>CM028134.1:581645000-582227500 GCA_016271365.2 Neoceratodus forsteri | reverse complement strand
ATTATGTCATATATTGTATTGTATTTAAGCCTTCAATTCATACAACAATTCAGAAGTTTAGAAACTGGTGAGAGGATGGCTTTTCAAGTTAAATAAAAAGCATTATTTAATGCAGTATTTCTAGAAACAAATCAGTACTGTGTGCAAGATGCAAGTAAAACTGAGTGACTTACTGTATTAACACCATTTCTGACTGTGTCTGTATGTGCACATAAACTGCATGATATTGTTACCTGCAGCATGATCAAACATGGCAGATCGCTATCTCCTGTTAAAAAATGAAGTCTATAAACAATAGTGTCTTTATTTCCATGGCCCATATTGGTCAGGGTTTTGGAGTGGGGGTAACCAAACTACCACAGTTCCCAGTATGCACTGACCTCCATCTTGAAAAGAGGTTTTCAAAACTTTAGGCATTTGACCAAGCCCTATTTGTTTCATTCCCAGTCTGGGTTGCTGATTGCTGTCTTGCATCCCCCCCCCATTCACACACACACACACACACACACACACACACTTTCATCCTGAATGATGACAAAAAACATCAAATTCTCTCTTTAAAATGTGGAATTCTGCTTCTATGCTTCATTTCTCACCATCTGTAGTTTCAAACTGTCACTGATCAGTGACAACGCACTTGAATGACCCCTTAAGTCTTAAGAAAAACAGCCAATCAACTCCTTCTAAATGCAGTTTAAAGAAGCCACTACTAGGCAAATTCAGATTATGAATTACAATGAAGAAGGGAAAAGGTGAACCACTAGGAATTGAACCTAGGACCTCTAGCAGTCCATGCTAGTAACTCTTCCCTTAAGTCTTGGGAACAGCTGATTTTACCGTAAAAAAAAAACAGTGATTGCAATCCGTAACAGATTTACAAGCCAAGAAATACACAGGCTTAAAAAATCAGTTGTCTGCAACATGGCCTGGGGTTTCTACCTCAGTGACAGGTTGGCCATTTATTTACTCTGTATAGTATAAGAACAGCAGAAAGGTAATATTATGAGTTTCTTGATGAATTATCCTGATGTAGACTTTATGATTGCTGGTGATATGAATGCCAGAGTTGGTAATTATGACAGCCTCCGTGAAAATACCATAATGACTTCCTTGGATTAATCCTAACACATCTGAAGGGAAAATAATTCCACAGATTTTAAAATCAATTTAGTAGACATGAAATTAATAGATATACTGAAAGATACAAATGTATTCCCTTAAAATAGAAGATTGAAGGGAGATCTGGAAGGTCAGACAACGTTTCTGTTCTATATATAAGCCTCTTTGTTGAGCTAATTAAATACACATGTTCCATGGGTTTGTGAGAGTCCCTGAAAGTTATTACCAGAATTGAGAGTGATCATTTCCCAGTACCTTTAAGAATGAAAGAGGAGCTGTCTCCACAGAATATCCCTCCCACATGTGAGTGCTAGTATTTTCTGAGATTAGAAATAAGAAAATAATTTAATGGGATAATCTCTTGGAGATTAAAGTACCTGCATATATTTAGGAATTTCAGTGTGCTATCAAATTAGAAAGTACACTGAATACATAAAAGACACAAGAACTGGTAACTGTCCCATTTGAAACTTTTGAAAAAGCTTCTGTACAAATCATATGCAGTAATAGCCACAGATATTGCAAGGTATTTCCCAAAATTTCTATGATATTTCTAGAGAAATCTCCTGCTTTCTGCATTACCACAGTAGGGGCAGCAGAGAGCAACTCTTTAGAAATGTCACAAAATATCTGGAAATAGCTGGCAATGTATGAGGCTACTACTGTAGCTAAGGGAGAAGTGAATGAAATACAGGCAGGTTTGAGAACAGCAGTAAATAGGAAATATCTAAATTTATGAGATTGGTTTGTAATATTTAAAATTCAGGCTCAAGAGAACATTTAGAGAACAGAACCAAGAAAGAAAGAAATTTAGCAAATATCTTTAAGAAAAAAAAAGAAATAGTATTAGTATATCAGTGGAATAAAGTGCTTCCTGTGATAACAAGTGATACTGTTTATGATTTCTGGCTCATGGTTGCTTATGGGGCACATAATTCTGCAGATGAGATAGATAATATATTTCACCAGATATATGGATATTTCACTGTGCAAATTTTTCTTCTTTGTTCCTTCAGCAGCAAACAATTAGGTGTAGATAGGAGAAATTTCCCATCTTGAAAGAAAATAAGTACATCTGTCACTTTTTACCCTGAAATTAAAAAGTGACCTGTGCACTGGCCAGAGGCTTGTGGAAATGTATGTTTGTATGGCCACACATTGGAGAAATCATTTAGTTATCCTATTCAATAAATGCATATGGGACAGTTTTATACCCCATCTTGAAAGGGAGCAGAGATTTTTCCCATATACAAAAAGGGGATTGAAATAACCATAAAATGTATAGACCTATCAGCTTCTTAGGTACAGGTTCTAACATTTTTTCAAAGATCATTTTGGATAAACTGTTACATGAGCTAGAAAGGGTGGAGAATTTTCCCTGTTACAAGTGAACTTGAGAACTGGCTATTCTATGTCAAATAGTTTCATAGTAGCACATCTTATAGAAAAATATGTTAAATAAAGGGAACAATTCTGTCACTTTCAGGTCACTATTCAGAGGCTTACCTTCACAAACAATGTGGAAATGGAGTATTGATCATACCCTTATTACTACAGTATTTTCAGTGATCTTTAGACTGAGTCTTGGGTTCATGTTTGAGTGAGGATGAGGGGACAGCATTCTAGCACATTCCATACCAACAGTGTCATGCTACAGGGCTGTGTCCTGGCCCCAACACTCTTTTACGTTTATGTAAAATAACTTCTCGACTTGGAGGATGTTGCACCAGATTCACCAAAGGTTGGCACTCTTTTGTGTCCTGCATTAGAAAATGCAGATAATATAGTGCTTTTTTTCTCTTCAAATGTAGTTTGCAAAGAAAATTGGATATGTCAGTATATTAAATAGCTGGTATAGTACAGCAAAACGCTACACAAAACAGGTAGTACTGCTAACTATTTCCAGAAATGAGTAGCAGTAGACTGCTAACCATGTTCTGAGTGAGTCCAAGGTATAGTAAACAAAACTATAAATATATATATATATATATATATATATATATTCTCTGCTAATCAGTCTGTGTCAAGTGCTATTCATTTTCACAGCTGTCTAGCATTATTGCGTGCAAAACTGCTAATCAGTTTTTGGCTTTTTTAATATCCTGTGTGTTATTACAGCAATTTCAAAGATTGAATATTAGCATACATATTTAGAAAAGTCAGGTGATGACAACTGGATCAAATAATTATTGCGCAAATAGAGATTAGGGAACCTAAAGCTTCGGTCAGTTAAAAATAACACATATTTGAGAGTTACCTTTGTGGCTAAATGTAGGTGGTTCATACATGTAAATAGAACTCTGGGGAGGTTGAAACAAATGTTGCAGGGCTTGAGGAAGTTTATATGTTTGGTTGGAATTCTGTATGTCCATTATTAGAGGTACTCAGGACAAAATATAATGCACAGTCCCTGGTTGCTGAAGAAATTGGGAGATTTGGGGATGGAGGTTCTGGAAGGATCTGTAAATGAACTATACAGAGCTATATTTATCATGAATAAGTTCACCTCATCCCCCTATATTAGAGCTAAGTTAGGCTTGGTAAGCATTGAAGGCTTGTCGGATGCAAGAAGATTAAACTACTGGTTTACAATTACTTGCATGGAAAAGACAATTTGCTAAATGTTTGTCTGAATGCAACACTAAGCTGAATAAAAATGGGATGTAAACACTTTGGCTGAAAAAACTGAAGAATCTATTAAGACTGTGTGGTTTAGAATGATTTTTTAGATATGTGGATAGAGAGATAGTGCTACTGTATGTATGAAATATACCGTATGAAATATACAACTAGGATAATAAATAATTACAGTTTATAAAATGACTTAACACTCAAGAAAAAATTAAGATTTTCACTCAGATTAATCAAAAATGAGTGTGTGCATTGTCGTAGACTCTATCTTTTTTTTAATTTCTTTTATTTCAGGTTTTCTCCACACATGGTCAGAAGAAATACTTTACAGTTGAAGTAGAGGAAGTAGTAAATAGCATTCACAGAATGGTCAGCAGAATCATATTATCCTTAGATTCCAAGTATTATAAAAGCAGAATAGCTCTCTATTTATTAATTATTAATGAAAACCCATCTACATGGGGTTCCCTTTTTTTCATGGGTTGAGAAGGGGAGTTCACTCCTAGTGTTGTAAAATGGACAATTGTAATTTAAAAAGGGTAAGATCCTTAAATATAAATATTGTTTTCCGTCCTGATGCCCCCGATTCCAATAACCTCTTATGTTTTATTTGGCTTTAATTGCGAATAGTTACCCACCCCACTTATAGGATCATGGACAAAAGTTGGGATCCACTGAGGAATGGTAGAGAACCCATCTCTGCCATTTCAACATGTGAGATGGACCTTTGTTTTGTATTTTAGCATTAAGACACTGTAGCTGGTATATGTCAGACACAATAACTCTCCATTCTTGAACTGTTGGTATCTGTGACAATATCCAATGTCAGGTTATAGCTTTTTTAGCTGCTAGGAAACAAACTAGAAGAAGAGTATTGTACCATGGAGGAGTGTGGTCCGGAAAGGCCCCCAGCAGAAACTGCTCAGCTGTAAGTTAAACTGGTTCACTGAATAAAGCTGTAAGTTCCATTTGAAAAATAAGCCAGAATGGCATAAGTCTGGAGCAGAGCCAGAACACATGACCCAGGGTGGCCATAGGACATCCACAACCTCTCTAGCATATCCCGTGTTCATCTGGGAGGAATTTAAAAAGGACCGCTGGAGCCTGAAAGTGATGGAAGCAGCACTTCCATGCAAATTCCCTCCAAAGGGGGGATGAAGTGGTCTTCACAACTCTTAAAGCAGACCCCAAACATGTCTCCATGGAAATTTCCAGAGAGAGGTCTCTTCCATTCCTACAGGATAGAGGCAGTGGACTCTGATTGTTCACTCCTCAACTTTTTATAAATAAGACCTATAGTTCCCTCTAGTAGCTTCTATAAAGATTTTTAATAAGTCTGGGGTAGGGGAGGGCATTTTAACCAGGATGGTTCTATTTTGTAACATATGATTACGAACTTGAAAATAACGAAACAGACCAGAGTTACGAAGTGTGTACAGGGACTGTAACTTTTCAAAGGGGAGAACCCCCTGTGGGGAGAGAAATTGAAAAACATGGGAGAGTCCCATCTCTCTCCAGATAGAGAAGACGTGATCCATGTGAATAGGGACAAAAGTCTCATCTTCAGAGATTAACTTACAGTACTCATATACTGTACGGATGGGACTGGATCTTCTCATACGTTTCCATAATTTATAGGTTTGGGATGTAATATTCATAAAGGCTGAGGCTGACATGGATCTCTCCTCTAAGGAAAACAAAATTCTCTTGATATCAAAAAGATCATTTAAGTGAAATTCTATGGTTTTTGAAGGAGACTTATAAGACTCTGTCAGCCACAGTACCATATTCTCAAAAACGCTGATTTACAGTAGTAGTGCCAAATTTGTCAAGCAATTTTGTGAGATTCCCTATTTATCCTTCACAAAATTTAGGGAAAAAAATCCTCTAGAATTCTTTTTGTTATACCTACAGAAAGAGGCCAGTTCCTATTACAGTACTTAAGTGCCATCTGGTAGATTTTCAACTACACTATCCGATGAGACAACCCTCTCTGGGTAGCAGTGAACACACTTACAAACAAAACAAAATCCCTAACTAACGGTTTCACAGTTCTCAATAGGAATTTTTAAAAATCCTTAAAAATCCTTTGACTAATTCAATGCTACTGCTGTAGCATATAAGCTAAAGTCAGGGAGGTTAAAACCCCCTCAGCCAATGATAGTTTTAAAATTGAAAGCCTTATTCTGGGATGGCCCTTGCCCCAAACAAAACCAGATATCAATCTATTCCAAGATTTAAAGTAGTACTTCGAGGGAGAAAAGGGGATATTATGAAGCAGGTATAGAATCTGAGGGAGAATGTTAGTGTGTACAATCTCAATTCGTTGATGGAAAGGAAAAAAACCTGTGGCCCACCTGTCTAAGTCTGACTGAATTAGTAATGTGAGAGGTTCATAATTAATTGTCTCCATGATACCCGGGTCTAATAGAACCTGGAGGCTTAAGTATTTTATTTTTGTTGACAACCACCTGAAAGGATTAGCCTTCTTCAATTGTTAAGGGGGAATAAAATTAAATGCTAAGAGTCTGTTTTGGCCACATTTAACTTGAAGCCTGTTATTCTTTCAAATAGGGTCAATATTTTCCACATAGCTGGGATAGACACTATGGGGGACAATAAAGTTAACAATATGTCATCGGCAAACATGCTGATTTTATGTTCCTGTTGGCCAATTGGTTTGCCTTTGACCTGAGTTGTATTCTGCAGTACAGATACCAAAGGTTCGATGTATTGTGCAAAGAGGTAGGGAGACAGGGGGCAACCCTGTTGAGCCCCTCTACCCAGCTGGAAAGGGGGAGACAGAGCAACATTAACTCAGACATAGGCCCTCAGAGATTAGTTAAACAAGTAATAAATGAAGAGGGAAAATGGAAGGCCTCAAGGGTGTCCCAAAGAAAAGTCCATGAAACTTGGTCAAAGGCCTTTTTGGCATCAAGGTTAATAAATACTGATGGAATTTTTCTGGAACACATAAACTCCCTCAGGACCAATGCTCTACAAATATTATCCATGGTACTTCTATTTTTAATAAAGCCCGATTGATCAGGATGTATTATTTGTGGGATGAGGAATTCCAATCTGGAGGACAGAATGGCCATGTAGATTTTATAATCTACATTTAAAATAGAGATAGGGTGATAGGATCCAGGATCTGAGGTATCCTTATGTGGTTTGGGTAGTGGGGAAACTGTTGCAAATTCCCAGGATGGGGGGGACAGACCACCCTGGGAAATTTCGTTAAATAGTGAGTGCAATTTAGGGGTCAGCTCCTTTATAACCATCTTGTACCATTCTGATGTATAGCCATCTGGACCCAGACAGCGGCCCAATTTAAGTTTTTTTATTGTCTCCATTATCTCTAAATGAGAGATAGGAGATTCTAATGTACTAAACTGGAGAGTGGGCAATGTAGGGAGGTTGACTTATTTTAAAAATTGTAAGGATTCAATTTGACAGGGGGACAAGTCTGGGGAGTACAACCTTCCATAATAGTCTGAAAAAGCCTGTAAGATATGACTATCGGAATGATGTAATTTCCCAGTTGATAGATTTTTAAGCTTCAAAATAGTGGAAGATCATTTTTGAGATCTTAGCTTATGTGCTAATTTCTTAACCCCCTGGGACCCCCCTCATGAACTGATTGTCAAAGATAAAGTAAAGACTGTTGTATTTTATGTCCATAATCTTCTGTAATGCAGCCTTAGTATCTCTAATTTGTTTCTGCAGACCAGTATCACCCTCTCTATATAACATCTGGTAATTTAATAGTTGGTTTGAAAGCATTCAGTATTTAGCCTCTCTTTCCTTATTTTTTTTTAGTTGTAAGTGCTGTTATTTCTCCCCGGATCGTTGCCTTCATCGCATCCCATTGCATCACCTCAGAGAGGTCTGGAGAGGCATTCTCTGAGGAAAAAAGAGGGAGTCTGGTTTTTATTGCCTCCTGGAATTCCCCATCCACCAGAACCAACTGATTCAATCTCCCAAGGGTCTGCTTCTTCTCTCTGCCCATATCCAACTTCAGAGTCAGGGGGTGATGACCAGATAGTAGTTTCAGGCCTATAGAAATGTCCTGGACCAGAGACAGATGTTCAGAAGTTGTCATAAAGTAGTTCAATCTAGAATAGGACTTAAATCTTGGGGAATAATAGGTGCAGCCAGGTGTAGAAGGGAACAGACATCTCCACACATGTACAAAACCTAAGTGGTCCATGGTATTTTTGAACTGTTTTGTAGTGGTAGAGTTCCTATGTTTCTGCTGGTTGGAATAGTCAATGTGTGGAGACAAGGTTAAATTGAGATCTCCTTTCAAAATCAGCTGGCCATGGAGAAGGTCTAACAATGTTGACATGAAACCCTGGAAAAAGGGAAATTTTGTCTGTGAGGGGGAAATAAACACTGGCCAATGTAACCTGCTGGCCATATAAGAGACCCTTAACTATTACATATCATCCTTGGGCATTGATATGTGTTTGTAGTATTTCCATGGGAATGTTTTGGGGGATTAAAATAGCTGCCCCTCATTTTCTACCCCTTGGGTACGATGAGGCAACACCCCGGTATCTATTTTCCTAGTGTAGTTTAAGATGCTCAACCTCAGAGAGGTGAGTCTCCTGGAGAAAAATAAGATCTGAGTTGTGTTTAGAGAGGTATTGCATAAGGTGAGCTCTTTTGACGGGGTCATGGAGACCATTAATATTGTGTGATGTAATTTTAAATGGATTAACTGGCATCATTTTGGATTTTTAAGATTTTAATTTGAAATCTTTTTTTCCCTAGGGTGAATGTGAAGACTACAGACCAGACCACACCCCTCCATGGGTCCCAATACAGCTGTCCAGAAAGGGCTATCCACTGACTGCAATTCAACAAACAGCACAACAAAACATGCTTGATCAACACAATTTCTCTGTACCTGTGTTTTTCCCCCACCTCCCCCCTTTCATTCTCTCTTTCTTGTAGAATCCCAAATACAAACTGTTTGTGGGATAATCTAGAGGTAGTAAAAATAACTTGTAAACAGTAATTTTTGGCCCAAAAGGCCCTTTGTTGTAGTTCCAAGTATCTGCAAAGAGCTATTGTTAAACAATAATAAACTGGCATCAATTGACCCCCGGATAAAACATAAGTGTAACAGTTACTAACCCTATAAACCTTAAACAAAACTATATACAGTGTGACTCCCAATTGGGAGGTGCTCTTCCTGAGCTCCCCCTGAGACATCCTGTCCTGGTTTCCACAGGGGGGATCCTAGACCAACCCCAGGAATTAGAATTCCCAGGATCAGTAATAGAGCCCCAATAGGAGTAAAAAAAATACCACTCTGAGGTGGAACTGGTATTACTTGAGCCATTTACCAATCTATCTTCCAAAGAGGCTAACCACCTTGTAGCTTTAACAGTAGGCAGGCAATATAAGATTTGGGGGTTCAAGTAGTAAGGATATATAAGATATGGGCAAAAAGAAATTGAAACAAAAAATAACATTTCCTGTTGAAAATTAGGAATCCCTTACTGTTGAGAGGGGATTATATACATAAAAGATATATTGCCAACTTTTAGTCCAGTGTGTTTAATGTTCCCCAGCACCTTTAGTAAATCCCTTCCTTCCCCATGATTCAAATTTATAGGAACCTTGCCCAAAATGTTTCAATTTTAGTATAGTAATTAAGTCCCAGTCTGACGACAAGCACTGGATGGAGCCGGTAGAGTTCAAAAGTTTGAGAAAACCTCCTCGTTCTGTTGTGGTTAATCAGGGTTTTTTCCTGCTGAGGATTTATATAGTTATGCCTGATGTTGTGGGGCTAGGCAGATCATGTAAAGGCGTTCCAAACCTGATGTCTTTCCATAACTCTTGTCCCATTATCCCTTTGTTGCAACCCTTGTGAAAAGGGTGTTTTTCCATATGGGACCCCACCCAATAGGAGGTAGCCCAGCCATTTTATTCTGTGGTCTAGGGGAAAAGGCAGAGGGGCTCCAGAAGGGCTGGAACCCTGATAGAAGTGGCAGAGGGAATAAAAGGCAATAGTCTCCAAGAAAGAGCCCTCTAGCCTGGGAAATAATCCCAGCATTCAGAAAGCTAGCGAGGTCCAGATGGCAACCTATGGCCAAATTTTAATAGAGGAAATAGTTTCAGTGTTTAAATTTAATGTGTTGCCTGGACTCTAAGAAGACACCCCCCCACAACCCTGCAGCAACCCACCTCAACTATCACCCCCCCTCAACCGGAGGAGGTTAGGCCCCAAATTTAAGATAATGAGAAAAGCTATCAGTACCTAGGGACAGTTCAGGGAGGCATTGTTGGGTTTTGATATTGCTGTAGATGCTTCAAAATTACATCAAGTGGCAGTATTGATGTTTGGAGCTGGTTGGGGTAGTCTGTTTGGTTCCCTTGCCCCCTGGTGTGATCTCATCGACTCTGCAACCTTCTCGGTGATAATTCCTCTGTGCAAAAGGTCTGCTATGACTTCTGATGCTGAAGTGTAGGTGTGCTGGCCCGATGGAAGGAAAACCACCAACTTAGCAGGGTAAGGGGTGCAGAACCTTATTTTCTGTGTACACAGGATAGGGAACAATGGGCTATAGTTCTGATGTTGTTTCTGAGTGCAGGGGGCATAATTGTAGTCAAACAGCAGGTGTTGTTGACCCCATATGACTCTGCCCTTCTGCCAGACCTTTCTTAGAAGGGTCTGGTAGCTTAGAAGGTGTATGATGGAGGAGTGAGGCCTTACCTCAAGTCGAGAGGGTTTAGGGCATAAAGTTCTGTGGGCCCTTTCAACATCTAATTGAAAAGGTTTCCTACCCAGTTCATTCACTGGATCTGGACACTATACACAAATCTGAAAGCAAAAATTTACTGCAACGGGGTATTCTCCTCCTCTTTTTCTCCGTGCTCTGGAACAAGACAGGGGTGCCCGTTATCTCCCCTCTTGTTCAATTTATACTTGGAACCCCTTTTATGGAAACTCTGAGAGAGCACTGATATTCATGGGGTTAAAATAGGGCTTCATGACCTGAGGCTTTCGGTCTATGCAGATGATATATTGTTGCATCTTACACAGCCCGCTAATTCCATTTCTGCTGTCCTAGACACTATAGCAGTGTATAGTCGATTGTTGAACTATAAAATTAATTTAGACAAGACCCAGGTCTTTCCACTTAATGCACATACCCATAAAGGTCACCTTGGAAATGCTAAGCTTCAGTGTTCTTCTAGACTGTACACCATCGTGAAGACCATCACAGCATCAGGAATCGGGCAAAATCTGTCTGTCACTGTGGTGGTCTGTATGACGACCAGGACTGCCTCGCTGGGTGATTGCCCACCCCGGTCCAACTCCGACTCAGAGTTAGAATCCTAGAGACTGGGGTGTGTGGGGGGGTGGAGCTCCCCACATGGGGTTGTTCGGGGGTGCATCCCCCCCGAAGGTTGCACAGAGGCATCTCCAACACTGCAATGCTGACAGTCAACACTGTGGCTGTCCCTGTCAGGAATGTTTCCATTCCGACTGTCACTGTGGCATGGGTAAACCTTCCTAGACATCTGAAATATCTGGGTATCTTCTTGGCGGGTAGCCAGGCCAAGATGAAGCAGCTCAATCTAGACTCTTTGCTAGTTACCGTACAGCAAGACCTAACTCGTTGGTCGGGTCTATCTCTTTCCTTACGGGGAAGGGTAAGCCTAATCAAAATAAGTGTATTCCCTCACATCTTTTACCCATTGAATATGTTAACCCTTAAGATACCACTTCTCTGGTTCAGGAAATTACATAGCTCCATCTCGGATTTTATTTGGAAGGGAAAGCCTCTGAGAAGAGCCTACCACAAGATGGTGACCCCTAATTCCAGAGGGAGTTTGAGACTTCTGGATTTTAGACTATATTATTGGGCTAGCCAGGCAAGTAGATACCTCCGTTGGCTGTATCCCCTTGCAGAATCTTCCTCCTTCCCATATCTCCCATCCTGGCTTCAAATTGAGCTTGACATATTAGATTCAATAGGGGTCTCAGGTGAAGCAATGCTACATCTCAGACCAAAGGACTTACCTAAGTTAGGGATGGACTTTCCCATGATTACTTCAGTGGGAATTCACTTCCAACTTTGTACCTTTATTAAATACCATCATACCTCTGACCCCAATCAGCCTTTGATGAAAAATCCTAATTTTAAGATGGGGCAGGTGTCTCACCCCTGCTTGGTTCCCATCAACTGATCACATTCACCGTAGTGATCTGATGTCAGGTTCTTCTTATCTTACCTCACTGAAAATCCGGAGAAAGTTCCCTGCTGTGGGAAGTCTTTTTAGGATTTACCAGTTCCGCCACCTTCTAGTCTCAAAAAATCTCCAACCCAGGGAGGACAGCAATAAGGGAGAGAATATCAAAAGTTTGGCTCATGCAGCTCAACAGTCCCATGCAGCCTCTTGTCTATACCCAGCTCTCTTTGACTTGGCCTTCCCCATGGTGGATGGGGCAATGCCCTACTGGGAAGCTGTTTTCCCATTGAAACAGCTTAGTTGGGATAAATTATAGAAGGCATGTTATTCCTATATCACTCAAGACAGATTGAGATTGATTCAATTTTTTATATTAAACAACCTTTACTTGTCACCTGCCAAACTATTCAAGATGGGGAGACTTCCTAACCCTACCTGTACAAGATGTAACAACACAGATGGTAATTTACTTAATATTTTCTGGGAATGCCCCCCCCATAGCCTCCTTGTGGGACACTATCAGATAAAAAGCTGATCCCCTTCTGGGCCTTAATGATTTGTTTACACCGGAAATTTGCCTGATAGGGGACTACACTGGAGCTGATGTCCTACAGAGACGGTACCATATGGCATTGATTGCACTCTCTCTTAAGGGTCTGGTGCTTTGTAATTGGAAAGATTCCACAGTGATAACTTACTCTGAGTGGCTCCAAGTGCTTTTATCCAACTTGAGGATTGAGAAAATGATTGCCAGCATCCATAATCGAGTTTCCAGATACAGGGACAGATGGAAGTCTCTTCATACTTTATTTACCCTGTTATTTTCTGCAGGTTATAAAGGTACAATAATTCCTTTGATTTTACTTTTCTTTTCCTCCCCCTTTTTTACAGTCTAGTATGCTCTGCCAAGGGATGGGAGGGGGTTTCAGGGGGGAGGGGGGATAGGGGATGTTGGGTAAGTGTGTTTTGTTTGTATTCTCACAGATCTGCATTCTGTCAAGTAGTACCTGAACGTTGGTGCTTGTTTTTGTATTGTATGTCTTGTGATTATGATTGTATTTGTCTGGTAAAACCTTTTGAATAAAGCTTGTTGAATTAAAAAAAAATCTAATTGAAAATCTGGATCCAGCTCTAGAATTAAGCGCACAAAGTAATCAGCAGAGGATCTAGGATCATTTCCCTCTTCCTCTTCAGGAAGCCCAAAGATTCAAATATTTCTCCTTCTTCCCCGATTTTCTGCATCCTCCTGTCTAATGAACATAGCTAGCTGTTCAGCTGCAAGGAACCTGACTGTTTACTCAAGCGCGTTGAATCTGGTGGAGTTTAAGAAATCTGGTGGTCTGCCTCTACGACTCTACTCTTTAAGGTACCTTTTTCATTTCTGATATCCTTTAGTGATTCACGGACCTCACCTCTGAAGTCTGTGATTGCTTTTAGAATGGTTTCTGAATTCGGCTTCAAAGGCTTTTTAGGGCCCTTTGTTTTATAAGATGCAGTCATTTTTTTTTCTGAGCTCGGTGTAGGCCTGGTTTGTAGATCACCATCATCAGACATATGGTCCTCCACTTCAGTCAAATCTACGATGGGCTGGAACTAGATGCGATTTTGTTTTGCCATATTTTACTGCAGGAGCACTTGTTAAAAAGAATTAGTGGGCAAAAAGTCCTTGAATTCAGATTTTTTAGCTTGTATAATGCTCTTTTTGGTAAATTCAGGTGGGAGCCTCTCATTCTGCATATTCACCCAAGCATACCAGAACCAGAAGTCCACCTTAGACTCTATCTTGATGAATGAACAAACTTTACTAGAAAAGAAAGGCTTTCACAAAGTTTAGATTTGAACTGTTTCATAGTAAAATTTGCTGGCATGCTGTGATAGAAATACCAGCCCTGGAACTGGAAGTTGTAAATGTGGGAATGAAGGATGTTAATCATGCAATTTTTCTGTGTCCTTGATGTACAAAAGCCAAGACATTTTGTATACACATTTTTTTAATTTAACTCCCCTCCCCTTTTACAATTACAAATCAGGTCAAAGTCATGCAAGGAGTTTTAGTTGCTGTAATGATTGCTTTTTTTAAAACCTACTTTTTATTAAAGTACTGAGGTCCTCAAGAGACAATATATAGCAATGCTTCTGCAATAACAGATAAAAACAATAAACTGTCAGAATCTGTTACAGGGTAAACTGTCTTCAGAACATAGTTGTAACTGCACACAGTCTGCTAAGAGCTAATTTGGCCCGGTCTCAGTGGCAACCCCCTCCCCCCATATAATTTTCTAATATGCAATTACTAGTGGTTCTCCCCCCAAAGGGATCACAGACATTCTTTACAAGGATATTCAGGGGATAATATCAAGTCTTTTATCCATGATATGGAGCAACCGGAGATCCTATCTATTTTATGTTGGAAGCCAAGCTTTTGTAGATGTGAAGTGAGCTTCTCCATCTTACAGATGTCCTACAGTAAACTGTGTCCTCCCATTGTGTAACTGGTGGAGGTTGTGTTTTAAGCCATAATCTCATAATTACTTTTCCCCTGCTGCTAGGAAGATGCCAAATAGGTTTAAAAATATTTCATTTCTTATATGGTGAGGATAACAAAGTAATAGAGCCACTTCAGGCATCAGGGTACCATAATTCTCAATAATGGCATTTATCTCCCTTTCTACTTCCTTCCAGAATGTGGAGAGGACTGGGCAGGACCAGAGGCCATGTGTACATGTCGCAACTTCACAGCCACAGTCTCTCTCCAACAGGAGGGCTCTATGGTTACCAGAAACATAACTGATTTTGAGTGTGCAGAAAAAGTGGATTGCCGGTTTCCAACTTAACTTCCACTGCTGTGGAGAGCTCATGACCCTGTGCTGCCAGAGCCAAATAGATTTCCAGTCAGATGTCAAGGGAGCCATAAAGAGCTGGGCTTCCCATGTGTTCTTTGTCTGGGAAACATCCACTGTTTGGGCACCCTGCAGCATCTTATAGCAGATGGAAATAAAGTGGTCTGTCCAATATCCTCTTAGGCTTGTGTAGATAAAGGGCATTTATGTGAGCCTCATCTAAACTAATTCCTTGTTTGTTAATATAATTTATATTTAATTTTGAACATTTTTTCACAGTCTACATGATCCATTTCAATACAGAAATAAAGAGGAATTCAGACAGCTAAAGGTGGTCAAGTGTCATTATTACAAGCTAGCACTTATGAATTTGGGTCTAAATAAGAGGATATGGACACCATGCCTTCATCTAAACTAATGCCTAAAGTAGAGGTGAGATAGTGACAGAATGTAAATATCGATAATGGTCTCTTATGTCTAACCTGTAGTCTTCCATTAATTGTGCAATGGATTTCACTCAGCCTTCTACATAAAACTGAAAAGGTGTGCTAGGCCACAATTTGCCCTGTGTCAAAGTTTGTGATGTAATTTGGCCAGGAGAAATCTGACACAATATGTAGGGATACTGAGTCAATGGGCACCGAAGTTATATGCACGTTAGTGAAGGTGGTGATGCCAGAAATGCAGTAAAGATCTAATTGTGACAGCTGTGATCCCAGTTAGAGTTGATGTAGCCAAGGTCCCAAATAGTAGAAGGTTAATTGGTGTGTCCAACAAGTCTAATTCTATTTCTACACATTTAGGCCTTTGAGGTGGTGCTTTCCATTTTAATATGTGTCTGAGTAGTACTGCTTGCATGTACTGAGTCAGGTTACAGAGAGCCAACCCTCTTTGGTAGTTGTAATTTATCATAAGCTATCCTTGGTCCCCTGTGCTAAATATATCTGGATATCCACTTATTCCATTTGATAAAGACAGTCTGGTCAGAGAGCACCGATAGAGTTTGGAATAAAAGAAGGAATTAGGATAAAATATTAATGTGAATTGAATCTATTCCTTGAAATATAGTAAGTGGGAGAGGGGCCAGCATCTGGAGGTCTTCTTGTATTATTTGTTCCATTTGGGGGTAATTAAGTTGGTATAGAGCTATGGTCAAAGGTCCAATGTGTACCCCTAGATATTTAATGCATGTTCTACCCCATTTATAGCAGTACTGTTCTTTAATATGTTCTGCTGTTTTTAATTCTTTAATTCTAAAAGTTATTTCTGCATTGTTATATGTTGTATTAGGTAATTATTATGTTCCTGTGTGAGCTGAGGAAGTGGGATGTCCTCAAAAAGTGTCAAGAGTGTGTTGTGATAGTGCTTCTGCCATATAAGGCCATTAGACTGTGGACAATGTCCCTGCTATGAATGGAATGGAGGCCTGTAACTGGGTCTAAACATTTAGTTATGGTGGCTATCTTGTGTTTGTGTCAGAGTCTATGCACCAAGAGATTAGACACCCAAGTACCTCCCTCATAAAAAAGGCTGGTGGAGCCACAGCAGGGCTTGCTCTGTCATGTATGTTAGGATTTTAATATTTTACCTTGTGCCATTTCAGTTTGTTCTTCTGAAGATTGATCACCCTGCATATTTTCTAGTTGGAGGAATTTAAGTTCCTTCTGTAATTCTGCAAGCTTAATTTCCCTCATTTTTTTTTCTTTTTACTGTGGTACACAGGGTGAGCTACATAATTTTACTGCAGGTGTCACACCAAATTGGTTACAGTTTCTGGATCGGTACCTGACAGGAAAATCTCCACAGAACTGCAAAAGCCAAAAACTGGTTGCAACGTAGGTTCCAGGCATGTTAGCTCAGTCATTTAATCCTGATCTGATAAGCTGATCTGGCATGGCACTGGCACTGCCAGCACTAGTCATCGTTTGACACACAGAGCACATCACTGATCTGGAAACCTGCAGATAGAGGAAAATGCTTTTTTTATTAGTGATCACACCAGAGGCAAAACTGCACTTCTGCAAACAAACCGTGTTGTAATGATGATGTTTGTTTTTTTGTAATTTAAAAAGTGGATGCATATTTTGTTAAATAAACTAGTGAACTTATGTTACAGCATAATCAATACATTAGTGCCACACACAGAGGAAGCTCTGATATTGGTGACCATTAACTGAAGCTGAACAATATAATGAATTCCCGAATCAATGATCTGAACTGACTGTGCTTCCACTGACAGTTCACCAGGTGTGCTTCCTTCAGAATTTTATACCCTCAAATTAATATCTAATCTGTGCAGGCTGAAACACAGGCTAAGATGCAGGAGCAAAGTTCAAAAACACTGGGCTCATTCTCTGCTGCTGTCTGGATGGTAACCTCTTAGGCAATATCTTGTTCGTCTGCAAAGTTTAAACTGTAGACAGTCAATATTGTGATCATCATGAGTAGAATAAGAGTTGTCAGCTATTAGATGCATTTTGTTTACTTATAAGAGTCACCCTCTTAATAGCACTTTATAAAAAGGGTTACTTAAGAATCATGACAAATGAGAAAATTATGTAAGAGATGAGGGGAAAAATTACAAATGAGCTATTACCTACTGGTATAAGTACAATTAAGATTTATTTTCTCTCACATTCAACAGATGCAAATGAGAATATATGTGGTGCGTGTTTTTTATTTTCTATAGGCTTCCATGGCTCTCTCATCCTATTAAAATTTGCTATTAATCCTTAGCATTCAGAACATTAAGCTTATGCATGAGGTGGAGCAGACAAACAAGTTTTTGCATAGGAGGTTAGCATCCGGGCAGCAGCAGAGAACAAACCAGTTGGGTGATCCTGCTTGCCTCCATCATGTGGTACAGTGTGGATGGTGTATGTTTGGCAAGCATCCAGAGTACATTTGGTATCATGTTTGTCTCCCTGCTGGCTGTATTGGGTTTGGGCTACAAGGATGACCTCTCAGTGTGACTGTGTCTATGAAAAATCTGGGACAAGTCTGACAGATGATACGTAGTGCTTAATGTTTTAGCATTTCAATATTATGATTATACATAATGTAACATGTGGAGCTGAGCATAAGCAGTTCTGGACTAAGAGTGGAACAAAATAGTGTTGCTTGAATAATGCTATTGCTATTACATTCTTTTTCACTGATAGAACATCCCCTAAAAAATACATTGCTATGTTCTTCCTTGATTGCACATCGATCTCCATTTTGGAGTGATCTTCCTTAAAGAGCAGCTGACACCTTCAGGAGAACTTTAACAAAATATAACATTTAGACACAGTTTGCTGGCATTTCATACTAGTTTTGTATCCTTCCTCCCCATTATTTATTACTGAGGTCATTTGCATGAAAACAGGACCTTTGCTCCTGAAGAGTTCATCGATTCCAGTTGCTTTCTCCCTATCTGAAGTCATAATGCCCTGCTTAAGACATCACAGTTACTCCCATGGCAACAGATTGTGATGTCACAACAGAACATTATGATTTGAAGTAGGGAGTAAGCCACAGAGACAGATAAACTTTAAGGGAAATCTAAGGGACATAAATCATGTACTCATGCAGATTTACTCAGTAATAAATAAGGAAGAGGAAATATATAGAATACATATGGAATGCAAATTGAATTGTACCTAATTATTATGTTTTTCTAAGTTTTCTTTTTGGCGTCAGTAGCTCTTTACAAAAAACTGATCTCAAATTCTCAAAGAAGGGATGATCTAAATGATATGCAGTTAGTGCCTCTAGCCACATAGTTTGATACAGTCCATTAAGCAACACTGTTTTGGTTTTGTTCAACTGCTAGTCCAGAACTACCTATGCTCAGTACCACAGTACCACAGTTAATGTTGTTATGTATAACTGCTAAAACATTAATGCGTCTTTTGTCAGACTAGTAAACTGCACATGCCTATGCTGCTCACAGTCACAGGAGTTCCTCATACAGTAAAAGCCCTGCAATTTACACACAGCCCAGCAAACAGCGATAATGCTACAGTAACAGCGTGTGCAAGTGTGCCTGTGATTTCACATCCTGCTGGTGGCAGCAAAATTCTCTGAATCACAAGTACAAGAGGGTGTGACACCAAGAGCTTATTGAGGTTAGTTCCACTGTGCACTGAGAGGTGACAAGACAACTCCCCATTAAAGTTCAGAAGCTTTTTTTGCAAAAAAGCAAGAAAAGAGTTCACTAGTACATTAGGACTGTAAAAGACACCTGACTTGAAAAAAAATCCACAGGTTGTGTGGGTTATGGTGATATTTATCCCACAACCTCCAGACACAAAGGGAATGCCATCAGATGAGAGAGTGGTCACATATGACTCTGGTATTCAGACAGCCAGCCCTAGGCACCCAAGACCTTGAATGAAACACATAGGGCATAGTTAGTCAAATACCTGAAGTTTTGAAAACCCTAACATGAGTTAGGGTTTGGGCCTCAGTTAGGGCCTCAGGAGGCCAGAGTGAATACTGGAAACTGTGGTTGCAGGCTTGCTTTGCAGCTGGCCCCAAAACAAAGGTTTATGCCACTCTGAGTTTGAGCCTCAAATTAATTGAGGAAGCAGGAGAGAGATGAGATCTATATGGGAGAATTATTGGAAAGATGAAGACAAGAGAGAGGAGAAAAAAAAAGAGTGATTTGAACCCTTATGGTCAGGCTGGGAGGGAAAGCCCACCTCCCCGGCAACAATGTCAGGTAGGGTCTCCAAGCTTTGAATGAAGCCCCCATGGGGCAAATACCACCACTGCCTGCATCATCATTATAGTGGGGGCTAGGTTGCTTCCTGATAACAGGTCTTTCTGTGGCTCAGCCTGCACAGATTAGATTTGGATCTGAGGGTGTAAAATTTCAAATGAAGCATACCTGGTGATCTGTCAGTGGCAGCACAGTCAGTTTAGATAATTGATTTGGGGTTTTACTATATCATTTAGCTTCAGTTAATGGTCACCAATATCAGAGCTTCTTTTGTGTGTGGTAATGTATTTAGAGATTATGCTGTAACACAATGAGTGCACACTATAGTCCGCTAGTTTATTCAACAGAATGTGCATCCACTTTTTAAATTACAAAAAACAAACATCATTATGCCTTTTCTGTTTTCTCCCTCTGTTCTGGAGGCCTGAACATCACCCCTGTACTTACTGCTGTGCCGTCGCCAGTCTTGAGGTTGACTTACAGCGCATCTGCTTCACCCAGACTATCAAGAATCTTTGCGGCCTATACTGTATACTAGTACCTTCAGTTACATAAAGACCCCCCTTGAGAGAGAGATGTGTTAAACAAAGTAAAAATAAGTCAAAATATAGTCTGCACAAGTGACAGGCTGCTACAGCCTTGATCAGCACTTTATTTATTTTTCCTTGCTACTTCCCATTGCTTTGTGTAAAACCAATTAGATAAATATTATTTTCATCAGCAGATAGTATCTACTGCATTTCTGAGTTTGCGATTTCACATGTACTCGTTTAGGCAGTCATGTTGTAGCAGATTATGAAAAAAAAATTAACCAAAAAAAAAAAAACAGAATTTAGGCAGCAGGCTACACCAGGAACATACATGTATTTACTATTTTATACATTAACGGGCTCACTCCCCCTGCTAGTAGCAATCTTAATTTTACATGAAGTTATTGGGACAATATCTATATTAATATTACAATATTAACATAAACACTTCCAACGCTCTGTTATCACCAGACAAGGTGCCGCACTGGAACAGGTCAAAAACTTTAAATACCTCGGGATCACCCTTGACCCTCACCTCTCCTACACTGCCCACATTGACCATGTCACCAAAGCCGCTAACTCCTGGCTAGGCCTGCTATTCCATCATAGGAAACACCTGACACCCGAAGTCCTTGCTGTTGCTGTCCAGAGCTCCATCATATCCATCACTGATTATGGCATTATCATTTAAGGCTCTACTACAACCACCACACTCAAACGTGTATCCATCGCCCTCAATAAGGCCTGTCAACTTGTCACTGCCTTCCAACACCTAACTCACACCTGTGACCTCTATTCTCAAACTGGGTGGTTGAATCTTGCCAATCAAATAAAACACCAAACTTGTATTACTACTAAGAAAATCTTGCTGGGCCTTGCCCCCCCCGTCTGTGCCCTCACACAACCGAGAATCCACACCCGCCATACCAGGGAATTGAAACCTCAGCTTCTGCAATTCCCGATTGCCACACAACGCAAGGCCAAAGATCCTTTGCTTACCGGATCGCTAGTTGGTACAATGGTCTTCCCAGTGACATCTCATCCTCACTATCGGTCAGCACTTTTAAGACTCGGCTCCGCCTAACACTCACTGCCTCCAACCTCTGTGACTGTTGTGGCTAAACATGTCTTTTGGTTCCATAGCTGAAGATGCCCTTTTGGATCCACATCTACTCCTGCACTTTGCCAGCACCCCCCTCCTATCTTCACCTCCCCTGCTGGCCCATGACAAATGCCACTCGGCTGCACTACCTCTATTCTTACCCCGCCTTCCACCTCTCCTCTCCTCTCCTCTCTCTGTTCCCCCACCTACCTCCCCTTTTCTCCCATCCACTTAGTCTCCCTGATTTCACCCTCCTCCTTTCTCTTCCCCTCCCAAAAGTTTCACTTTATTTTTTTTTCTACAAGACTATGTGTTTTTTTTAATTTTATAAACTGTTATCTTTGCTTATGTTTGTCTCAGTTGTACCAATGACGTGGAAACTTTGTAAAAGAGCCTCGGCTCAAAGGTATTTGTAATCCTAGAACAAATAAATAAATAAATAAATATGCACAACCACTACAACTGCACACTTTTGTAGACAAAATATAGTGAGCTGCCTGTCTAATTGCATTCCTAGTTAAAATACCCCTGTATGGAGTACATCTATGACTGCCCAAAGCACATGTAGAAGCACTGATTGCTGGCTCAACAGTACTTTCAGCCGCATTATTAAAACTTGGAGGTTATGGAATAATACAAATAATCATTATACTAAACCTGCTAACAAAAGACCTCTCATGTCCATTTATCATTCTAGCCCTATGAGGAATTAAAACAGGCTCAATTTGCCTACTACAAACAGAACTTAAATCACTAATTGCATACTCCTATGGGTCATAGAAACACAGAAGCATAGACTTTGATGGCAGATAAGGACCACTTGGCCCACCCAGTCTGCCCATTTCCCTACCTATTGGATAAGCTGCAGGTTCTAGTTAACCAACAGCCTACTTCCTGCAACCCCCCACTATAATTGCCTTATATCTGTCCCATGCATGTTTGAATTCCCCCACTGTTTTAGACTCCACAACCTCCCCAGAAAGGCGGTTCCATGCATCTGCCACTCTCTCCATGAAAAAGAATTTCCTCACATTATCCCTGAGTCATCCCCCCTCTATCTTTAAATTGTGCCCCCTTGTTCTTGCACATCTCTTTTTCTGAAAGATGCTACCCTCCTGGACTTTGTTGATTCAACATGCAATTATTGGGTCAACCTTCCTAGCAGTATGCCTGCTTCGACAAGTACAATACCACTTCACCTCAGGACATCACTTTGGATTTGAAGTCGATGCATGATATTGACACTTCATTAATGTGGTAGATTGCACAACAGGTTTTTTTTACAGTCCAGGATTACCAAAAATGATTCCATTATGTTACATACTGTACAGTATCATGTGTTATGTTCCTCACAGTAAAATGGGTGCTCAGAGCTTGGGGTGCAGTGAAACCACCATGGGACAAATATTTTATTTTAAAATGAAGGGAATGGGGCTTGTGGGCAGGGGTCCACTAAACCAGTGGGGGAAATGTTTAAATTGAAAAGGGGGGACTGGGCTTTGGGGGACTACTAAACCTTCAGGGAAAATACTTAATTTGAAAGCATGGGATCAGGGCTTCCAGGCAGGGGAACCACCAAGGAAACCACCAGGGGACAGATATTTTATTTTAAAACAGGGCAACAGGGCTTGTGGTCAGGAGTCCAATGCAGTATTCTCTACAAAAGAAAAGGCTCAAACAGGGAGGTCCTGACTTGGACTGTGGACTGCGGGGACACCTACAGAAAATAGACACTAATTAAGAAAAATTAAGCAGCAAATAGCACCACCTGTCACATTTAAGTCTTTTCAAATGGAAATTCAACTAAATCACCTAATTAAGAACTCTGCCACTACTCAATGCATTACTGAGCAGCAATGAGGTACTTCTCAGTACCAATTTGTATGCCTCTTGGAATATCACACTTACCTCAGTATACCTCATCACTGAACAACTTCTCTGTAGCAACTACTATACACATGTAAAAGCTGTTCCAAAGTATAATGGAAAATCTATTGTGCAGCTACTACTCTATCTCTTCTGGCATTATGTTATTTGTTCTTATAAAGGCAACTACGCATGTAATAGCTATTGTAAATTGTAACAGCAAATCTATTGTGTGTAACTACTATGATACTACTTTTGGCATTATTAAATCTGTTCTTACAAGTGTACCTACATATAGATGCAGGTCTTGTGCACTGTTTCAACTTTCTATGCCTATCAGACATTTATTTGAAAGGCAATAACATAAAGAAATGATAAAGTGTAATAAGAATGGCAACTAAAATATGAATACAATGCAACTTCAGTCAGCCACAGTTAAATGCAATTACTGACAACTCTTTAGATGATGTTCCATGTCTGTATTCCAGTTTTTCATGAACTTACAGGTTAGTAAACATGCAATCTAACATTGTTAAGTGATATGTAACTATACACAAAAATATTTCATTTGCATATTTACTAATTGGAACTATAATAATAATAATACCTTTATTTATAAAGCACCTTTCAAAAACCATGGTGCTGTACAGATTCTAAAATAACATATGTAAATACAACCTTTAAAATTTGTAAATTCACTTAAATAGCATTAATCTAATAAAAACATAATACAGCTAAGATGTATGGCTAGGCTATAATCAGTCAAACAGTACCTAAGAATGCCTGACTAAATAAATACACTTTTATGGCTGTCTTAAAACTTTGAATGGTCAGGTACTCTCTAATCTGATGAGGTAGAGAATTCCACAGGGTAAGGGCTACGTAAGAATAAGACCGAGCCTCAGATGTCTTCAAATGCACCCTGGGAATCTCTAGCAATCCCTTCTCAGTAGATCAAAGTGGGAAGGAGGGGCAGTAGGGGCAAAGGAGATCTTTCAGGTAGTGGGGTCCCTGATTGTGTAGGGCTTTATACTGTAGGTCAGCAAGCCAACCTTGAAGGTGATCCACCACTTACAGGCAGCCAGTGCAGTCCATGGAGTACAGGTGTAATGTGACTGGTCCTAGAAGTCCCAGTCACCAGCCTAGCTGCCACATTCTACACCAGCTGCAGGTGGTGAATATCAACCCCTGGAAGCCCTAGGTACAGGGCATTGCAATAGTCAAGATGGGTAGTCACAAAGGTGTGGACCAAGGTATAAAGATCATCTGGAGAAACCAATTGCTTCACCTGGGCAATGTTCCTCAGATGGAAAATGAGGTCTTGACAACTGCTTACACCTGAGATTTCAAGGTAAGCTCATTGTCAAGAATAACACCTCATGTGAGGCAGCTAGAGAGACACTGCTGAGGGAAAGCCGTGGTGACTGTCCAACCCGCATACCTGCCATCCGACGATCTGGGTCCACTACAAACACCTCAGTCTTATCTGGATTTAGTCTCAGCCAGCTGGCACTCATCCAGTCCTGAATCTTGGAGAGACAGTTGTTAAAAACCAAGATTGCATCCTCCCACCTGGGTACAAAGGACAGATACTAGCCTCTGTAAGAAGAGGAGTTCCTCAAGGCTCAATTTTGGGTCCTTTACTATTTTAATGTATGTGAACAAACTCCCAACAGCAGTACAGAACTCAGTTTTGAGTATGTATGCAGATGATACTGTACTACTGGCTAGTGGTGACTCAATTCAGGTAATGGAGAAAATTCTTCAGAATGACTTTAGCAGGATGAAAACATGGCTATACCAGTCAGGGCTGGTTTTAAACAGTAAAAAAAAACAACTCCATGGTTTTCCAGAGTAAAGGAAGAAATGTTAGCAATTCTCCCAAAATCTCAATTAAAACGGCCAAAAATGAACTCTTAAATCAGGTTGAGTCATACAGGTACTTGGGGATTATTGTGGACTGTAATCTGAAATTTAACTCCCACATAAAAAATCTTGGTTGTAAAACAAATAGCAAACTAGGGGCTTTTCACAGATCTAAACATTGTTTAGATCAAAAAATGAGAAAAGATATAATTAACCAACTGATTATCCCATGCATTGAATATGGAATCCACATTTATGGTATGGCTAGTAAGTCAAACCTGAGAGCTATTCAAGTTCTTTATAATAACCTAGCTAGATTTATACTTAATTGTGACTACCATACTCACCATTGGGAAATGTTTAGTACTCTAAAATGGGACCAAATAGAGCAAAAAAGGGACCAAAAATGGTTAAAACAAATTCATTAGGTAGTACATAATCAAAGCCTGAAGTATCTTGTGGACAAAATTCCATATTTGATATATGCTCATAATTATAATCTAAGAGGTAAAGTGGGAAGCAAATATGCTATGCCTAAAATAAACAATAAATATGGTGAAATGACCATTGGTATGAAAGCTATAAATCTTTGGGCCCCAACTGACTTAGGAAGCAGAGATCGATTGATAATGGATTGAAAATAAAATGCATGTGTAATGGGTGATATATTTCCACGGATGGATGTTTGAATTTGTAGGAGTCGTTTATAGAGGGTTTTCTCAAGTTTTAGAAATATTGTTATAATATAACTTGAATGCATGTTGTGTTGTCTTATATGTGGTTCTAATTTAAAAATATTTGTTGTTGGATGTTTTTTATAATGTATGTTGTAATGTATGTTGTAATACAGATTTCTTTGTGTAAATCTACGTTATCTTTTTAAACCTAAGAATAACAGGTCTATCTTGAAAACGGGTTTATGACCCAATGATGTAAACTATTTCTATCTGTATAAAAATAAACTTTTTACTACTTTTACTAGGTACAGCTAAGTATCATCTGCACAGCAGTGAAAACTCAAGCCATACCACCTAATAATGTCTCCTAATGGCAGCATATACACAGTGAACAACATGGGTGCTAAAATGGAACCTTGCAGAACCATACAGGGCAGGGATAGAGAGCCAGAGGAATAAATCCCAGTGACCATTCTCTGAGTCCTACCCTGAAGGAAAGATCTAAACCATCCGAGGCCTGTACCTGACAGTCCACAGATGGACCACAGGCGATCCAATAGCATTTCATGGTCCACAGTGTCAAACGCTGCAGAGAGATCAAGGAGGACCAAGATGGAGCGAGACCTCTAATCTCTTGCTATTAGGAGGTCATTTAGCACCCGGACAAGTGCTATCTCGGTACTATGTCCCTTCCTAAATCCAGACTGGAGAGAATCATAGATATCATGGGTAGTAAGATGGTCATTCAACTGCAGCGCAACCACCTTCTCATAACAATATTGTGGCTAAGAAATAGCGGTACTGTTTTCACAGTTAATGCTTAGGTAACATGTATTTGCAGTTAAACTAATTAATAAGGCAGGGTTCTGAGTATTACATGTGATGAAGAATGTGAAGTGTCTGTCTGATATTATTCCCAGTCTGCCTGGAGTGGACAAATCCCATTTAATTGGGGTAGATAAGGCACAGTACTAGGGTATCTACTCAGCGAGCTAACACCGCCATAAAGGGTTTATAGTCAGCATTTAACACTGAGATGGATTTGTATGCCGGGCAATGTGTAGGGTCTTTCCCAGCCTTAGGGATCACCGAGAGTATGACATATTGTCATGTGCTTGTGATAACTCACTGCACAAAGCTCTGGATAAGAAACACCTAGCAGGAGCAGTATTTATAGAACTGTCAAAAGCTTTCGATACTGTCTCACACAACCTGCTACTAAATACTCTCTGCCTCACTGGGCTGTCCCCTGGACCCATCAAGTGGTTTGCAAGTTACCTGTCAGATAGGTCCCAACATGTGAAGATAAACAACACTCTCTCGACTACTCTGCCTGTCTGCTCTGGGGTTCCCCAGGGTTCCATCCTCGGTCCATTATTATTCAGCATCTTCCTGAATACCCTGCCAAAAGCCTGCCCAAGTAAACTTCTGCTCTACACAGATGATGCAGCACTGTTTGCCGCCCACCCAGATCCCACAATCCTACAGTCCTCCCTACAACTTGCCTTCAACCACATCAAAAACTGGTTCACTGACCACAGACTGGTTGTCAATGTAAAAAAGAATAAGTCAATACTCTTTGCCCACCGGCAAAGCAGGAACATTGATGCCCAATTAAAAATCTTTTAGAAAGCCCGCTCCTCTTGTAACAGGTCCATACCTATAAATATTTGGGCCTTACATTTGACCCCAGCCTCTCATTCCACACACACATCGATAACCTCTCCTCAGCCATAAATATTCGCACGGGACTACTGTATTGGCATAGAGACTGCCTGCCGCCAGAGGTCCCCAACCTTGCGGTCACCTCCTCTGTTCTCTCTCTAGTGGATTATGGGCTAACCATTTACACAGCCACTGACCACATGGCTCTAAATAAAATCCACTTAGCCATCAACAAAGCATGCAGATTCCTTGCTGCAGTAGACAGGTGTGCCCACAGCTGCACCCTGTATGCCCTAACAAATATCCTCACTCTAGAAGAAAGAGTCGCCATCAAACAATTCTCCTCATCGAAAAAGTTCAGCTAGGTCTAACACCCCTTGGAGTTTCTGCTGCCCTCTGCTCTGCTCATGCCACAGCTAACACCTGCTCAGCTAACAAAATGATAAGGGCTGTCCCCAGGGTTATGACCTCACTAGCCCAAAGGTCCTTTTACTACAGAGCACCGTTATGGTACAATGAGCTCCCTATGGCTGTTACCTCTATCGCCAGACTGGGCCCATTCAAAATAGCCCTCAAAGACCACATACTCTTCACCCACCACTGCCAGTGCACTGGCCAGTTTGGGCTATGACTCAGCACCACCAACACCTGGCTACCGAGCTCTGGCCAGGCCTGCCCAGTCCTGTCTCAGTATTAGAGCTGGGATGCAGGTGCCTGCAAGTGCACATAGACCATCAGTAGTCACATATATCTCATAGAGTAGGTTTGGGCTAAAGTGCTTTGTACCCTATTACTGCTAACTCTCAACACAAGATTGACTGTGTAAATGACAAAGTCGGCTTCCTGATAGCTTCTTAAATGTACAGGCCGCAACTGCCATACTACCTGAACTGTACATTGACACTCACATGCTCCTTAGACGGAATTGTATAGCTACCCAATTGTATAGGGACCACCCCCACTGTTGTATTGTACTGTTCATATCCTGTGTTTCCTTTACCACTTTGTATTATTGTATACTACATGCTAATTTGATGTTGTGTACTATGTTGATGTTTTGTATTATGACAAGGAGCCTTTGTAAATGAGTCTTTGACTCAAAGGTTGTAAATCCAATTTAATCAATAAATAAATAAATAAATTCCTCCCTGTTAGAATCTCATACAGGCCTTCAGGAAGTGGGGAAGAAGGTATTTTTTGTGGCTTTTATGTAGCTCTACTATATAACCATCTGGTCCTGGGGCTTTCTGGGTTTTGGCTTTATGTAAAACACTTTGCAACTCCCCCAGGTCAGTTGGCTGAGTGAGGGTTTCTGCCTGTTCAGGTCAAAGCCGTGGGAGGGATAAAGGTGAAAGAAATGCATTAGTCATTTCAGAGTCATGGTTGGCATCTGGTGCATTAAGGGAAGAATAGTATGTCTTGAAAGCCTCCGTGATTTCATGTGTCTGTCTAAGCAAATGACCCATCTTTGGGTAATGTAATTTGGTTACTGAGGCTCTGATTTTCTGTCAGCGTAGCTGGTGGGTGAGAATCTGCATTGCTTGTGGCCCCACCTCATAATATTTGTGCCACAAAAAAATCAAAGCCAGTTTCATTTTGTGAAGGTAAATCACGATGATATCCCCTTGACCTGGTCCATATAGGCCTTGATGGACTAATCTCCCTGCCGATGCAACATTTGCAGGAAATGGTAAGGGTGAAAATGTTCATTAATTTTATTTTTTTTCCTGCCTTTGCATATCCAGAATGTAATCAGAATTTCTACTTGCTGAAACTCTGTGCTGTGATGCTTGTGGTCTGAATTCCTACTTACTCTCCCCCACAGTTCTCTCTGAAAAGAAAACCTGAGTAGATTGGTTGACTTTTTTAACCTGCCAGTTTCTTAATCCTAATTCCAAGACTTGCTGAGTTAGCACTAACAGAATTATTTTAGTACTATACCATACTATACAACTTTATACCCTCACCTCACTTGCTGGCTACTGCTGCACTGAGCAGAACTCAGTCACCCCCCACCAGCACCAGCATGCACAAAAAAGAGAACCTGACTGGACTGGTATATTTTTTAGGACACCAGTCCACCATGTGATCCCTTTATTGTTAAATGATGTGCTCCTGCTTTCCAGATATCATACTCATACCATCACTAAACCGCTCTCATCAGCACAAATACACCGAAAATTATAGCCAAACTATCACCAATACATAAATCTCTGTATTTCTTTCATTTATATGTCTTTCTTTCTGTTTTAATGCATTCTGTGGAATCTGGGGGGAGGTCTACTTTCATACAGGAGGTGCTCGGGAACTCCAACAAACTTTCATGTGAGATGTAGCTATTAAACCTGTCTGGTTCAGTGCAGGACACTCTAGGAAAAGAGAAAACAACAAGTTGAGGGTTCCTAATTTTCTGCAGCCCCCAACTTATGCAAAATAAATATTTACTCTTTCCTAATGTCCATTATGTGGATTTTTCTCCATGGCAATTCTGCAGTGAAGAATGGTGAAGCAAGTATTTGTAATCCTAGACCGAAATAAATAAAATAAATAAATAAATAAATAAATACATTTTCAGCAGACAGGTGAGCAAAAATGACCATTTCAAATTCAGACTGTAGTATCAGCAAAAACTGCGGCAACTTCAGTGATCATCAGAATTCACTGGCCCGACTTATAACTCTGGAACTGATTAATATTTGTTCATGAAACCTTTGAGAGGGACACACTTGTCATATGGCCCTTCAGCCCTGACAGTTTTGGAACAAAATCCCCTACTGCCTTGGCTATAGATGACAGCAAAACAATTGCCAAAATGGTACTTTGTGTGTATTTTTAACATTTCTGGATCTCAGAATCCAGTTAAGAACAGAATTTAACATGTCTTGAAAACTTGCCATCTACACCAGGCATGCAAGTCAATTTCATCAAATGCTGCCAAAGTCATTAAGGTGTAAAGATTAGGATTTAACACTGAATACTCAGCTCAACCCTAACTATACTTATGTCACCATGGAAGTATAATATATATTTTTCTCAAAAAAAACTGTGTTAATGCACCAGTTAGGGTTCAACTTAATGCCACCAATGTAGGGATATGTGGCATCAAGGTTTCCAACTCCAGCTTACAACCCCCAAGCAGCAAAAGGACAAGACCACATAAGGAACCACAGACAGCCATCATCAGGTAAGACAAACAACATACAACTGTTTTCACATGACACAAATGCAGTAGCACCGATACAGTATACTACCTTTGTGGAGTTGTATCTGTGGTACGCACACTGCAAGACATACTCACTGACTTCTGGCTGCATATAGAAATCTATGATGCTCAAATTATAACACTATTTCTGTGTGCAGAAGCACTGTCCCCTGCAGCCACAGATACAAATCCATAAAATCCAAATTCCAATAGTTCTTTTGTCTGCAAATGTACAGACCCCTATGGAGCCAGCACTTCAGTAGCCACAGGTACTTATGCACACTGTAAGATATACACACAGTTCTGTCGGCAAAAGTATAGTCTACTGAGGGTCTGACCTCTGGCTGCAGAAGTGTAGGCTCCACAAAATCTATTTTACCCAAATTACAACAGTACTTCTCATATCACATGTGTAAGACATGCACACCAACGTCTGTCTTCAGAAGAGCAGGCCCCTATGTGGTCTGCACCTCTGCAGCTGCATATGGAAATCCATGATACCCAAGTTGCAACAATACTTCTGTCTGCAGAAGTGCAGACTCCAGTGGGCCAGCACTTATACAAGCCACAGGTACTCAGGTACTCATTAACACTGTAAGACATACCACACAGTTGTGGCTGCAGGAGCATAGGTTCCTGTGGGGCCTATGCTTCTGCAGCTACAGATACAAATCCTCAAAGCAATACATCAGTGCTACTGCATTTGTGTCCTCTGGAAATAGTTGTATGTTGTTTGTCTTATATGATGATGGCTGTCTATGGTTGCCTGCCTGTCTGGTCTTGTCCTTTTTATGTTTGGGATGGGGAGTTAGGATAGGAAACCCTATTGCCACATTTCCATACTTTTGTGGTGTTAAATTGAAGCCTAACTGGTGCATTAACACAGCTGTGTTCAAAGAATTTCCTTTCTTTTTGAGGTAGTGGAATCGTATCCTTATTCCCACAGGTCCTTTCAGGACCTGGATGAACAAATGCAGACACAGGCCATCTGGGCCCTGCACCAAGGTAAGAGTCCATCTGCCTATGGAAGTGCAGAGCCCTGTGTATCCTGCACTTCCATGCAGTAATGGATGTCAAGAATTTGTGGGTCTGTCTGGTGTACTGGACAGAGTCCATCTGTTAGCTAAAGTGCAGGGCCATCTGGCACCCATGGATGCAGAGGTGCATTACCCCATACCAAGAGAAGAGTTCTTTTCACTATATAGTTCTTGGGCTATGCAGGTAACCATGCATCTTCTCTTCACAGGCTGGGGGTTGTGCCAGATGACAGCAACATCCTCAGCCTCAGCCCATCCTGCTGATTCATTGAACTTGCCCCGAGTCCAGCTCACTGGCCCTGGATCAAAAAGCAATACCTGCTGTGGTAAAGGCTCACAGTACACACAGCATTTCTTTATAATTTTTTTTTATTTTGACCACAAATTTTCAAGAGTCATTTTGACTCCCCTTTATAAACATGACACATGACATGTATAGAATAGTGGGCAAAATATAATTTTGCACCACAAGTGTGAAAACACATTTTGTCCAGTATTTGAAAGATGACACAAGTCACATTTATAAGGAGGTGTGAAAAAAGGGTCAGATTGAAAGTTTGGAGCCAAAACATTGATAATTACCAAGGTTATGAGACAGCATGGAGAAACGTCAACATGCATTCATAACTTTGTTTTCAATATCTTGACCCAAATTTTGAAGATAGTGTTCCTATGACCCCATGACATGAACACAGTAAGTGAAAATGTTCAAATCCTATCCAAAACATGATTTTGGGAGTGACTGCAACATCTCCTTTTGGGCCAGATTTGAAAAATTTCACCTGTCTTGTTCATGAGATGGGGTCCCAAAAAGACCATGTTGAAAGTTTGATGGAAAAATATTGAGAATAACAAAAGTTACAAGTTAAGACTGAAATATTTTAATGTTCACTTATTACGTGGTCATTTTGCCATATTTTTCACCAAATTTTCAAGACAGCCTTCTTATGATCCCACCGCATGAACTCAGTAGGTGAAAATGTTTGAATCCTGTCTGAAAGGTGATTTGGGGGAGCAACTGTGAAATTACCTTTCCAAATGGATTTGAAAATTTTTCCTACCGTGGTCATGAGGTGGAGTCCCAAGAAGGCCATGTAGAAAATGTGGTGAAAAATATTAAAAAAAAGACAAAGATATGAGTAAAAGTTCAAAACAGATTTGAAATACATTAAGCAAGCAATAATACCCAACAGGGTGGGTGGTATTGAGCTATACATGCTCACCCAGTGGCATATTGAGCCCTATAACTGCAGGCAGAGAGCCTTATAGCCTCTGGAAGGGCAGGTCTAACCCATACCGCCCATCCTGGAGGGTGTTATTTTTCTTAGAAAATGGGGCTTTGTTAATTTAAATAAAATATTTACAAAATAAATAAAATCACTTCAAAATGAGCAAAAAATGAAACAAATAGGATTTTATTGTAGAATAATCCCTATACAGGTATACTTTCCAGTAGATGGTGCTTCTTTTTCAAGACAGCTTTTTCCCTTTTGTGAGAATAGTTTTTCTGTTATAGTCACTTTCATTTTCAACTCCCCCCTCCCAAGAAGTAAAATGAATTCTTGTCTTTAACAGTCACTTTTTGACTCTTTTAATTTTTTACACTCACTTGCACCCAACTTGGGAACATGAGAGGAGGCTGACCATTTCCAACTGTAGAGTGACCTTGGTCCATCTCCCCCCACTGGTGAGAATTGACTGTGATTAGTGAGACATGACCATAGGGAAGATCAGAGGAGAAAGCTAGCCCATTCACTGATAATAAGTTACCTCTTAGTTTGTTGGCTTTGTATTTTTAATTTCTACCCCATTTATGTATGTTTGGTGGTTGGTCAGCGGTGGGGATGTGTGTGCGTGTGGCACCTCAGAGTGGGAGGTCAGAAACAGCGCCTGCGATCAACATGCCAAACAGTGTGAATTTATTCTATATTCTTTTACAAAGAACGCATTGGGACTGATCTGTTATTTTTATAGCAAGTGACACAGACTTGAGGGGGGGCATCTGCAATGTATCAGTGATAGCTCACTTGTTAAATGAGAAAAAAAGTGGTTTTCAAGTTTGAATTTGGAATGTGGCACAAGGATTTCAGTAGGTAATGGGGCACTTAGTATAGGGACTTCTTTTAGTTGGCATTGCTGTCTCATCAGTGCCCACCTAAACAAGTCTCTTAGCCAATCAGGAAGGTAAAAATGATAAACCAATTTTCTTACAGGACCTACTTTATTTTCTCCTATCACAATTGTGGTTCCAGTAGGAGGATGTATTTTTGATTGGAGAGTGGATCTACCTGGTGGACCATTTAGGTGAGTGATGGTGTGTGGTGGGTGCTGACTGGGGGTTGGGGTGGGGTGAGTGGGTTGTGGGGGGGCTCAGATCTGTGAGGGACTGTTTTCTTCTTTTCAGGGAACTAAAAACAATTATCTCTGTGGGACAGTTTTCTTCATTTCAGGGTTGCTGACACTGGGGATTCGACACCCCAGTGTTGGAGGACACTTTTGCAGCACCAGTGGTGGGCATTCTGGTTTTGTTCAGTATTAGGGGATTGAACATATTATTTGCTATTCAGTACAGTGGCACTGAGGGTGGGTACCCTGGTATTACTACTCCCAGTCTATGGAGGGGGCTGTTAGCCAGCACCAGCAGTTGGGCATCCTGGTGTTGGAAACTTAGAAAATATAAAAGAAAAGCTAAATAAAGAATGCCAGTGGGATTAGGCATCTGCCATCTGTTATAAAAACTTGTTGCAGGGAGATACCAGGTGCGGGGTTGAATACCCATTTTGTAGTATGATTGAATTGGCAGTCTGGGTTAGGAGGGAAGAAAGGAGGGAGGAGAGATTAGCTGAGACTCTGGACATGCACATCAGTGCTAGACAAATACCTCCTCTCATTAAGCTGGGCACCCAGAAGTTTGGGGTGCCAAGAAACTGGATTTCTGCTATCTCATGAAAGCTAAATCACTAATGTTGTGCATGCTAAACACCTGCAAAAGCTATATTTATCTTTTGTGTATATTAAAACACTAATGAGCATGCTTGGAAAAAAATCCTTATAACTCTGGAAATGATTAATATTTCTTCATGAAACATTTGAAAAGCATTATCTTGGCACACATTGCTTCTACATTTAAAGTTTCAGACCAAAGTTCCATATCATCTAGGCTGTAGGTGAAAACAAAAAAAAGTGATAAGTATAGGAAAACATTTCTTTTCATTAAAGATTGGTATTCTGTTTCTCGGAAACTGCACAAACTGCCATCATGAAACTTCTCACAGCTTGAGCACTTGTGTCCAAGACTATGCATGACAAATTCTGGTGAATTTCATGGAACACCACCCAAAGTTATTAAGGTGCAAAAATTGGGGTTTAACATTCAAAACCTTACTCAACCCTAACTATACTGCATATACTGAATACAGTATATGTAATAGATAACCCACTCTTAGGTGTGCGGTCGCGCTGTGATATACGCACGCCTTGGTGTGCATCAACCACACAATTCATGCACATATCAGAGCACGGCAGCACAACATAGAGTGGGTTATCTATATTATAAAATGGTAAAATTGTTTTGGAGGGAGGTAGAAGTGCAGGTGTGCGGTCATGCTCTGGTATATGCACGGTCACCTGATGGTGTTTGTCCAATGCCATGGAGCCCATTGATTCCTTTTTTCTTGCCCATTTTATATATATATACATGTATACTTTCCAGTCTGGTTTCAGGAAAAACCACTCAATCACCACCTTTCTCCTATTGCTCACAGACTCCATCCTAACCGGGATGGACAATGGACAAATTACATCTGCCATTTTTGTCGACCTGGCCAAGGCCTTCAACATCATCTCTCACTCCCTTCTCCTTGACTCACTCCCTGCAGCTGGTCTATCTCCCCCCACCCCAAACTTGTTCAAGGCCTACCTTATTGACAGAACACAATCAGTTAAGTTCTTGGACGTCACTTCCCCTCCTCTATCGATTAGCATTGGCATTCCCCAAGGCTCTGTATTAGGCTCCCTATATTCTCCATCTTCTAAAACAAGCTTCCCTCTGTTTGTTCCCCTCCTCAGCTATACATATGTATGCCAATGATACAGTCCTGTATGCATCTGGCTCCTGTCCTGCTGAGGCTGCAACCAGCTTACACCAAGACTTCGAGAAGGTCCAGCTCTCATTTGCTAACTATCAACCTTTCCTCAATGCCAAGAAGACTGTCTCCATGACCTTTGGCACAAGGCAGAGACTCTCTAGGCTTCCATCCCTACCCACTTTCCACACCCTTGATGGGACTTTACTTGAGGGCACATCCTCCTTCAGGTACTTAGGTGTTTGGTTGGACCAACACCTAAACTTCTCTGGACATATTGATGCCATCCAGAAAAAAACTGCACCCAAGCTTGGTGCCCTGTTCAGGAACCATAGTTGTATCCCTCCTACAGATAGGCATGAAACTTGTTCATAAGATGATACTGCCCATTTTCAACTACTGTGATGTAATGTATGGTGCTGCCCCTAAGTCTTCCCTGGACAGACTGAATAGCCAAAAGGCTGGCCTTCAGGAAATATAAGGGAATGCAGTGGGATGAAGATAGGGAGGCATACCAAACTTCCCTAAGGGAAGCAGGGAAGGCAGTAAGGCAGGCAAAGGCCCAAACCGAGGAAACACTAGCACAAACAGTAAAGGAAGGTGACAAGACTTTCTATAGATACACTAGTGAAGGAGAAAGTCCAGAGGGGGTATTGTTAAGATCAAAGGGGATAAGGGTGTGTGTGTGAGGAGGAGGACTATGTAAAAGTGTCTATCCTAAATAGATACTTCTGCACAGTATTTACTGAAGAGAAGGTAGGGTAGGGCCCACAGCTCAGCACCATGGGCGCAGGGGGGAGGGAGGTGTGCACTAGTCCCTTCACAAAAGAAAGGGTCCTACAAGAGTTCGATAAGTTCAGGGTGGACAAGGCAATGGGACCTGATGGCATACATCCCAGGGTACTAAATGAGCTAAGGGTGGAACTAGCAGAGCCATTATCAGAACTGTTTAGTGAGTCTATGAGCACAGGAGAGGTCCCAGAAGACCAGAAAGGGCTCATGTGATCCTACTCCATGAGAGTGGTAGCAGGGAGGAGGCAGGGAATCACAGACCAGTCAGTCTTACCTCAGTAGTGGGTAAGATTATGGAGGCACTCCTTAAGGAAAGGATAGTGCAACACTTGGAATCCATAGGAGCACAGGATCCAAGGCAGCATCAATTTACAACATGAAGGTCCTGTCCAACTAATCTCATATTTCTTTGACTGGGTAACCAGAGTGGTGGACCAAGGGGGAGCAGTTGATGTCACCTACCTTGACTTCAGCAAAGCTTTTGATACTGTTTCACATAGAAGATTGATTAATAAGCTGGGTAGGCTCGGGGTGGGTCAGAAGTTGGTCAACTGGGTGGCAAACTGATTGACGGGCAGAAAGCAGAGAGTGGTGGTAAATTGTATACAGTCAGAAGAGATGCAAGTCACAAGTGGGGTACCTCAGGGATCAGTCCTGGGGCCAGTCCTCTTCAATATCTTCATTAGTGACATTGCAGATGGAATGGAGGGTAAGGTTTGTCTGTTTGCAGATGACACCAAGATCTGCAACAGAGTAGATTATCCAGATGGGTGGCAGAATGAGAAGAGATCTGGATAAACTGGCAAAATGGTCAGAAGAGTGGCAACTGGGGTTTAATGTAAAGAAGTGCAAGATCATGCACATAGGAAAGAGAAACCCTGAAGCCACCTATAGGCTGGGAGGGGAGTTGCTGGCAGTCACAAGGGAAGAAAGAGACTTGGGCATCATGATCACAGATGACTTGAAATCATCCAAGCAGACCACTAAAGCAGTAGGTAAGGCTAGGGGGATGCTGGGGTGTATTAGTATGGGTATCACAAGTCGTAAGAGGGAGGTAATAATCCTTCTTTACAAGACACTGGTTAGGCCACATCTGGAGTGCTGCATGCAGTACTGGAGGCCACACCTTCACAAGGACATCAACCAAATTGAAGCAGTCCAGAGAAGGGCAACCAAAATGGTGCAGGGACTGCATCAGAAAACATATGAGGGCAGATTAATGGAGCTCAATATGTATACCCTTGAGCAAAGGAGGAAGAGAGGTGATATGATCGAGATATTCAAACACCTTAAGGGAATTAACAAGGTGAAAGAGTCTAACATGTTTCAATATAAGAAAAATAGCAGGACAAGAGGACACAGCATGATATTAGAGGGAGGCCGATTAAGGGGTAATGTGAGGAAGTTCTTTTTCACACAAAGAGTGGTGGATGCATGGAACCGCCTACCTCAGGAAGTGGTGGATATGAATACAGTGCAGGGCTTCAAACAGGCATGGGATAGGCATAAGGGAGCAATACAGATGAGTATAAATAGGCCATTGACAGAGCAAAGGCCGATGGCGCATTCATAATGTAGAAAAAGAAATGGGCAGACTGGATGGGCCTTGCTGTCCTTATCTGCCATCAATTTGTATGTTTCTATATTTCTCTTCAATTTCTTCTGCTGCTTTGCCCTGGATGCCCCACCACCACCCACCACTGTGATCTTTATCATGCCCTATCCTTCCCCCCCTTACAGATAGGCGACTCTCCCACTGTGCTAAATTCACCTCCAAGCACTGATTTGGTGAGCTCCCTTCCTACCTCACCTCCTCCTTTATAACACCCCCATCCTCCCATTCTTTTAGATCAATGGGCTCCCACACCCTGGAACTCCCCCACTGATCCACCCAAATCTGCCAATCCAGTTAATCTTACCACCTCCCAAAAATTTGGAATTCCTTCCCCCCTCAAGTCCGACACTCATATTCTGCCTACTTCATCAGCTCTGCCATCAATAATTACCTTGCACCTAGCTGCTCCTGTCATGTCCCTCCCTAATTCCCTCCTTTAAGCCCTGGACAAACTCTACCCCACTACCGTCACCTTCATTTTACCCTGTGCACCCCACTTCCCAAATTTCTAGCTCTCCTCTCCTTTCCCCTAATTACTCCCCCTTACTGGCCTCCCTTGATCTCTCAAAGAATGTAGGGGACCCCAAATGCTCTCCATGGGTCCCTCTCCAAACCCCCAAGGGGCTTGTATCTCTCTTCTACTCCCTTCCCCCACCATCCTTCCTATTTCCTTAGACTTACTGTCTCTTACAGGATTCTTAGCATCCTGAAGGGGTCCTACTGCATCTATACTTGTCTCCTCTCCATCCCTTCCCCCATTTACCTGTCCCCCTAGCCTTTGTAGTCCATTTTCAGGGTTCTTAGCATCCTGAAGGGGCCCTACTGCACCTAGACTTGTCTCCTCTTCTTCCCCTTCCCCATCTACCTTCCCTCTAGTCTTCACAATCTCCCTTGCAGGGTTCTCAATATTCTGAGGGGATCCTACTGCACATAATCCTGTCTCCTCTCTTTCCCCATCCCATCTACCTTTCTCCCTAGCCATCGCAGTCCCCTTGCAGGACTCTCAGCATCCTGAAAGTGTCCAACTGAGACTAAGCATATCTCCCCTATTCTACCTTGCCACTATCTTGGCTTTCCATGACTACTAGCAGGATCCAATGCATCATGATGGACTACTGATTAGGCCCCATCCCCTCCAAAGGTGCGAATTCTCTTCCCCTCAAGGGTTCAATTTTCACTCCCTTCCTCTCCTATCACTCTCTTAATCCCTATCTACTGACATTTCCCAACTCCCTCACAGGGTACCCCACATCCTGAAGGGTCCTCTCTTGGGTTAAGTCCTATTCCCCCTTCCTAGCATTGTCACACCCCCTCCTTCTCTCTCATCCATCTTTAAATCCTTACAGCCTTATCCCCTTTTCTATCTAGCCCCACAGCCACCTTGCAGGGTTCCCCACATCCTGAAGGGGTCTCTCTGGGAAACTGCCTTATCCCCTTTTCACTGTTTTCCCCAGTCCCATTGCAGGGTTCCTTGCATCCTGAAGGGGTCTCCGGGGACACAACTCTTCCCTTCCCCATCTCACCCTGTCTCTCCTTTTCCCCTTTTCTTTCATGTAAGCACTGGTTTACTTATTAACCCAGCACTTATCATTGTCCACTCTTTCTACCTATTATGCACAACACTGTTGTAACACTTTTGTAACACCTGCCTTATAACTATGTTAATGTTGATCTTGTAACTTGAATGTTTAATGTCTCATTCCTATTGTACCCCTTCCCCCCAGGTCACATTGGGAGATGAGCAACTTGTTGCTCAGTGTGCCTTCCTGGTGAGACATTTAAATAAATAAATAATTATATATATATATATATATATATATATATATATATATATACATACATACATATATACACACACACTACACACACACACACACACACACACACACATATATATATATATATATATATATATATTATGCAAAAAACTTTGTTAATGCATCATTTAGGGTTAAAACACAAAAAGTCAGGAAATGAGACCTTTAGTGTTGCCCCATCTCCCCTCATGGACCAGACCATCATCCCAAGATTGACAGCTGACGGAGTGTGTCATTGGGGTTGTGAGGCCTAAATGTCACCCCATTCCATCTGTAATCATATTTGCAAGCCACAGTAAAGAAGAATGGGGTGACATTTAGGCCTCACAACCCCAATGACACACTCTGTCGGCTGTCAATCTTGGGACGCATGGGTGGGTCCACAAGGGGGGTTGGGCAACCCTAAAGGTCTCATTTCCTGACTTTTTGTGTTTTAACCCTAAATGATGCATCAATTAAGTTTTTGCATAGAATGTCCTTACTGTTTGAGAAAGAATAGAAAAGTAGAAAGTTGCACAATTTGGGGGCAGTGTGGGCCCTTTGGGCCCCATGCTCCCACCAACTTGCAAATTCCTGCCTAAGATAACAGTACAAGTCTGAATATCATATGTATTGCTGGCAGTGCATATGGATGAGAGTGTGAGGCCCACCACCTTGAAAGAAACCACAGTGTCAGTCATCAGAGTGGCTTAATTCAACATCTGTTTATATGTCAGACACCTAACCACTACAAATTACCTCCATGGCAGTAACACTATGCACCCTATAAATGTGAAGCCAGTACCACAATGCAAAATGCCATATGCAAAACATAAAGTGTATCATGCAATATGGGTGCAGCAAATGAATTTTCCAACACCTCAACACCATAATTTACATGGACAGTACATACCCTCAACATGCTCCAAATTTCAATATAAAAGACCAAACTGTTTACAAGCTACAAAATGTGAAAGTTTCAGATTTTCATTCATTGCACTGGCAGAATTCCACACCTATTAACATTTCACACACCTAACGACTGAAAAGTACATCCATGGCAGTAAGGCTAGCTACCCTAGTAATTTCAAGCCAGTACCACCATGGAAAACACTGTCTGCAAAATGTAAACTGTGCCACACAATATTTCCACAAAAAATGTATTGTCTGGCATCTAACACTATAATTCACACCTACAGGACATGCTGTCAGCACCCTCCAAATTTCAAGTTAAAAGACCAAAACATTTCCGAGATATTTAATTTGACAAATTGTTAAAATTGTGCCATCTGGCCCCTCCAAATCTGGCCATCTAGTCCCTCCCTTGTGATTAAAGATCACAATCAAAGAATCTTGTGATCAAAGAAATTGCAGGCTCGTGATCAAACAATTTGCAGGCTTGCGATCAAAGAATAAAAAATGTTAAAACTAACTTTTTAGAGAAAAATATATGAAACCACAGCCATGACTGGACAGAACAAAGGCCCCGGACAAGATCCCACCCTAGTTTGCCTTTAGAAGTGACCCCTGTGCTGATAAAAATAAATTTTTTAAGTGGCTGTCTAGTCGTGCCCTCATGATCAAAGATCGTGGTCAAAGAATCTCACGGTCAAAGAATTTGCAGGGTCATGATCAAACAAAAAAAAATGTTAAAAGTTAATTTTTAGGCAGAAATGCATGAACCCACAGCCATGCCTCCATAGAACAAAGCCCCCTGAGCAAAACTCACCCTCTTTTGGCTTAATAAGCTAGCCCTGAGCTAAGAAAATTTATTTTTTCAAGTGGCCATCTAGTCGTGTCCTCACGATCAAAGATCACTGTCAAAGAATCTCATGATCAAAGAATTTGCATGCTCGTGATCAAAGGTCATTAGGGAGCCACGATCAAAGAATAAAAAAGTTAAAAACTCTATTTTTTTACCATTTTGAAAGAAACCACAGGCATGGCTCAATAGAGGGAAGACCCCTGAGCAAAACCCACCATAGTTTCACCTCAGAAGTCCCCCCTGGCCGAAATATTTGAATTTTTCCGACTGCAAACTGAACACAAGATGGCAGCTGTCATGATCAAAGAATTCCTCATGATCAAAAATTCTTTGATGGCAAGCCTGCAAATTCATTGATTGTAAGGCGGGACTAGATGGCCAAAACACCAATCGTCTTTCGCAAAATAACCATATAAATTTTTCCTTTGTCTTATAATGGGAACTTAAAAGTTTTATAACTTTTTAATGGATTATATTTTTTCACCAAATGAAAAGTGGTATGTTCCCTGACTCAAGCTCTTTCAGATGAGCCAAGTTGCAGAGCAGCACACCACATGACGGCCGTGCAACGCCATGGACAAAAATCCAAAAAACTGCCCACATAACTGGTGAAAAGTGCATTTTTCAGCAATTTGGTGTGCAAAAATCATAAGTCCAACTGAAAATGAAATTTGGCAAATCAAGAGATCTGCCAAGCCCCACCATGCATACCAAATTTCATGCAAATCTGTTGAAAGGGTCCAAAGTTATTAACATGCAACATTTTGAGTTTAATATAGAAGTGGCTTCATAGCCCTAAATGTAGGGGCTCGACCGCACCGCTATAATATATTTCATGTCTCAGCATGTTGACATGCTACAGTAAAGGAGAATGGGATGAGATGTAGGCCTCACAACCACAATGACACACCCCGGCATCTGTCAGACTGAGGAAGATCAGGGTGGCATGTGTGGGGGGTTAGGAGTTCAACCCTAATGTCTAATTTCCTGACTTTTTTTGCTTTAACCCTAAATGACGCATTAACGCAGTTTTTTGCATAGAATTTACTTTTTGAAAAAAGTGTAATATAAGTAGTAAACAACACATATTGGTGAGAGTGTGGAGCCCAGCTCCCACCAAGTTGCCAATTATTGCATGACAATAAGCATCTGGGCCCACGCTCCCACTTGCAAAGCTATGGAGCCATGCAGCAGCACTATAGGGCACCAAACCCTTGTAACAGTAATTTGAGCATATCTTGGGAACCGTAAGAGCTAGAAAAAAAATTCTAGCATTATTGTAATCGTGACAGTAAGTACTTCATGAAACATTGAAAGACTGTACCATATTTCACATCATTTCCCGAGCTATGGGCACTGAAAAGCACTGGACAGGCACTCTTTCAACCCTTGTGACAGTAATTTCACAATATCTTATGAACCATGCAACGTCCGAACAAAATTCCACTGCAGGCTTACTCTACGATTACAAATCTTTTTCTAATGGCTCAGATCACCTTGAGGTGATCTGAGCCACCTGCATCGAAGAATCTGTATGTCGCTTTGTTTCTGAGATAATGGCACCGAAAGTCATGACACAGACTGCAATGTAATCTTATGGGAAAAATGTCCATTACGTCATTGAATATCTCTGCAACAAATTATTTTCCCAATACCTAAACAGCATAGTTCACATCTCTATGACATCCCCTCAACACCCTTAAAATTTCAATTTAAAAGACCAAACCAAGTCAGAGATTTAACTTTTTAAAGTTTGAGATTTTCATTGGTTAGAGTGGCAGAATTCTGCACCTGTTTACATTTTAGACACCTAATGACTGAAAAGTGCGATTGTGGCAGTAAGACTAGCTTCCCTATAAATTTCAAGCCACTATCACAATGCAAGATGCTGTCTGCAAAACGTAAAATGAGCCACACAATATCTCCATAATGAATGTATTTTCTGACACCTAAACACCATAATTTATATCTACAGGACATCCTGTCAGCACCCTCCAAATTTCAAGCTAAAAGACCAAACCATTTCTGAGATATTTAATTTTAAAAGTTGTTAAAATTGTGCTATCTGGCCCCTCCAAATCTGGCCATCTAGTCCCTCCCTCAGGATCAAAGAATCTTTGATTGTGAGCCTGCAAATTCTTTGATTGTGAAGAGGGACCAGATGGCCAAAACCCCATTCTTCATTTGCAAAATAACCATATCAGTTTTCCTATAGACTTATAATGGGAACTTAAAACTTTAATAACTTTTGAACGGATTAATGTTTTTTCACCAAATAAAAAGTAGCATGTTCCGTGATCCAAGCTCTTTCATTGCACCAAGTTGCAGAGCAGCACACCTCACAATGGCTGTGCAGTGCCACGGACAATATCTGAAAAATTGCCCACATAACTGGTGAAAAGTGCATTTTCAGCTTTTTGGTGTGCAAAAACTGTATGTCCGACCTAAACAAAATTTGGCAAATCAAGAGATCTATCATGCCCCACTGCACATACCAAATTTCATGCACATCCATTGAACAAGTCCAAAGTTATTAACATGCAAAATTATGAGTTTAACATAGAAGTGGCTTCATAACCCTAAATATAGAGTGCGACAGCACATATCTATATATATATATATATATATATATATATATATATATATGTAACCCTCTGTTACCTGGGGTTACTAGAATCCCAGTAAGACCTAGTTGTAGGCAGGGAAGACAGCTTGTGAAACTCCAGTTAAATGGATTTCACACTGTCTCACTCTGTTCTCAGTCTCAGCTGAGACTGAGGGATGACATCATTTAGAACTGTCGCAGCAGCATAAGCCACACTGGAATGTTGCAGTTGGAAGTTAGAGTAGAACATTGCAAAATGTGAAGTAGAGTCTGTAGAGTTCAGTAGAGTGTGGCAGTCTGAAAGAGGGGCTCTGCTGTAAGCAGGCCCTCAGAGCTCTAAGCTCTGTCAAACAGCTACTCTTGTTTTATAGGTGTGTGTTCTCACCTGAAGAGGAACATAAGAAGAGTATATTGAAGTGGTGGAGACCACTTTCAATAGTTCAGGGCCCCATCCCTCTGGGGATGGGGAGAAGGTATCAGCCTGTTTCAGGGGCAACCCCCTTGGTCCAGCAAGGGAAAAGAAGCTGCCTAGTTTAAGTTCATGCTGAGGCACCAGAAGCTCTGGAAGAGAGTTCCTTGAGAAGGAAATGCCTGTGGGGCACCTGCAACCGAAGGGTGAGTTCACTCTGTTAAAGGGCCATGTGTTTTCATCCGCATCAAGATGAAACTAAAGGGACTGTTACTGTGGGGTCAGGAAAAGACAGCCAAGTAAAGTTTGGAAGATGTGGGGATTGGACTGCTTGACTCTGTGGGGGTCTAGAGTAATGGACAAAGCCACTTTTTAAGTATGTTCAAGTCCAGCACAAATGAGATGTAAAGACAGTAGATTGAATGTGAAATACATTTAAAAAGAATCTACACAGCAAAGTGTGTTAAAGGATAAGGTGTTACAGTGCAGAGAAATGGCCGGGTATGAATTATGGGAGCGAGAGGTGGGAGACCCCCCCATCAGTAGTAACCAAATTCACCTCTACGGATTTGCTCCGGAACACCTGTTGCTTTCTGTCAGGTACTTGGTCAGTGCCTGAGGAAAGTACCCAGACATGGGATGGATGAGGAAGATTCCGTTATGGAGCAGAAGTGCTCATAGGTGGTTTAGGAAGCCACCAGTAAATGTTTCCATGCTACATGGAAAGTGTCCAAGTGGCTGGCAAGGGAGCCAAGCCAGGGAAAATCCAGAGCAGCGAACAAGTTCAGGCTGTGTGCCCAGTGTGTTTTAGAGCCTGAGGGCTAAAGTGAATGAGGATGTGTTCTGGTCTCTTTAAATCTGCATACCAGGAGTGTAGCCCATGGGGTCCATCTATGCTTTGTTTATTCTGTTGGATGTGAATAAAAGCCACACTTTAGAATCCCACTTCTGGTATTGGACATTACAGTTATTGCTTCCTTTGTCCGGATTTACTTGGGTGCCCCTGTGCGGAGTAGCCAAACCTAGCCAATGTGCCGAGTGACATATTCCTCCCCGAACCCAGCCCACCAGGTAGAGCTGTCAGATAGAAATGGCATACCTGGGTGGGAGTTACATATATATATATATATATATATACACACACACACACACACACACACAGTATATGAGTAGGCAGTTTAATGTTAAACCTCAAATTTGCACCTTAATCACTTTGCAACCGTTCAACAGATTTGCACAAAATTTGGTATACGCTGTCCCATGGGATAGATCTCCTGACATGTCAAGTTTTGCTTCGATCAGATGTGTGGTTTTATGATGCTCATAGTAAAACAAAGTGCATTCATCACTTTATTTCACCAGTTTTTCATGAAATGTCCTCAACGCCCTGCATCCACACTGTTTTGGATGTTAGTGTTACATTTTCAGGGTAGAAAGAGCTTTCCCTAAGGAAGATGTCAGCATTGGTTTGGTGAAAAAATAGTAATCTGTTCCAAAGTTATTCAATTTTGAAAATTCAGGTTCTGAGCATGCTCAGTTCACTCTTTTGGATAGATGCACAGCTGTGAACAAGGATTTTGGATCGTGAACGGGGATTTTCACAGCTCACAAATGGGGATTCATTAAATCCCTGTTTGTGAGAAAAGTCTCCCTGTTTGTGAGCTGCCATCTTGTTTTCACTTTTCGCCCAAAACAAAATGTTGGTACTTGCCCAACGGATGTATTCTGTGGAAATCAATGCATGGGTTTTGTTCAGGGCAACACCCTCTACAAATCCACGTGTAATGGTTTCAATCAGTGTATTAAAAAAGGTAGTTTTTTGCTATGGGAATTCTCCACTCATCACTTGCTTCCGATCCCCATTCGTGAGATGTCCAAATCCCCGTTCATCAGCCAATCCTCGTTCGTGAGCTTTCAAAATCCCTGTTCATGATATAAGGACCAGATGACCCTATCTCATGAACAAGGATCGGCTAACGAATGGGGTTTAACACCTCATGAGCGAGTTTGGCTGATAAAGTTTTGATACTTCATGAACGAGGGATTATACAAACAAAATCCCCATTAGTGAGGCGTCAAAATCCCCGTTCATGTGATAAAAACCAGATGGTCAGATATGGCTATCTGGACATGAGATGAAAACCAAATGGTCAGATAGGGACATCTGGTCCTCATCCCACCTCATGAATGGGGATTGGGTGATGAACGGGGATCCACGATGGTGGATTTCATCTTGCAAAAAACAGATCCAGGGCCAGATATTCAAAAGGGTTGCGCCATGCGCAACAGGGTTGCGCATGCTCAAGTCCTACATTGCTCCATTCTGCGATATTCAGCAGGAGGCAGTTGCGCCACTGAAAACAGGCTGAGCAACAGCGCAATGCAAATGAATGCATGCTCAACAGGAGGGGGAGGAACCATGCATAAACTGCACAGCCCGATATTCAGCGGGCTGTGCAGGTGTCTGAGTGCAACCCCAACCTGAGCCTGCAAGAACTTGAGTCAAAAAAACTGTCGAGGGCCACCCACAGGCGAGCTGCTGTATTGCAGGGTGCAACACAGCCTTCGCCTGTCAGCTGGCTCCAACTCAATCCCTGTGCCTCCCAGCCCGATCGCGGGCATAGTGTACTCCCCTCCCCACCAGCCTGATCGCGGGCATCAATGTGGCTCGCCCCCTCCTGTTCACATCCCTGGTGGTCCAGTGGACCGAAATGCCCGATCGCGGGCAGAATGTAAATTGAACCCTCCCGAACATGTCCCTAGTGCCCGATCATGGGCAGAAAGTAAATTGAACCCCCCCAACATCTCCCTGGTGGTCCAGTGGACCGTAATGCCCCATCATGGGCAGAATGTAAAATGAACCCCCAAAACATGTCCCTAGTGCCCGGTCGCGGGCAGTAAATAAATCTTCACCCAGAACATCTCCCTGGTGGTCAGTGGACCGTAATGCCCGGTGTGGGCAGAATGTAAATAACACCCCAAACATCTCCTGGTGGCTAGTGTCCCTCCCACCCACCCACCTGAAGCCCCACCACCCGCTCCCCTCCTGGCAGCTGGCGGTTTGCACATTGGCGCAATGGTACTTGGCCACCCAAGTTGAATGCTCCACTCTGACAACTTGCGGTGGCGCAGGTTTCACTGCGCCATGCACAGTGGCTATGGCTGGGGGTGATATTCAAGGTTGCTCAATGGTGCAACTCCTTTGAATATCGCCCAGCTCCCACTGCACAACTATTTATTGCAGCGCAGAGGCTTGCGCCTCAGAATGGTGCAGTTTGAAATCCAGCCCCCAGTATTTAAATGTTGACATTGGGGTGTCCAATCCCCATGTTGGCATGTATTTCTCCTCCACCAAATGCACACTGGGGCCCACCCAGTGTGCCAAATATATATCTTTAATGCTCTGACACGGGATGCCCTCCTGGTGTCAGATGATCTCCCAAGCCGTAGTTTAGAATTGCTGACAAGGGGTGCCCAATCCCTGTGTTGCATGTATGCTCCATCAGTAATATGGCACACTGGAAGCCCACCCCAGTGTGCCCAAAAATGTATTATATAGCAATAATAAATTCTATATTGTGATTGTATTTTGAAATATAGCTATATTTGGTAAGGGATATGTGGAATTAGCAATGAATGTATGTGTATAGTAGGGAACACTATTTTATAAAAATGAAATAATGTTTTTTATATATTTGAAATTATAAAGTTTTTTAGAAAAAAGGTTTTTCATGTTTCATATAATTATGTGATAATAAGGGATGGTGCAATTTTGAAAATTTAAATGATACAAAAATAATTTTATACATTATATATATATATATATATATATATACACACATATATATATATATATATATATATATATATATATATATATATATATATATAGTTATGCACATCAAATGAGAAGATTGTAATAGGAGAGAGTTCATTTGTAGAAATATATGATATATAGACATTGGTAATGAACCTATTTATTTCCATTGTAGGAATAGGATATGTAATATATTAATTTAAGATATTGGTGAATATGTTCACTCCATATATATTGTCTGTCTATATGTATTTATGATGTAAATGTGTACTGTGATGTATATATGAGCTAATTTATTTTATTTTTTATTTTATTTAGTTTTATTTAGTTTTTGTTGACCAGGTAAGTGCACTAGACAAATCCTGCCTATTTTCAGGCATGACCCGGGGAAAGGCGATACAGATGAATGGCAACTGACCTTGAACCAGATTAAGCTGAGGTGATTGTTTCACTCCAAGTGGTGATTTTATGTGACACTAGGTGATTATGTCATTTTATGGTGCCTATACAAGGCAATCATTATAAAGATGTAGCATACCTTTTGAAGAAGGACTTGATCTGAAACTAGTCAAGGTGTGCAGTTTTTTTGGCACATTGATGGAATAAAAATATTGCACGAAAGCAGCAAGCAGCATGTTTCTATTGTGGTGGTGAGTGCTGGACTTTTGAAATACTGTTTGGTCATTGTCTAGAAGCACCCCAGCCTAGTGCAACATTCTGTTGAGAAAAAATGCCCCCATTAATGCATTTACTTTTAGTGGTTAGGCAGAGTTTGTAAATAGTTAAAGATTAAGTGCATTTATCCAACTGTAAGGTTTTAACCCAAGTTATCAAAGTGGACATGTTTTACCATTGTTTAAGAGGTATCTTGATTTGAAAGGGAAAAGCAGGCATTAATGAGCACATCAGTGTATTTTAGATGCAATACAGGTATGTGCCATGAAAGAAATACAGTAGGTGTGAGGATCATGAGATATGGTAGGTCCCAAGAGAACTAGTCAATCTTCACTATCCACATCTACTAAGGGAAAAATCATCCTGTAGTTTGGATCATTTTTCAGAGCTTTAGTAGAAACCAAACTACCAGGAAGGAATAAAATCCCAATTTTAGCACACCTTTCACACCACAGTTCCCCCATGACTTGTGGTATCACTTACTTTGGTAGATGCTGCCACCAACACTGAGTTCCCTTTAACAAGGATTTATAACTTCATCTATGTCATTGATATGCAATATTCAGGTACAGTATCTCTTCTGGAGGCAGAAGTACAGTACAGTACAGTCAACACTATCCACTCTAGATCTGCAGGTGATGTAGTTTACACTATCCAGACTGCCCAAAACTGAATGGACAAGATCTGCAATGCCAGTTATAAGCCCTTATCAGCTGCTCCCTTCCAATAATGTCCACTTAGCTAATTGGTTGCCAAAATAACTTTGATTACTTATTTAGTATGGTTTGCTGGTACATACCCTTTCATAACTGCAAAATCAGGCAATTTGATCTTTATTATAGCAAGCTCTGTCCTTTTTAGGGTTACAGTGGGTGGAGCCCTGCAGTCCTATTGCTGTCAGTAAAAGGGGACTCTGCATTCTTTCCTTACTAACAACAGTTGCATCACAGTTCCCTATGCAGTCTCTAAAACCCTCCGCTGTGTCAATGCAGTCTTCTCATATTTTGTTATGTGGGATGGGGGTGGTGGGCGGTTTAGTTTGATATCATACTGACTAAAATTACTGGCAATGGGGCCAGATGGGGTGCACCCCAGGGTCCTTAAAGAACTAAGAGAGGTGGTGGCTGAACCTCTGGCTATCCTGTTCAGCCAATCACTGGAAACAGGGGAGGTACCCAAAGACTGGAGGATAGCAGATGTAGTCCCCTTATACAAAAGTGGGAACAAAGAGGAAGCAGGGAACTACAGACCAGTCAGCCTCACCTCGGTAGTGGGAAAGATCATGGAAGCACTACTGAAGGAGAGTTGGTGGAACATCTGGTTGTCAATGGACTACAGGACCCAAGGCAGCATGGTTTCACCAGGGGAGGTCATGCAGACCAACCTCATTGAATTTTTGACTGGGTGACTAGGGAGGTGGATCAGGGGAGGCAGTGGACATGGCCTATCTGGACTTCAGCAAGGCCTTTGACACTGTGCCACATAGAAGACTATTACACAAACTGGGGAATATGGGTGTGGGCAGGACAGTAGTGTGGTGGGTAGGTAACTGGCTGGGTGGCAGGACACAGAGGGTGGTGGTAAATGGCTGTCACTCCACAGAGGAAGAGTAACCAGTGGGGTACCACAGGGATCAGTGCTGGGACGGTTCTATTCAACATCTTTATCAGTGACATTGCACAGGATCTAGAGGCAGAATTTCACTGTTTGCTGATGACACAAAGCTCTGTAACACAGTAGACACACCAGAGGGTGTAGACAGAATGAGAAGGACCTGCAGAAACTTGAAGAATGGTCAAGGGTTTGGTAGTTGAAATTCAATGCAAAAAGTGCAAGATAATGCATATGGGGCACCAAAACCCTGGCACAATATATCAGTTGGGGTGAGGATATAGCATCACCAAGCAGGAAAGGGATCTTGGGGTTGTCATCTCTGATGACCTCAAGGTAGAAACAGTGTGACAAGGCATCAGGTAAAGCAAATAGGATGCTGGGATGTATAGGCAGGGGCATCACCAGCAGGAAAAGGGAGGTCATAATTCGCTATACAAGACACTAGTGAGGCCCCACCTGGAGTACAGTGTACAGTTCTGGAGACCATACCTACGTAAGGACATAGACAGGGTAGAGAAGGTTCAGAGGAGGGCAACAAAGATGGTGCATGGGTTGCATCACAAGTCCTATGAAGACAGGTTGAAGGAACTGAACATGTACTCCCTGGAGGAGAGGAGGGAGAGAGGGGATATGATAGAGACATACAAGTATCTTACAGGGAGGAACAGGGTGCAGGAAAACACTATTTTTAAGTGAAAAAGATGTTTCAGGACTAGAGGGCATGGGATGAAGTTGGAGGGAGGACCATTCAGAGGAAACATGAGAAAGAATTTCTTCACAGAACGGGTGGTGGACAAGTGGAACACCCTGCCAGAGGAAGTGGTGGGGGCTGAAACAATCACAGGATTTAAGAATGCATGGGATAGACATAAAGGAATTCTAGAGGGCAGGGGTAAGGGGAAACAGACTTCTAGGAAAACAAACTGAACTTACAAGCTCAAATGGGCAGACTAGGTGGGCCATAGGCCCTTATCTGCTGACACTGTCTATGTATCTATGTATCTATGATTCCTGGGCTTCTTTCATGCTTAGATGTCTTCATCAGTGGGGGTCCTGAGCTGCTTTAGTGTGACATTATTCACCTTACAGACATTACCAGCTTTCTTATATCTGTGATGTCAAGTTTGTGTGTGTGTGTGTGGGGGGTAATAACTATCTGATTTCAGTTTGGAAGGGTGGAGAAGTTTGGTGCTATTGTCATTTGTGCTTGTAATATGATCTATGGTTGCACTGTCTCAATACTATGCATTTACATATAAGGTTTTAAAAAAGAGAGCCATTCCAAACATTGACTTGGTGCTAGATTCTGTCACTACTAAAAACTCTCATACTGTAGCAAAGCAGAAATATGCATTTTTTGTATCCATGTTATCCTGGATCATAAAGTGTTTTTTAAATAGTTCCTACATCTGTAAGAATGGGAATTGTCCTGGTTAGCTTTAGTTTACAGACATGCAACACCAGATCCCATGGACCTGAATAATTTAAAAATTCTTACATCATTTATATAGACAAAAGTAAAACCTGTTTGGCAAAATCAAGTTCTTATTTTTGAAGTTTTATTGCCATTGTTGTTACTTATTTTCCCATATTCTGTAGGAGTGAAGATTATTTTTAATTTTAAGTACATTTGGCAGAACTTTAAAAACACTGTAGAACACAGCAGGTGGATTTTTCAAAAGTTTAAAAAAATGATACAGTTGTGTCAAGACACCTAAATTTGCATCATGCAAATGCAACATATAATTGTGCCATATTTTCATAGCTGCATCAAAACACTTCTACTTGCATCATAATTGTAGCATATTTACAATATATTTGTGGGATGCATCACTACTGCATTACATCTGTGCCACTTTTTGCATCACTAATCTACAGTAGATGCAAGTGCAGGGGCAGCAGATTGTGGTGCAGCCATCTTCTGATGGTAATGCACCCTTCTGATGCAGACACAGCTGTGATCTGTAATACAAAAGTGATGCAACTTGCTGCTGTGTCTGCAGCAAATCTTTGAAAATACAGGCCTGTATATTTAACTCCCTTCCCATCTCTCATAAACTCCAAACAGTCAACTACATATAATGGGTCCAGAATAAAGCACATATCTTGCAAGACAGATCTGCAACAAATAGAGGAAAATAAGATGAGGGCCCATGTCTAGCAGCATCTTCTTTTTCCTCCTCAAGTTCAGGATCAGAATTACAGCACAGAAAATGCTTCACTCCTAGCCAGTTCCACTAGCAGAGTGCTATAAAAACTCATGCTGCTCACAGCCAGGTATGCTGCAAATTTACATCTGCTTCAGCTGTTTTCTATCTCCCTTTTCATCGGAAGTTTAAAGCCTGCAGTTTGGGAACAGAAAGATCATCTTCTTTTGAACTGTGTACTTTGTTTCACCTTTTGCTGTGTGCTTAATTTGTGCCAGTGCTCCACTTTCTGTGGGACAGCCTTGTAACCTGCCTGTTAAAGCTCTGGTAAACCGGAGAATTGTGACTTTTACACCTGGGGCAGTGAGTGGGAGGAGAACCAGGGTCCTGCATCAGAGATGAAGAGGGGCAGAGTGCTATAAAAACTCATGCTGCTCACAGCCAGGTATGCTGCAAATTTACATCTGCTTCAGCTGTTTTCTATCTCCCTTTTCATCGGAAGTTTAAAGCCTGCAGTTTGAGAACAAAAAGATCATCTGCTTTTGAACTGTGTACTTTGTTTCACCTTTTGCTGTGTGCTTAATTTGTGCCAGTGCTCCACTCTCTGTGGGACAGCTTTGTAACCTGCCTGTTAAAGCTCTGGTAAACCAGAGAATTGTGACTTTTACACCTGGGGCAGTGAGTGGCAGGAGAACCAGGGTCCTGCATCAGAGAAGAGGAGGGGCAGAGTGCTATAAAAACTCACACACTCTGGCCTTGAGCATGAGTAGCCTGGCCTTCCTCCGTGAAAAAGGCTGCTTCAAAACTGGGAGACTTTTAGGCTCAGATTAGTTCAGTAATTTGGAAATGTTTTATTTTAAAATGTTTGGTTAAAAGTATTTAATTTATGTTAAAGTCTAGGTGATATTAGGATAATTTCTTTGTAATTTAGAATAGGGGTTCTAATTTTAAAATTTTTTTTTATTTAGATATATTTTAGTTGTGGACATTTCTTTGAAAAATGTTGATGTTTAATTTTTTAGGATGTTTATTTATTTGCTGTTTTTTGAGTGTTGTAACTCAGAAAGAATTCATCACAGCAAAAAAATCTACAAATGAAAAATATTTGGTAAATTGGATATTTTTATTTAATCAATCACAAAAAACAATTGTAACAAACCAAGAAGGAATACATTTCAGAGAATATTAAGAAATTATACTTTGGGAGGATGTTATAGGCCTCTAAATCCTTTTAGGCCTAATAATGCTATATCAAATTTATCTGGTGCAAGTTGTTTTTTATTAATACTGGGGGGAGATATTGAAGTGAATCCAGGGCATTCAAATTTAGAACTTAAAATCTTTCATAATAATGCACGTAGCATTAGTTCTAAATCTGATCTTTTAGCAACTTTACTGAAAGATAAAGATCCATGTATATTAGGGTTAAGTGAAACATGGCTCTCAAACAAACATCAAAATGAAGAATTTGGCACTCAGGATTATAAAGTATGGAGAGTAGATTGAAAAACTAGAGGGGTGTGATGCTTCTTTAAAACGAACATTAGGTTTTCAGAAATTATAATACAGGGTAGTGAAAACAATATAGAATTTTAGCTGTATACCTGGGACATCTAGGATTGGTAATTTCGATTATTTATTCACCCCAAGGGTAAAATAACTGACTTGGAGATAATTCTTACTAAGATAGCAGATAAAGTAGGAAGTAGACCATTAATTTTGATGGGAGATCTAATTGTGATTGGAAAATATTAGAGGAGACAATTAAAGACATAGTAACTAACCTAGGATTAAAACAACTCATAAAAAACCTACCAGGTACACATCAAATATGACAAATGGATCCATATTAGATTTGATTTGGTATCTACTCAAATTGAAACTGAAGCAGTGGGTGTTTTATCACCATGTCTTGGAGACCATAACTTGATCTGGGCTACTTTGCCCAGGTCTCAGTTTAATCAAAATCGGGTATATGAAAATAAAAATTGTACTAGGGACTTTAGAAGATTTTCAGAATCTAGGTTTTTAGATAGTGTTAGTAAAATAAAATGGGATAGATGTAAATTAATTCCAGATATTAACACTTCAATTAAATATTTTAGCCAAACTTTTGAAGAAGTATGTGATTTTCACGCACCTAGAGTTAAAGCAAAGAAGAAATTAAATAAATTACCATGGATAAATGATAGACTCTTGAAACAAATTTGAATCAAAAATAGAATTTGGAAAAAAGCATTGAGATCAAAATTAGAAAAGGATTGGATTTCTTTTAAGGTTGCTAGAAATAAATGTAAAAGGTTAATTATGACTTCAAAAATTTCATTTTACAAAAATAAAATAGATTCAAGTATAGATCCAAAACAGTTTTGGAGAGTGGTCAAGAAATGAACTAAACCAGGATGCAATTCCTCAGAGGAGATATTAGGATTAAAAAATTGGGATATCATTACTGAAAATCCAGAGGAAATTTGTAATGTCTTATATAATTTTTTTGTAGATCTCCCAAATTGTGAAATTCCTTGTAATTTAGACTTGGAACAAACTAATGTAGAGTCTATACAAAATAAATGTCCTCCATTTAGATTTAAAATTTTGACAGTCTCTAAAGTATATAAAATTCTTCAAAATATAAATGCTCATAAGGCTTTTGGTAGTGATTGTCTGGAAGGTAAATTCTTAAAGCTAGCAGCTTTCATATAGCACCAATTATCACTTATTTATTTAATTGAGTCTTCAAATTGGATATTTTCCTTATCTTGGAAGAGAGTAGAGTAAACCTATTTTCGGGGGATGTGGTAGAAGTTAATAATTATAGGCCCATAGCCTTATTACCTCTTTTGTGAAATGTTTTGAGAAACTTGTCTCTAGCCAGATAATGGAATATTTGGACAGATATAGTTTGTTGACAACTAAACAATCTGTTTTGAAAAACTATTCTACTACAATAGCCCTTTTGGAATTTTATGACCAAATAAATAGGTCATTGGGAAACTGAGAGACAGCTGTTATTTTTGTAGATCTTTCAAAGGCTTTTGACCTGGTGGACCACCCCCTTACTAATTGAAAGACTTCATGAAATAGGCATGAGGGAAGATCCCTTAAATTGGTTAAAATCTTATTTGGATGATCATTCCCAGAGAGTCGAGGTACAGGGATGTTTGTCAAGAAAGCGGAAAGTAAATAGAGGAGTTCCCCAGGGATCAATTTTAGGACCTCTTTTGTTCCTAATATTCATAAATAACTTGCCATCGACTATAGAAAAATCAGAGATTCGACTTTATGCCGATGATACGGTTATAATTGCGTCCGGAGAAATGGAAGAAATATTACAAACTAACTTGCAGTCTGATTTTGGAAGAATTGAGGGGTGGTTCACCAGGTCTGGGCTGATAATGAACACAAAAAAAACAAAGTGTATGTATTTCCCATTGAAAAAAAGTGGTGAACTTGTTTATGATTTATCCATTTATACAGGAAATCAAACTAAACTAGAACAAGTTAAAGAATATAGTTATTTAGGGATTATATTTGATGAATATCTGACCTTTTCAAATCATATTATTGCACTGATTAAAAAAGTAAATAGAAGGGTAGGGGCGTTAAGAAGAAGTACTGATTGTTTATCTTTTTTAGATAGAAAAAAACTGGCAGATCAGTTAATTATTCCAGTGCTAAGATATGGAGAATTAATATATAGAAATGCAAATAAAACTCTATTGTCTAGATTAGATAGAACTTATTATCACGTAGCAAGATATGTATTACAAGGAAACTATCGGAGATTCATCATTGTCTATTGTTGAAGAAAGTGAACTGGTCACCTTTAGACATAAATCATAAGTGTCATTGGTTATCTTTAATACACAAAATGAAATATAAATCTGTAAATCATCCAATTTCTTTAATATTATTTATAGTGAACAACTATCAAAAACGGATATTGACAAGATCAGTTCACTTAAATAAGATAGTTGTAGGTAAACATTATAATAAATATTGGGACAGGTCTTTGCTATAGCAGGCTGCTAGTTTTTGGAATTCTCTTCCGGATGAGGTAAGAGAAATTCCAAATTATTCAGTGTTTACTCATACTATAAAGGAGCTATATGCTCACATTTGTGAGTGTTAAAGGTTTTTTTTTCCTAAGGTTCCTTGGGATTTTGAGATTTTATAATCTAGCTATTGTAAGTCTTTTAGGTATACCGTGTTGTTTGTATATTGTGGTGTTTGTATTTATATGTATTTAACATGGAACTTATTTGTGACTAGTTAGGAATTTACACAGGTCTGTCTTGTAAACTGGATTATGTCCAAATGACGTATTACCTGTATAAAAATAAATTTTACCTTCCTACCTGTTAACTGAAAACCACTGACTCCTGCCCATATATACTGTATGTGTGTGTGCTATTAATCTCACCTTTTCTGAAAAACTATACCTTTACCAGCTGCCTTACAATGAGAGGGAAAGGAAGGAAGCAAGGAAAGTCATGCTGCTGACTCCACCATTTTTGAAACATTACACCTGTACTACTGCCTCAAGATATTTAAACTAATTTCCTAATAATTTTGAAGATGAATCACCTTAGTATCTAAACTGGAAAATTAGGTGTTTCTTCACAGATGCCCCTTCTATGAAAAAAGTTCCCGTCATTATGACAAGAATAACAGTTTAAAATTTCCCCTCCGGATAAAAGATGCATCTAGCCAGTGCTATGAAGATAATTGCGGGGCAGCAGGGTAAATCATACAAGGAGAGACTGAGGGTCCTAAATATCTACTCCCTGGAGGACAGAAGGGAGAGTTGAGACAAGACTGAGACCTTCAAGTACTCAAAAGAGATTAATAAGGTGAACAGGGAGGGTATATTCAGGCCAAGCTGCAGCAAAACCCTGAAGGGACATAGCCTAAAGTTGCAGGGTGGGTGTTTAAGAGAGATGTTAGAAGACAGTTCTTCACAGAAAGGGTGGTGAGCAAATGGAAAGCACTGCCAGAAGAGGTGATCTTATTGAGGACAGCAGGCAGCTTCAAGAAAGGCTGGGATAGATATAGGGGAAGATAAAGGTAATGGAAGGAGGGGAGGAAGGCAGTGGAAAGGTAGGGGAGAGGAAGCAGGAACACCAGCCTGAGATAAGAACCCTGGGGAATGAACAGACTAGATAGACCAAAAAGCCTTATTCTGTTGGATTCTTCATATGTTTGCATGAGATTGCAACCTTAAGTAAAATTTTTGTTTTTTCAGAAAACAGCCTACTATTCTGTGTGATAATCTATTCTTTTAACTATATAATATGAATAAATAAGAGATTATACCTTATAGCTGCTGTTTCATATATTTTCTTGGTTGCTAATCAATACAAACCACAGTCCTGTATGATCCTACAAGGGGCGCAATAAAGGCTTTTGTTTAGTGCAGACATATTTATTCTGATTCTTTTCCAATTACTTAAATTCTTAAACTAAACAATATATACTCTGAGAACTCACTTCCATTCCATGTCCTTAAGTTTGTTTAATAGAGAGTTTCTTTGCCGGCCACCCACTGGAGCAGCTACAAGGCATCTGTTTGTGGTGCCAACATCCTGAGTTTGGTGATGGACTCGGGAGTCATAGGGACAACCAGGGGGGGAGAAGGATCTCACATCTCGTGGACTGCTCTCCTCTCTGGAGGGGGGGGAAGAGTGTCCAATGCTTTACAGACCCATGGCAGTGGTTGGGGATACCACTGCAGCTGGTGCAATCACCTTAGGGGTAGGGTGGATGTTGGACACCATTGAACATACACTCTCCAGGGATTCAACATTCAGAAAGACAGCTGGCCCCCAGGCATGATGCCCTGCTCTGCCACCATCTCCACTGCCACAAATGTCTGCCGGGGAGGGCTGCTCCCATTGCCCCAACCCAGAAGGTAAGCTGACAACAGTGTCTCTCAGGTGGGAACCCACTCTGTGGCCCAACCCAAGGGGTAATTCTGGACATGGGGAGACAGTAGGCAGGACAGGGCTGAGCTCTGTTGAGGATCGGGGGCCACCCCCCAAAAAAGTTGAGGGATTCTTCCATTTCACTTCTTAATACATGTCTGTAGATGTTCTATTCCCTCTCACTTCATAAGCTGTGCCTGTTATGTTTGTTAAAACAGTAAAATAATGGTCCCCAAATTAGTCATGTTCTAATATAACTATTCACAGTATTATAAATGATTTGGTTAGTAACTAGCACACCATTATTATGTTGTCACTGTATGACATCTTTAATATTGGTGGTTCAGTGTTGCTAGTACACTTCCCCAAAAGTAATACTCAAATACAGTAACCTCATTAGCCTGTATCAGCATCACTGACATGACCTTCCTGCTGTGAATTCATGCTGCCTTGGGTCCTGTGCCCCACTGGCCTCTAGGTACTCAACAATTCTTTCCTTCAGAAGTGATTCCATCATTTTCCCTACCACTGAGGTCAAGCTGACAGGTCTGTAGTTTCCTGCCTCTGTCTTGCTCTCACTTTTGTGAAGGGGAATCACATCCACCCTCCTCCAATCCTCAGGTACCACACCATCCTCCCATGATTTATTAAAAATGGTAGTCAGTGGTGTTACTAGTTCTTCCCTTAGTTATTTTAGAATTCTGGGGTGAATCCCATCAGGCCCCATTGCTTTACCCACCTTCAGTTTAAAGAGTTCTTTCAGAATCCTTTCTCCTGTGAAAGGACTAATATCACCCCCATCCAGAGTGCTTCTATTGACTGGATTAGGTATTTCCCCCTGCTTTTCCATTGTGAATACTGAGCAGAAGTATTTGTTCAGTATCCCTGCTTTTTCACTATCACTCTCTGCTCAACCACCTTCCTCTTTGTTCAGCCTCAGTATCCGTGCCTTAGTCTTTCTTTGCTCCCTAATGTACCTATAAAAGGTTTTATCCCCCTTCTTAACTGAGTTGGCTATCTTTTCCTCGGTTTGTGCCTTTGCTATTCTGACTGCCTTACCCGCTTCCTTCTGTTTTAACTGGTACAGTTCTCTGTCCTGCTCCTTCTGTGTTTCCTTATACTGTACTTCCTGAATGCTATCTTTTTCTCCCTTTCCTTGTCCACCACTTCTTTTGAGAACTATAGTGTTTTTTTCTTTCATTTTGATTTGTTTATTTGCTTCACACAAAGGATTGTTGCCTCTGTGATGGCGGTTTTGATGTTTCCCATTGTTGCTCCACCCCACCTTCTTGCCTGTTTGCTAGTGCTTTTCTGAGGCACTCTCCCATTTTGACAAAATCAGCCCTCCTGAAGTCCAGTACCTTCACTTTTGTGTGGCTTGACTCTACAGCTAAGTTTATCGTGAACCACACTGTTTGGTGGTCACTTGTTCCCAGATGGCTACCCACTTCAAGATCAGAGATCCTCTCTCCGTCCCCATTTGAGAGTACCAGGTCTAAGATTGCTCTCTCCCAAGTGGGTTCCAAAACTAGCTGTCTGAGGTATGCCCCCTGTATAGCATTGAGAATGGCCCTGCTCTTTGATGTGGCTGCAGCAAAGATGCTCCAGTCAACATCTGGCATATTCAGGTCCCCCATCAGCAATATCTACCCTTTCTCTGCCATCCCAAGGATGCCTTCTATCATTTCCTTGTCCGTTTCCTCCCCCTGAGATGGGGGTCTGTATACTACCCCTGTGCAGATTGTGGAGCCATTTCCAGTCTCCAGGGTGACCCACAGTGCCTCCTCTCCTCCCTGTTTACCCTTTAGCTCTGTTGCTTTGATCCCTTCCCTTACATAGAGAGCTACTCCTCCTCCTCCTCCTCTTCTTCCCTCCCTGTCCCTCCTGTAGATTGTGTACCCTGGTATGTTGACATCCCAGTCATGGTTCTCTATGTACCATGTTTCTGTGACTGCCACAATATCCAGGCATCTCTCTACCATCAAAGCCACCATTTCAGGGAGCTTTTTACCTAGACTACGGGCATTGGTACTCATTACCTTCCATTTTTTTATGGCTTTATTTCTTTTTGCCCCATCCCTGTCCCTACTGCCTTTGTCTTTTTCTCCATTTAGCCCTGCCCTTCTCCCTATCGACTGCTCTATCTTGGTGTTTACCTCATTAATTACCCTGATTTCTGGGGGCGCTAGGATTTCCCTTCTCCTCTTCAGTGCCTCCCCCCTTGACTAGTTTAAATGCTTGGCATTGATGCATTTAAACCTTTCACCTAGGATCATGGTTCCCCTCCAGGATAGCTGCAGACCATCGTGCCAGTATAGGCCTGCATCCCTCCAGGTGGAGTCCCAGTCCCCAATGAAGCCAAATCTCTGAGCTCTGCACCAGCTTTTCAACCAGTCATTGAATCCTATGGTACAGAGTGCCCTAGCCTCATCCATACCATAGACAGGTAGCACTTCCAAGAAAGTTACCTTGGATTGATACATGGAGTACTGGTGATGAGATTTCTCAGTAGGGGTTATAACAAAACATTACTGAGAAAGTCTAGAGATAAAGCTGGTTTACTGAAAAAAAAACAATGAAAAGCCACTAGAAAAATTAAATTTTTGAACATGGTCCTGTTACTTTTGTCAGTAAATCCAATCATTTGGCATGTAAAATTGCCAATATAATTTATCATAATTGCCCTATCCTGCTTGGTGACAATGATGTGACTTCAGTAGTTGGTGATACTCTATGCATTAATTTAAGTAGAGCAAGCAGTCTGAGACAAGTTAGTCCATGGCCGATTTGAGACAAATCAGGCAGCTATCATTAATAACTAATGGTTAGCATACAAACCAAAAGGTTTCTTCAAATGCTACATATAATGGGCCTTATGCACTAATGGGGCAAAATGGCTACATGCACATATCTGGAGTGCTCAACCACTTTGCACCCTATGCGCCCCCCATGTGGGATGCACTAAGGGGGGTGCACAGCACATATGCACCCAATACCCCGGCCACACAAAGAGCAACACCCCGGGGGCAGGTGAGGGGGTGTGCCAGCTGTAAGCACCATTCATCATATTGAGTAGGGCTGTGCACTGGGACAGTAGGAGGCAGGCAGGTATGCCATGAACAGCCCTGTCATAAATGCCCCTATGTGCTCAGTCCCCATGCACACCAGACTGGAGAAGGGGCCCACAAGGAAGATTGAAGCTCCACCCAACAGCTGTGGTTACCCTGACCCCGAACCCCCTGGCAGACACCCCCACACTCTATGGGGTGATGCCCACCACTGCCCCCTGCTACACTCCAATGCCCATACAGCTCAGCACCCGGTAGTGCCAGCATAGCCATCAGCATGGCATGGCCACACCCCCCAACTGCACTGATATTACCCTACCCATACCTGTAAGTGGGGTACCGAGAGCCCGACAGCTGGTGGCACAGCCCTCTGCACACCCCCATGGCTGTCAGACATCTGACTTATGCAGGTGTATGCAGCCAATGTGTGCCTGTGGAGATCAGATGGCTGGTGGCCATGGAGGGCTGTGCCGCTAGCTGTTGGGCACCCAGTACCCAACCTGCAGGTGAGGGTAGGGTGTTGTGGAGGGGCACCATGATACATTTCTTTGAATCAGGGGTACAGGGTTTGGGGTTGCTTGCATGGGGCAGCAGTTGCACCGGTGTGAGGTGTGTGCATTGGGGGGTGCCTTGCTCCATGGGAGCCGGGGTGACCTGGGCTGCTGAATGTTGCTCAGCTGTCCCCCGTGCACTGGGGATGTTGACAATGGCACAACATCTGACGGGGCAGTGCCACGTGGATCCAGGTGTCTGTGGGCACAATTCATGCACCTGGATCTGCACCCAGCTGTGCAAGTGATCCACTACAGACCCAGGGTGAGCATCCGATTGGATGCCCAGCTGGGTGAGCATCACCTCCCCCAGCTACCCTGTGTGGACCTGCACACCGGGGGGGCAGGGCCATGGACAAGTGGTGGCTGGTAGTGAATTCCAGCTGGTCCGCACCTGTCTGCATGTGCACAGCTACGCGGGTGGGTTACAAGCCTCCGGCATGTATAACCCACCCATTTGTGCATAGGTCCCATGTGTGAACATATGCACAGCCTGGTAAAGAGTTTTTACACCTCCTGAATGATGATTAAAGTTGGAGACATGAATTTATTAATTGCAGTACTGACTTTGTCACATATGTTCTATGGTGTAACTGCAATAAGATATATATGTGCGGAGAACATTGCCCAGCTTGTGCAGTGTTCATGGACCTTTCCAAGGCCTTCAACACCATCGATCATGGCTTGCTGTGTGACAGACTTGAGGAAGTGGGCCTGTCAGTTGAAGTGGTGGGATGATTCTCATCCTATTTGAGGGACCGCTCTCAGCAGGTCTGTGTGCATGGTCTCCTCTCTGAGAGTGTTCCTGTTCAGAGGGGTGTACCACAAGGGTCAATTTTGGAGCCAACATTATTTTTGTTATATATAAATAGAATAGTGGCAATTGCAAAAAATTCTAAACTTAGACTTTATGCTGACAATACCATTTTGGTTGCAAACGGCTCAAATTTGGAACAAATGGAAAGAAATCTCCAAAGGGATTTTCTAGCACTTTGTACATGGACCAAGGAATCAGGTTTGGTTATGAATCACAAAAAAACAAAATCTGTATTTTTTAGGAAAAAGGGAATAGGAAAAAGTACTGCTGTTCCTTGTATTAAAATCATGACTGATAATGGTAATCAAATAGCCCAAGATACAACGTACAGATATTTGGGTGTCTGGCTAGATGAGAGTCTGACTTTTGACTATCATATAGAAGATACCATTAATAAGGTAAATAAACAATTGGGAGCATTTAGGCGCTCAAAATAATGTTTGAATAAGCAAATGAGAATGGAGGTTGTAAATCAACTTCTACTTCCAGTTATGGACTATGGAAGTCACATATATGGTTTTGCTCATAAGAAAAGTGTGGTGAAAGTTGACACAATGTATAATAGACTAGCAAGGTTTATACTGGGTAAATGAATAGGTTCACATCACTGTACTCTATTTAGTGATCTTGGATGGTTAACCCCAACCTTAAATAGGAAGTTGCAATGGGCAAACTTAACTTATAAGGTTTTATATATGAAAAAGCCAATTTACTTATTTGAAAAATTAGAAAAAATACATCATCATAATTTACGTCAGACACCCTTACAAGGATTTATTCCCCCAAAAAGAATAAATAAATATAGTTCTATGCATTTCCCAGCTATTCTGTTTCAGATATGGAATTCAATAAATAAAGAATCCATGGTCAATAAGACTGATGCTAAAATATTTATGACGGAATTAGAAACATAGAAACATAGACTTTGACGGAAGATAAGGACCGCTAGGCCCATCTAGTCTGCCCATTTCCCTACCTACAGGATAGGCCACAGATCCTAGTTAACCAACAGCCTATATCTTCCTGCCCCCCACAAGAATTGCCTTATGTCTGTCCCATGCATTCTTGAATTCTCCACAGTTTTAGACCCCACAACTTCCTCAGGAAGGCTGTTCCATGCATCCACTACCCTCTCTGTGAAATAATACTTCCTCACATTGCCCTGAACCACCCTCCTTCTATCTTTAAATTGTGTTCCTTGTTCTTGCAAGTCTCTTTTTCTGAAAGATGCTACCCTCTTGGATTTTGTTGATTCCTTTGAGGTACTTGAAAGTTTCTATCATGTCCCCTCTCCCTTCTTTCCTCAAGGGTATACATATTAAGCTCCTTTAGTCTCTCCTCATCGGCTTCTCTTGCAGACCCTGCACCATTTAGTTGCCCTCCTCTGGACTGCCTCTATCCTGTCTATGTCCTTCCGGAGATGGGGTCTCCAGAACTGGACACAGTATTCCAGATGGGGTCTCACCAACTGTCTGTACAGAGGGATAACAGCTTCCTGTTTTCTGCTGCTGATGCCTCTCCCTATACATCCCAGTATACCCCTGGCCCTCCCTACTGCCTTCTCACATTGCTTGCTAACCTTAAGGTCATCTGATATGATTACCCCCAGGTCCCTTTCCTGTTTTGTTGTTGTTACTACCTCCCACCCATTGTGTATTCTTCCCTGGTTCTTGTTTCCCAGGTGCATTATTTGCACTTTTGCATTGAATCCTAGCTGCCATACATCTGCCATTTCTCCAACCTTTCCAAGTCCCTTTTCATCCTTTCCACACCTCCTTGTGTATCTACCCTGTTGCAGATCTTTGTGTCATCTGCAAAAGGCATACTTTCCTTCCAGTCCTCTGCAATGTCACTGATGAAGACATTAAAAGGACTGAACCCAATACTGAACCTCAGGTACCCCACTAGTAACCTCCTTTCTTCAGAGTGGACTCCATTTACAATTACCTTTTGTGTCCTGTTGTCCAGCCAATGTTTTACCCAGGCTACCACCCTGGGACCCACTCCCAGGCTGGTTAATTTGACTAATAATCTTTTGTGTGGGACTGTGTCAAATGCCTTGCTAAAGTCTAGGTAGGCCATGTCCACAGCCCCTCCCTGGTCTACTAATTTGGTCACCCAGTCAAAGAAATCTATTAGATTCGTCTGACATGACCTTCCCACTGTGAACCCATGCTGCCTTGGATCCTGTGCTCCACTGACCTCTAGGTACTCAACTATTCTTTCCTTCAGAAGTGACTCCATCACTTTCCCTACCACAGAGGTCAGACTGACAGGTCTGTAGTTTTCTGCCTCTGTCTTGGTCCCACTTTTGTGAAGGGGAATCACATCCACCTTCCTCCAGTCCTCGGGTACCACACCATCCTCCCATGATTTATTAAAAAGAGTAGCCAGTGGTTTCACTAGTTCCTTCCTTAATTCTTTTAGAATTCTGGGGTGAATTCCATCAGGACCCATTGCTTTGTCCACCTTCAGTTTTAGGAGTTCTTGCAGAACCCTTTCTTCTGTGAAAGGACTGGGATCGACCCCCATCAAGATTGCTTCTGTTAATTGGATTAGACACTTCCCCCTCCTCTTTTGTGAATACTGAGCTGAAATATTCTTTCAGTATTCCTGCTTTTTCACTGTCCTCCTCTTCCCACCCACCGTTCATTCTATTCAGCCTCACTATCCCTCCCTTTGTCTTTCTACGCTCGTTGATGTACCTATAAAAGGTTTTATCCCCCTTCTTAACTGAGTTGGCTATCTTTTCCTCAGTTTGGGCCTTTGCTATTCTGACTTCCCTCACTGCTTCTTTCTGCCTTAACTGGTACAGCCTCTGTCCTGCTCCTTCTGTGTTTCCTTATACTTCGGAATGCTATCTTTTCTTCCTGACTTTCACAGCCACCTCTCTGAGAACCATAGTGGCTTTTCTTTCATTTTGATTTGTTTATTTGCTTCACACAAAGGCTTGTTGCCTCTGTGATGGCAGTTTTGATAATTCCCCATTGTTGTTCCACACCCTTCTAGCCTGTTTGCTAGTGCTTTTCTGAGGCACTCTCCCATCTTGCCAAAGTCAGCCCTCCTAAAGTCCAGTACCCTCACTTTTGTATGGCTTGACTCTGTAGCTGAGTTTAATGTGAACCACACTGTTTGATGGTCAGTTGTCCCCAGATGGCAACCCACTTCTAGATCTGAGATCCTCTCACTGCCCCCGTTTGAGAGTACGAGGTCTAAGATTGCTCCCTCACGAGTGGGTTCCGAAACTAGCTGTCTAATGCCTGCCACCTGTAGGGCATCAAGAATGGCCCTGCTCTTTGATGTGCTGCAGCAAATGTGCTCAGTTAACATCTGGCATATTCAGGTCTCCCATCAACAGTATCTCCCTTTCTCTGCCATTCTAAGAATGCCTTCCATCATATCCTTGTCCATTCCTTCCCCCTGACATGGGGGTCTGTACACAACCCCTGTGCGGATTGTGGTGCCCTTTCCAGTCTCCAAGGTGACCCACAGTGCCTCCTCTCCTCCCTGTTTACTCTTTTGTTCAGTTGCTTTTATCCCTTCCTTTACATAGAGAGCTACTCCTCCCCCTCTTCTCCCCTGCCTGTCTCTCCTGTAAGTTATGTACCCTGGTATGTTAACATCCCAGTCATGGTTCTCTGTGTACCATGTTTCTGTGACTGCTATGATATCCAGGCATCCCTCTTCCATTAAGGCCACCAGTTCAGGGAGCTTGTTGCCCAGACTACGGGCATTGGTACTCATTACAATCCATTTCCTGATGGTCTTACCCCCTTTTGCCCCACCCCTGTCCTTCTTTAAGTTAAAACATGAATTGAGTGTATGTTGTATGTGCAATGTTTAGAATGTAGCTATAATGTTGTTGTTACAATGTTATACGATATCTATCATATTTTGTTATTGTCTTTGTATTCTATGTTAAACTGAAAATGAACAGGAGCATCTATAATATAGGACTAGTCCTAAAGATGTTTTATACCAGCTTGTCCTGTATAAAAATAAAGATTTTTACTACTACCACTACTACTAACTAGCACACAAGACCATTGAGCAGTATTATTAATAGGAGACTTGACACCCACTTAGTAGTCATTTGTTTGATTGCCATAATTCACATTCTAGCGGATTCAAGTTCATAGGCATTGAGAGAGTGGGTCCTTTGCAGGGGGGTGGATGAGTGAATAAACTACTGTGGAAAAATCAACTCGGATTTATGAACTGTAAAGCATTACACCTGCTGATTTAAACAAGCAATGGGATTCAAAATAGTTTTTTAAATGAACTAACCACATCCCTGAGGAAGACTCAAAAGTCGAAGTGCTTGGGCTTCCTGCAGCCATAAAGACTTTGTTACTTGTAGCCGTACCTTTACATAAAGCATTTACTGCATTTGCCAGCTTTCTTGCTTGTATTGGGTTATATTTGTACTTAACGTGGTTTGTGAGGTTCTATGTGATAATAGCGAGCGCTGAACGGTGACTTGCATTATTGCGATGTCAGGGCGGTGAAAACAATTTCATCACCCAGACATTCTCAGTGCATGGAAGAATGGTGCCGGGGATATCTATACTTTGCTTTCACTCCCCGCATCCCCCTACTTAAGAATTCTCAAATCCAGGGGGGTGCATGTTGGGGGGGAGTGAAAAAGCAAAATATAAACAATGTATGGGCCAGGGACAACAAAAAGGCAGTAGCACCTGGACCCAGACTGAACCTGGAACCCCAGCACCCCAGCGGAGGCCAACCCCGATGCCATGGTGCGGCTCGGCAGCTGACTGCAGCGCCATCCCTACATCCCCTCCACCCCCTCCCAGGCCATGCTCACTGTGCTTGCCCCCCCGTGCGCGTGTACGTATAGTGACATCCTGTTGCTAGGGTTGCCCACAACCCTACATCCGGTCACCCTCCCAGCCCCCACGCCTTTTGGGCTTTTGTCCACATCATGTCACCATTTCAGATGGTGCAGTCTTTTGGGTGCCAACCTCACATGCTACCATTTGTGATATTGCTGCCATTAAAGAATTTTCAGCATTATGCTGTGCCTGGCTACTAGTTTCCATTTTGAGTGCTCAGGACTTTTGGATTCTTTGCTGCTGCATTTGAGAGCTGGCTGCCCTATTTCCCTGAGCACCAGTCCTGCACAGTGTATCATGACCCCTGCTTTTGGAACCGGAAACATAGAAGCAAAGAGATTGCTTGCAGATAAGGACTGTTTGCCCCTCCTAGTCTGCCTATTTTTCCCTGCTTACAATAACACTGCAGATCCTACATGAACTCCAGTCAGTTATCCCTCCTCCTTTTCACTGCTAGATTCCCTTGAGCATATCCCATGCATTCTGGAACCCCACCACTGTTTTTGCTCCTACCACCACCGATTAAATACTGTTCCAGGAATCAACCACTCTCTCTTTGAAGAAGCACTTCCCCACATCACTCCTGAAATTACTCCCCAGCTTCATATCAGGTCCCCTTGTTCCTGAGTGCCTTTCATTTCTGAGAAATACTTCCCTCCTGTACCTTATCTTGTATCAAGGCTATGTTAAAAATTTGGTGTAAAAATATTACAAAATAACACATTTATGAGCCTACGTTACATTTTGCAAATGCAAGCTCCTAACTTAGATACATTTTAATATTTTACCCCAAATGCAGCCCTATTGGCTCTGGCCAGAATTTGTTTAATGCCATCTTGGCTAATGCAATGAATTTATGGCAGGCCAGCCTCTACTTTGAAGAAGTCATCAGACCATGTAACAGTGGTGAGCACATTGCTTTATGGTGTCCCAAACCAAGAATCATATGTAATGACTATCCTCTATGTGCCTGATATCTGTTAAAACTGTGAGCACTTTTGTATAACCTCATTTCTTCTGTGCCTTTGCTCCCCTTTGACCCTGCATTCCTGTGCTCTAGTGAGAGGGGCCAGGTGTAACAGAGCACACTTCATCAAGGAGGAGGGGCAGTACAATATAAAAGAACCACGCTGCCTGCAGCGCGAAGCACGGCAGCATGAGCGTGAGTGGCGTGAGCGCCACTCAGTATTAGAAATTTTATTAGTAACAGTAGGAGCAAATTTGAGTAGTATTTCTGCTGAGATTTACTTAGAAACTTAGGGTTAATCTAACTGGAAGTTGAATATTTTTATGTGAGTCTGGGTATGTTATTTGCTTCATTTAATGTTAATTTTATACTGAGTTTTATTATTTGTTTTATTTTTTTATTCTTTATTTAATTTATTTATAGGGAGCATTTCACGTTTGGAGGAGAAGTTTTAACCGAAGCTGAGACTTTGGAGATTTGGAGTTTTGATATTGGACTACATTATTTCTTAAGTTGGATGTTCTTGAACTGCAGATAAACTTGATTCATTGCATAATATTGTGAATTACAGGTGTTAAAGTCTGTGTATTTAAAAAAAATATACATTTTTCTTTTTAATTGTTGCATTGGATATAATTAGCAATTATGGTACATACTAGGAAACAAGTTTTAAAAATGGGGGAGAATTTAAAGGTTATGGATCAAAATGAAAGTGGTAACTTGGATTTGAGCTCACAAAAGGGTAATTTAGAAACATAGCTCAATCAAGACACTTTCAGGACTGATTTATTTCACGTCATCCAATTTACAAGCAACACCGGTTATAATATGTTCAAATTCTGAGTATTCTGAGAAAAGAAATAAAAAGAGCATAAGTAAATACAAAGGTGCAAAGAAAAAGACTTTTAAAGGTAAAAAAAATTTTAAGGGAAAGGGAAATGAAAGTGATAATAAAAATGATGAAATGACAACATTTTGCTTAAACAGTATTCCTCTAAAATAAAAGGAGAGGTAGGCCCTAAAACAATCTAATATAAAAGATCATTATAGCCCTTTAACTACAGTTAAATCATGTAGCCCAGGCAATATACATAAAAATTGCTACATCTGGGAAAAGCTAGTTTAAATGACGACTGAATGAGCTCAGTGAATTGCAAGTTTCGGAATCTATAGAGGCTAGGAATGATATACATAAGTCTACAGAAGATTTAAATTCAGGGTGTATATTAATTTGGATGCCTTTAAAAGCATAAATGAGTTTTCTGCACAGACTACCAATTATCTGGGAAACCTTGGATTTTCCCCAGAATACTTTGAGAATCCAACCCAGAACCATGTTCTTATTGGCAAAATGATTTAAAAAATATAGCTGGGGAATTACAGGAGACCATAAACGTTAAAACAGATTACTGGTCTGAATTGTATAAACAACCTGATAATGGCAGATCAGTGCATTTTTCTACTGCTATGAGTAAAGAATACTGTACAGCTGTGTCTAATACACATACTGCGCATCTGACGATTCTGGATCATCTAGTTGACCTGAAACATGAAATAGATCTTTTGAAAGAGAATATAGCAATAAATGGTTCTAGAGTAGATGACATTTTATTCAGACTTGATAAACTACCTCATTTTGAGAGTATCGCTCCTTATCCGTTATTGAACCAGATTGTTCTCAACATTTAGTTTCCCAGATTTTTTTAAGACTGCTATGCCTTCCATACTTCCTGAATCTTTAAATCCCCCACAAACAATTAAAAATGCTTCAAGTAGTAAGAATCTTAGTACAAGTAAAAGTAAAAAGAAACCAAACAAGAGTAGGGGTAAAGCTAAGAGTTTGAGTAAGGGAAAGATAAGTAGTTATCAAGAGGGACATAATACATCAGGAAAATTAGATAGGTATAATATAAGCACGGTAGAGTTGGTTATTAATACAGTAGGAGTACCTGCAAAAGAAAAGGGGAATCTTGGAGAGGATATGTCTTGGATAAATCTATTTATACTAAAAAATAAAATCAGGTGTAGACAAAGATTCTGTTTTAAAAATAATCTTGACTTGATGTCAGGGTGACTGACATAAATATGGAAGGTCAACCATTGATGAAGGGAAGTCAGGAGGAAGTTAGCTCAGGATAAACACAATTGTATACAAAAATTAAAGACAGATGTAAAAAAAGATTCTGTTCCTAAAAATGGTTATGATTTGGTGTCTAGGGAGAATATTGTTTTAGATCCAGTCTGTAAAGAGCTGCATGGTCAAGACACAAGTAGAATATTGAAACAGGATTTGGAGCTAGTAAAAGAATTGGAGGAAATATGTATGAAAAATGTTATAGATCTTAATAGCTGTGCTATTTTGACATTATATGGCTTTAAGACCCTACACAACTGGTCATATGAAGATTTAAGGGATAAGATTGTGAACCTAATAAAGGCAGCGACTGGTGCTGATCTAACTGTGTCTGATATTTTACAGAAATGGAATGATAAAGACAGTATGGGTTTAAATTGTTTATTCATATTTTGTACAGCTCCTCGAATAGCAAATCATATTTGGATTAATGAAGAAGGTCTGAGGAAATTTGGTTGTAGTTTAGAATATGTTAACAGGGAACTCCTGAATAAGAAATTTCAAATACAAAATCATGAGTCTTGTCAATTAAGTATTTTTGGTCTTAAATCACCTTTAGTAGAAATACAAGAAAACTCAGGAATACCCTGATGAACATATTCGGTCAAGTTCTAAAATCCCAGACCTAGAATTTCAAATAGAAAAAGTTTACAGTTGGAACAAAGGTACAAGTTTAGGACAGGTGGACATTCTTGTTAAAAAGCATGAGGTAGCAAGATGTTTGTTAAGTAAGAGCAACATTATTGGACAGTAGGATTACACATAATGGAAAGGAAAATACTAAATGAAGGAAGTAAAAATAATAGACAGGAAGTAAGAGCATCAGATCAGGAAAATATGGTTGGTAGAGTGCCTAAGATATTGTATTTTTATGGTTTGGAAAGAATCAAAAAATGAGAATAATAACAACTTAAAGGATCTTATAGTGGATATATTGGAACAACTTTTGAATGTTTCTATAGACAATCCTAATGCATTAAATATTTCAAGGCAGGGTTGTGATCCAGATTGCGATTTAATTATTGTTAAAACAGGCCTTTTAAGTTTATATAATATGATCATTGATAATAGGAGTCTACTGGATGCCTTAGGAATATATATAGTGAACACAGATGATTTTTCTTACCATAATAGTCCTATATGTAAATCATTAAAAGGGACAAATCAGGAAAAAGTGGTATTTAATATTTCTACTTGTAATAGATTTGAGCTGTTGGAAACACAATCCGATTGACTTGTAGAAGATAAAGAACTACATACTGAAACAAAATCTAATGCTCTTTTTCTAATCTCTTGGAACATTGCAGGTTTCTTTTCTAAATTAATGGATCAAGAATGGTTAGACTTTATACTTAAGTTTAATATTATTTGCCTACAAGAGACTTGGCATTCTGAAGACCAAGAAATCTTACTGAATGGTTATCAAACCTTTCAGATTCCAGGAGAAAAAGCTGCCAAATTGGGAAGAACTGTAGGGGGTTTAATTATTTTAATTAAAATAAATATCGATATTACTGCAGATATTTTATACACTAATAAAAATATTATGGTAATTTATATTAAGCCTAATAGAGGTAAATATTTTTGCCTAATTAATACTTATATACCTCCATCTAATTTGAATTCATATCATCCAGCACTCTGGGATTAATTGGAGGATTTTAGTCATAGGAGTTGGGCTGTAACGTCTTGTGAGAATATATTACTTTGTGGGGACTTTAATGCAAGGATTGGCTCATATGATGGTTACTCTGATAGTTATTTCCACAACTGGTGTCATCTAGAAGCCTCTAATTGGCCCAGATGCACAAAGGATAATAAATTAAATAAAATGGGTCAGAAACTAATAGAATTGCTACCTTTACATAATTTAGCACCAATAAATGGTAGGTTATATGGTGATAAATTGGGAAGTTTCACTCATTTTTATGCAAAAGGACCTTCAATAATAGATTACGTGTTCTGGAATGGGAAGATAACAGATTGGGAATCTTTGGAAATTCCAATTAGGGGTGAAAGTGATCATCTTCCTCTTGTTTTGAAAGCAAAAAATATACAGTGTGTTCCAGATGTACCAAATAAACCTATACAATTTATAATTCGTAATAACAAAATTCAATGGCAGGACAAGTTTTCTCCCCTCATTAAACATCTTCTGCAGGACTTATTCAATAAGCTAAATACTGATAATATGAGGTACAGGCGTCTTCACCATTTATTATTTTCAAACCTAGAGGAGATAACAAAATTACTTAAATCTTCAAAGACTATAAAAAGAATAGAATACAAAAATACATGGTTTGATCTGGAATGCCATAAAGAAAAAAGAGAATTAAATAAAAAAATCAGGCAGGTAAGGCAGAATAAGACTTCACAAAATATTATAGAACTAAATAGATGTAGGGAAAAATATAAGAAGTTCCTCTTATTAAAACAAAAACAATATCAACAGAGAAATTGGGATCGTATGCTTGAAGCTATTTATAACAAAGATTTCCAGACATATTGGTTATTAGTTGCTAAGGGAACTAATAACATTAAACATGAATTGGATACCTATATTACGATGGAAACCTGGGTTTCTTACTATTCTTTAAATTTTTTTTCCCCTAGTGTTGAAGATGTGGGAATATTTCTGGACACAAATATGCAGAATTTTGACCTTTTAATTACAGAAGTATATTTAGCCATTGCAGGTTTAAAAAAGAAAACACCAGGCCCAGATATGATTCCTTCTGAAGTTTACCTGAGTGCCCCTGCTTTATGGTCTACAATTTTGACTAAATATTTTAATTTTTGTGTCCAGAAACTGGTTTTCCCGAAATTCTGGAAGGGAGCCATAATATTTTCAGTATATGAAAAAGGTAATAAAACAGATCCTAAAATGTATAGGCCTATTTCATTATTAGATAATCTGGGGAAATTGTTTTCTAAGTTAGTCCTAAATAGATTAAAGGAATAATTAATAGGTTTAGGGGGACTTTCTGAAGCACAGGCTGGATTTAGGGCTGGTTACAGCACAACTGATAATTGTTTCATAATCAGACATCTTTATGAAACATATGTTATAGTTAGAAAACAGTCTTTTTGCTGCCTTTATAGATTTCAGTACTGCATTGACTTAGTATCAAGGAATGTTCTTTGGCTTATAATGAAGGAAAAGGATTTACAATGGAATTGATAGCAATTATAAGAAAATTATATACTGCAACATGGGCTCAAGTGAGGTCAGGTACTCAGGGACAATTCTCTTCAACTTTCCCTACTAATATGGGAGTAAGACAAGGCTGTGTAATTGCTCCTCTTCTTTTTTCTATATATATTGACAAATTGTTACGTGATTTAAATCTTAGTAATTCTGATTCTCCTAAGATTAGGGATAAATGTTGTTGTGTACTGGCCTACGCTGATGACTTAGTCTTATTCTCTCTTACTGAATCCGGACTTCAAGCTAAATTAAATATACTTGCAATAACTGCAAATGAGCTTAACTTGACAGTAAATATTCAAAAAAGCCAGATTCTTCCGTTTACAATGAAAGCTAAAAAATACAGTAAAAAGAAATTTTGGATGCTAGGTTCTGATAAATTAGAGACTGTAGATAGCTATACATATTTGGGCCTTCAATTGACTAGGGATGGAAAATGGAATGTACAACTGGATACAATTTTAGTAAAATCAAAAAGAACGGCAAATTCCTTACTCATATTTAATAAAAAATTTGGTGGAAACACAATTAGGCCTATTTTAAAGGCAGTTCAAGCCAAATATTATGCTCAAGCTTTATTTAATGCTGAAATTTGGCATCATAATAAAATGTATATGTTAGATATTCCCGTTAATAAACTGTTTAGAAACTTTAGGTTTACCAAATTTTGTTCCTGCTGCGATATTGAGGGCGAGACAGGTTATTACTCTTTGCAGGCAGCAGCTGATGCTAGAAAGATTAATTATTGGGTTAGAATACTTCACCATGACCAAAATAGGTTAACGGCTTTATGCTTACATGAAAATATTGGTGGTCCTCTTTGGGAACCTAAAATCAGAATGGTTATCCCTAATATTTAATTTATTACAAAAGTGAGGTTAACCTATTTATATCAGTACAGGGCAAGAGGAATCACTATTAGTTTAAAATATTGACCCTTTATAACAAAAGCATTCTGAGAATATTATAGGATTCTAGATTTAAATATGATTAAAAAGTTTAAATTGTTCCCATTTTTGAGGATAAATGATCCCTGTCATTATTATAGATACAGAAGCAGAAGATAGAAAACAATATACCAGATATAGGCTAGAAGTATTTCCAAATAACATTCTGGAAGCAGTTTATATGAAAAATTTTACTTCTAATGCTGGTTTTTGCTCTTGTACCTGCTCCACATTGGAAAACTTGGAACATGTTATGTTTGTATGTAAATGGTATACTATACCAAGAAAAAATGGATATGGCCTTTATGCCAAACCATACAAACAATAGATCAGAGCACCTTACTTGTTATTTTCTTTACTACTAATGATGAAATTATAATTAAGGCTGTAGCTAAATATTTAGTAAACATCTCTAGAATACGTCTTGGCATAAAAATGAAAAAAAAGGATCTAACATTTATATTATATACTGTCAAATAGTAAAATATTTGTACTCTTTTCAAGCTAAACACTTTCTTTATAGGTAATTGCACATAGTTGATTGTTACCCATGTTTTTGCATTAAGTACTTTGAAGGGCTGGAAGAGATGCTTTCCCTGTTTATTTATTTATTATAAAGAGTATATGTTGTAATTTTTTGTATATTGTAAATTATATTTTTTGTAATAATTTGTCTTTTTGTCATGGTCTATGACCGCTCAATAAACTTTTGACTGACTGACTATCCTCTATGAACTGCAGGAACAGCTGAGAGGTCTGAGATGTTCCTTGCAATAACCTCAGCTACTGTATCTCAGCAGCAGGTAAGAAAATAGTCCACATATGGCAGGCAGCAAAGTCTGATGATAGTTCCTTTAAAACATTAAAACATATAAACACCTCCATCCACAGAGTGAGGGGGAAATATTCACAGGATACAATCTTAGAGCATTTGTTGAAGACACTGTAAGAGTGGAAGGCCTACAGTAGGGACATCTGCTATTTGTGATCAGCCTCTTCTATGCCTCTAGCTTGGGAATGGCTACAGAGCTCTCAATACAAACAAGTAACACTATCTGAAGCCTTGAGCTGTGGCATTCCCCATGACCAAACATCTTAAACAGACAGATCATAAATCCTGACTATTGCACAACATAAAAGATGAGAGTAACTAGATCTCCTTTGTAATTCTCTTTTTCATCAGTAATAACAACATTAAACTCCCAGAGAAGGATTACTGTGCTTCATTCCCTTATTAAATATCAAGTTTTTCATACATTGCAAGAGTTCAGGATAAAAATCAGAACAAACGAAAGTGAAGTGTGTCTTGCCCCACCAGGGTAAGCAAAAGAAATTAAGTATACAAAAAAATAAAAAAGACTGGGAAAAACTATTTAGGGACGCAAATATAAAAAATGAACATAAAATTGCAGCTTTATCAAACTACATCCACTGTAAATAGTGAGTCACAGATAGTACTGGTCCATGTAACTAGAAAATAATGTGTTTATTCTTAGAACAACCAGCAGTATCTACTGATCATTTTCAAAAATAATCATATATTTTTATAATGACTGAAATTTCATTTTGAAAGCTGTAATATTTGAACAGTTAATAAAGTTATGTGTTGCTACATGAATATACATGTTGATATATAATATGTTAAAAATGACAGATCTAAAAAGACAGTGAACTATTTTATGTTTTTTATATCAATATATGGTCAATTTAGTGATATATTAATGATATATTTACTTAGCTGACTCCAAACTGTCATTTAAAACAAAAAATAAATCTTTAGCCATATTTCTTTCTCTTGTTAACTGAAAAAAACAAAATGGTGGCAGATCACAAAAATATTTCCAACATGCAAAACAGGATGACCCATTTGCACAGTGGATTAGCTCCTGCAACACTATAGTCATTTATTTTAGTCATTTACTGAGAGAATCGGAATTACAATCCTTTGAGTCATAGGCTGTTTTGCAAAGGCTCCACGTCAGTACAGGAAAGCACAAACATTACATTAATAACAGTAATACATAGATCACTCAGCACAGTGTATTTACATTACATATTAGTTACCGTCTCAAAGGTCTGGGAAGACCCTGAGTCACAGTTGTGAGGCAAGTCTGGTTACAGAAATTCAGAGGGTTGTAAGCAGAACCCTGAGTCAGAATGAAATTACAGCTGGACAGTGGGAACTAAGGATGTAGTCATAGGATAAGCTAGGTCTTTATCCATGCTTGTGCTATCTTTGGTTAACTGACAATGGGGAAGAGTATTAGCTACAGCTGCAGGTATCAGAGTCAAGGAGAAGGTTCATAATACCAGCTTTGAATTGTCCAAGACTAGGGGCCTGGGAGATGGAGGGTGGTAGGTCATTGAGCCAGAGGGGAGCACGATAACAGAAAGACCTTTGTCCTAGAGAGGTCCTGCATTGGGGAACTAGGAGGGAGGTAGTGGTAAGGCGCCTAGTGGCCCATTTATGTGATACAGGCTGAATGAGGGGGTGGAGGCCTATGGGGGTTAACTTCATAAGTATTTTTTTGGCTTGGAGGCATGTGTGGTATTTAAGCCTCTCTTCAAAGGTCAGCCAGTCCACAAGCTTGTAGAGCTGGCACATGTGGGTTAATCTATCACAACCAGTGACCAGACGGCAAGCTCTGTTGAGAGCTAGGTTGATGCAGTGTAGGGCGGTTTGGTCTACAGTGCTGTAGATTACAATGCCGTAGTCCACCAAAGACAGGACAGAGCAGGATACAGTGAGATGCAGGGCCTGAGGGGGTAGGCAGTGCTTATGTTTATATAAAATCCCCAGTCTGGTGTTTACACTGGAGGAAAGGTGTTGAATGTGTGTGTGGTAGGCAAGGTATGTGTCCAGGGTGACACCTAGGTATTTGAAGGTAGAGACCTGTTCATGAAGGAGGCCCTGCATGTTGGCTATGGTAAGGGGGGTGCTACAGAGAGGGTTTTGATGATGGGCAAAGATCATGGTCTTTGTCTTGCTGTAGTTGAGTATTAGGCGATGCTCAGTGAACCAGGATTCTAATTCTTTAAAAAAAACTTGTAGGGCAGATTGGAGGGAGTGAGGATGGCAGTGTTTCCAGAAAATGACTGCGTCATCTGCATAGATTAGGAGCTTTCCACTACAGGCTTGAGGTGGGGAGTTTAGGAAGAGAGTGAAAAGCAGTGACCCTAGAATAGACCCTTGGGGGACACCTGTTAGGACTGGTTTAGTGGAGGAGAGAGTGGTGTTGATTTTGACCTGTTGCATCTGGTCGGAGAGATAGTCTCTGAGCCAGTAGATGGTCTCTGGGGAGAAATGGTAGGAGGGAAAGGAGTGGAGAAGTAGGGCATGATTGACTGTGTCGAACGCTTTTGTCAAGTCGACGTAGATTGCACCTGCTACAGAGCCCTGTTCCAGGGCTTCATGTATGTATGATGTAAATTTGAGGAGGGCAGTTGTAGTACTGTGACCCCTCCTGAAGCCATGTTGTTCTTGGCAGAGAAGATTATGTTTGGCTAAGTAGTCTGTGATTTGGTCTGACATGATTTTTTTGAGAGCCTTTGAGGGGGGTAGGATTGAGATGGGTCAGTAACTGCTAGGGAAGTGGGGTCACCACTCTTCAGAATAGGTGTTATAATTCCGTTTTTCCATAGAGCAAGGAATTGGCTGAGGTGTAATGACCAGTTGAGTATTTTGGTAAGATGTGGCAAGGTCACATCCAGTGTTAGGTGGGGAATTTTGAGGTCGAGGGAGTCAGTGCTATAGTGTGAGTTTGCCAAGGCTTTGGATAGGTAGCCCATGGCCTCCCTGCAGAAGATGATGTGCAGCCAGAAGGGAGGGGGGACCTTAGAGCCTGAGTTGTCTGAAGGGCAGTTAGGGACTCAGACAAAGTAGTTATGCTGGAGTATCAAATCAAATCAACTTTATTTACATAGCGCCTTTCAGAGCCAAGGCGTTGTACATAAAAACATATACATAATATAGATTAAAACAGCATTAAAATATATCAACCATAATTAAGTAAAAGCTAGACTAAATAAATATGTCTTTAAACTAATTTTAAAACTGTCGACGGTTGGGCATTCTCTCAACCAACGAGGTAGAGAATTCCACAGGGTTGGTGCTTAAAAAGCAAAAGCACGGGATCCTGATGTCTTCAATCAAACCCTGGGAATCTCCAGCAATCCCTCGCTGGTGGAAAGGAGGGGATAGAGGGGGAAATAGGGAATCAGGAGATCTTTCAGGTAACTGGGTCCCTGATCATGTAGGGCTTTAAAGGTTAGTAAACCAACCTTCAAGGTGATCCACCACCAAACAGGCAGCCAGTGCAGTTCACGGAGCACAGGTGTAATATGACTGGTTCTAGAAGTCCCAGTCAGAAGCCTGGCCACCGCATTCTGCACCAGCTGCAGGTGGTGGATATCAACCCCAGGTAGCCCTAGGTAAAGGGAATTGCAGTAATCAAAATGGGTAGTGACAAAGGCATGGCTCAATATTGGAAGATCACCCAAAGGAACCAGGTGTTTCACCCGGGCAATATTCCTCAGATGGTAAAAAGAGGATTTGATGACAGCTGACACCTGAGATTTTAGGGTCAGTCCATCATCAAAAATAATGCCCAGATTATGCACCTGATCGGAGGTAGGGAGCGGCATACCACCAAGTAACAAACCTGAAGGTTGTACAGCTCCCAAACCTGCCCCGGATGACCTAGGTCCACTACCAATACTTCAGTCTTATCCAGATTCAGTCTCAGCCAGCTGTAACTCATCCAAAGTCTGATCTCAGCAAAGCAGTTGTTTAGCATGGATAGTGCATCATCCTGGCCGGGGAGAAAGGACAGATACAGCTGGGTATCATCTGCATAGCAGTGAAAACCCAAACGGTATCACCTGATGATTTCTCCCAATGGCAGCATGTACACTGCAAACAACATGGGAGCTAAAATGGAGCCCTGCGGTACCCCACAAGGCAGGGAGTGAGCACCAGAGGAATAAATTCCAGTGGCAACTCTCTGAGACCTGTCTGTGAGGTAAGAATTAAACCATTTGAGGACTGTACCAGACAGCCCACAACAAACCTGCAGGTGCTCCAACAGCACACCGTGGTCTACAGTGTCAAATGCAGCAGAAAGATCGAGAAGGACCAGAATGGTACATGCCTTTTGATCTCTAGCCATTAGGAGGTCACTCAATACCCGGACAAGGGCAGTCTCCATGCTATTCTTCTTCCTAAAACCAGACTGGATAGTATCATAGACATTGTGAGTTATAAGATGATCATCCAGTTGCAACGCAACCGCCTTTTCAATAACCTTACCAACAAATGGCAGGTTAGAGATAGGCCGGTAGTTAGCTAGACAATCTGGATCCAAGGAGGGTTTTTTAAGGAGTGGTTGAATGACCGCCTCCTTGAGGGGGTCAGGAAAGATTCCCCTCTCCAAAGACTTCTAGACCATGTCAGCAAGGATTGGGCAGATAACTTCTACACATCCTACTAAGAGAAGTGTAGGGCCCGGATCCAAACTACAACTAGTTGGTCGCAATGTCTGGATGATCTTCACAATGTCACTGAACTTCAGCCAGCGAAAATCTGACAAGACAGACCGAGTACATGCCACTTCCCGTTGACCACTGCAATCCCCCATAGCAGAGGTCGGACCAATGCCAGACATGATGCTGGCAACCTCATCTGCAAAAAACTGAGTGAACTCCTCGCATCTTAGCTGAGAAAAAGCTTCTCTGGGCTGGAGACAGATTGGATTGTACAATCTGTCCACAGTCCGGAAAAGCTGAGCCGGTGAGTTCTGTGCAGCAGAAATCTCTCTGGACAGGAACTCTGCCTTCTTACGGGTGATTTCTGATTGATAGCCTTCATAATGTGCCATCAACCTAAGCCTGTCAGCATCCTTGCCAGACTTCCACCAGGCTCTCTCCAACCTTCGGCCAATTCACCTTAACTCCTTCAAGGAGCCATCAAACCAAGGGCTCCTTGGACGGAGTGCAAGAGGCCGAACACGAACAGGAGCAATTTTGTCCAGGGCATCTCCCACAGCCTTATTATAGGCTAGTACAAGGTCATCTGGACTCATGCATTCACCCTACAAACCCGATAGATCCAGTACCACCATTAGGTCATGGGGGTTAATGCCCCTTAAAGGGCGGTACCGGAGCATCTCCATAGAGGCAGACCTATTGGAGGGGCCCTGAAGCTGAACCTTATGATGTGATGGTCAGACCAGCTGACTGTTTCCACCCCCAAATTAGTGATCTCCATACCCAAAAGAAAGATCCGATCCAATGAATGACCCCCTACATGGGCCAAGGAGGTAATCACCTGTGTTAGGCCCAACATCGTCATCAGCTGGAGGAGATTTTGACCAAAATGTGAGAATTCATCATCGACCCAGGCATTGAAGTCCCCCAGAACTATCAGTCTGGGGAACCTCAATACCATGTCAATGATGAAGTCTGCTATCTCCTGCAGGAATTCTCCACCGTCACCTGGTGGACGGTAAACGAGGAGAATCCCACAACCTACACCCTCTCCCAGGATATATTCAAAGAATCTGATGCTTCCTAATGGCACATCCACAAGGCCCAGCTCAGTCTTAAACATAATGGCCACACCCCTGCCCCTACGATGCAACCTTGGACGGTGTATCACCGAGAACCCGTCTGGAACTGCCGAGGCCAATATAGGGCCTGGATTTTCATCCAGCCAGGTCTCAGTGATGCAAGCCAGATCAGTTGATCCAACAAGATCAGCTATAATAGCTGTCTTGTTTTTAATAGATCTGGCATTGCACAACACTGCCAAGGTGGGATGAGTTGTCTAGGAAGATCTTGGCACCTGTCCATTAACATCAGAACCCTTGGGTATGGAGACAAGACAAAAATAACCCCTATCCTGACCCCATTTCACCCCAGGGTGTCTCCTGAACCCCAAAACCCCAATCCGCCCACCCCCTTCCTGTCCCCCAACAGGCCCAGCTCTCCACCTTCACCTACTCTTCCTGAGAATGCCTAACATACGACACCTAAAATAGGTGTCGGATGACAATGGGGGGCATTCAAAGGGGCATAATTCCCTGATCCTGGTGGGGGAATAACATCCAACCATCGCTGAACCTCCCCAACACATTATAAACAAATAAATAGGAGAGGAAAAACAGAAATAATAAAGAAAAATAAACCTATAAATATCAAACAACCAAAAATAATAAATTACTCCTTCACTCTCTCTCACAGAGGAGGGAGTCAAACAAAAAACCTAACACTATTTCACATTAAAGAAAAAAATAAAATAAGATCCCAACCCAAAATATAACCCCAAAATAACAATAAAAACAATTTTGATGACTGCAACAAGTTTGATCATCTGATTTTTGTCCAATAAAACACAGTGTCCAATATCTTCAAAGATTTTTGCTGAGTTTCATTTGAAAAATTTTAAAACAGAAAATAATAATAAATCCAAACTAAGAAAATGTGGCACTCTCACTACCACAACAAAGGATAATAAATCTAGGCTGAAAAATTGTGGCACTCTCACTACCACAGAGACTGCAATTAAATTGTATATGAATCTCTGGTTTCTATGAAGCTCTCTCACCGCTTCCAATAAAATGTAGTTACAGTACCTGAAGATGTTGAAACACTGAGCAGAATAGAATGAAACAGCAAACCCTTGTAGGTCAAATTGAGGAAGAATGATGTAGAAATTTCTGTCCAGAAAAGAGAGCCCTAAAACAAGAGACACCCCTCTTAGCCCACCAAAGCTGCCCAGTAAAACTATGGGGCCGTAAGGAGCAGAGGAGGATGATTATCCACCAGCCCTCTGATTGGTTGCTTCAACCCCCATGGGGAATCTCAGAGTCAGGTACCCAAACTCCACTGCAAGCCAGCTAAGAATTGACAAGTTCTAATCTAGATTCAGCTCCACACACTCCCTCAAAATGAATATCAAGTCAAACTCAGATGGCAGTCAGCAAACAGCACCAACCTGGCAATCCAGGAAAACTGCTGTCAGTGTCTAACATCCAGAAGACTGCCAGCCAGTCCAGGGATCTGAATCCACAGTAAGCAAGCACCGCCAGAGAATGAAGAAAGGCTGCCAGATACAGACTCGAACCCAGGAACTCCAAAAGTCTGACAGGCATCCGAAAAACACTTAATAAAAGTGCAAGTTTTTAAAGCAGCATATATAGCAAATATAACAAATTTATGGTGAATTTAAAGGCAGCGGTGGCAAAGCTGCTCCAAAATGTAAATCCACCGAAAGTCACCAAAAACAGCAGAACGCCAATATCGCTGTAATGACCAAATAACTAGCGGATAAGTCAACGGATGACAGTCACAAAAATCTCAAAATGATCCAAAATTAGTTGCAGTAATCAAACAAAAAATAAAACAACACTGCAATAAACTTTAAAACTTTAAAATGCAAAAACAGAGGAGCTTAACACAGTAGCAGACCCAGCATGGTCACCATCTTAGCTCCTCCACCTCTATGTGACTAAGGTCTGAGACGGTGGTGTTTAGGGTATTGGAGATGGTAATTGGATCCTGGGATAGGGCCCCATTGACTTGAAGCTGTGTAGGGGCATGGGAGACAGTTTTCCAGCAGTGCTCCTTAATATTGTTCCAGAAGTTTTTCCCTGAGCCCCATGTGGTGGTGAGGGATTGCCTGTAGTAGTTTGCCTTTGCTTGCCTGATGGCCCAGGTGCAATTGTTTCTGGCCGCTGTGTAGAGTTGTCTGTCATGGGGTGTCTGGGAGTTTAGGGTCTTATGCCAGAAGTTGTCTCTATGGTGCATCTGGTCAAGTAGGGGCTGCGAGATCTATGGGGTATCCCTGTTTTTTAGGATCTGTTTTGTGAAGGGGGCAAAGATATTGCAGGCAACGTTAAAGGTGGTGATAAAGTAGATGAGGACAATGTCTACAGTTTGGGCAGTGTAGATCAGTGACCAGTCACATGAGGTAAGGAATCTTCTTAGGCAAGAGAGGGATCCTTTTTTGAGACACCGTTGGACTGTAATTTTAGGGGGGTTGGGTGGGAGTTTATTAGACCACCTGCAGGTGACTGGGGAGTGGTCACTTATCGCATCTGGGAGAACTTTAATCCTGAAGAGGTTGTAGGGGTGGTTAGTAAGAATAAGGTCGGTAAGAGTGGAGGACCCAGTTCTTGTGTCATCTCTGGTGGGGGATTGGACAACCTGAGTGAGGCCGTAAGCAAGGATGGCATCTTTATAAGTAGTTGATGTGGGGGGATAGCCAGTTTATGTTGAAGTCACCCATTATAATTACTTCACTCCTGGAAGGGAGATGGGAGATGCTGGTCAGTATGGAATCAAAGGCTAGCTATTGGTTCATGGGGGGGATGTATACTGACACAATGTATAGTATCTATTTTCATGCTGGACATCTATATTTTCCAATAGGAAATAATGGGAAAACTCAACATTTAATAACTTTGTAACAGATTAATATTTTTTCACCAACCCAACCAAAAAGACAAATCTGTGAGGCAAAGGCTTTCTACACTGAAAATTTCAGACCACAGTTTACAATAGTTTCTGAGATACAGGTAGACAAAGAGACAGCAAGAAATATGTAAATGTAGGGATTTTTAACACTGTATCTCAGAAATCACACAATGGATTCAAACAAAACTTGCAACACCAAGAGACCTACACAGAAGGATTATGCATTCAAAATTTCATGCACATCCATTGAAGTTATTAAGGTGCAAAACTTTGGGTTTAACATAGAAATGATCCCTCAACCCTAACTATACAAGTGCTACCACATCAGTATAATGTGTGTGTGTGTGTGTGTGTGTATATATATTCATGGCAAAAAACTCTGTTTAATGCATCAGTTAGGGTTGTTCCACAGCAACACAAGTGAGAAAATTCTGTGTTAGGGTTTCCACTCCTTGCACCCCAAGCCCACCCCGTTCCCACAACAGGCATCGGGGTGTGCATTGGGGTCATAGGTCCTAACTGTCACCCCATCCCATGTGTAAACAAGCTGAGGTGGTGCAGTATAGGAGAATGGGGTGAGAGTTAGGACCGATGACTCCAACGCACACCCTGATCCCTGTTGGTGTGGATGGGGTGGGCTTGGGGTGCAGGGTGGCAACCATAAAACTAAATTTCCTCACTTTTGTTGCTGTGGAACAACTTTAACTGATGCATTAAACAGAGTTTTTTGCCATGAATTTCCCTTCTTTTTGAGAATGAGCACTATAAATAGTGAGTGGAATGTGGTAGTGGGAACGTGTGTGTGTGTGTATATATATATTAATTATAGTGGCATAGTAGTGCCACTATAGTTAGGGTTGAAACAAAGAAACATAGAAACATAGAATTTGACAGCAGATATGGACCGCTTGGCCCACCTAGTCTGCCCATTTCCCTACCTGATGGATAAGCTGCAGATTCTAGTTAATCAACAGCTTCCTTCCTCCTACCCCCCACTAGAATTGCCTTATGCCACTCCCATGCATTCTTGAATTCTCCCACTGTTCCTGTCTCCACAATCTCCTCAGGAAGGCTGTTCCATCCATCAACAACCCTCTCTGTGAAAAAGTACTTTCTAACATTACCTCTGAGCCATCCCCCCTCTATCTTCAAATTGTGCCCCCTTGTTCTTGCACATCTCTTCTTCTGAAAGATACTACCCTCTTGTACTTTAATTCCCTTGAGATACTTGAAAGTTTCTATCATGTCTCCTCCTCTCCCTCCTTTCCTCAAGGTTATACATATTAAGCTGCTTTAGTCTCTTCTTGTATGTCTTCTGGTGCAGACCCTGCACCATTTTGGTTGCCCTCCTCTGAACAGCCTCCACTCTATGTCTTTGTAGAGATGGGGTCTCCAGAATTGCATGCAGTACTCCAGATGGGGTCTCACTATCTGTCTGTCAGAGGGATAACAACTTCCTGTTTTCTACTGTTGATGCCTTTCCCTATGCATCCCAGTATCCCCCCAGCCCTCCTTACTGCCTTCTCACATTGCTTGTCCACCTTTAGGTCATCTGATATAATTACTCCTAGGTCTGTTTCAATTTTTGTTGTTGTTATTAACTCACCCCCCATTGTGTACTCTTCCCCTGGGTTTTTGTTTCCCAGATGCATTACCTTGCACTTCTTTGCATTGAATCTGAGCTGCCACATATTTGACCATTCCTCCAACCTTGCCAAGTCCCTTTTCATTCTTTCCATCCCACCTTGTGTACCAACCCTGTTGCAGATCTTTGTGTCATCTGCAAAGAGACATACCTTTCCTTCCAGGTGCTCTCCAATGTCACTTATAAAGACATTAAAGAGGACCGGTCCCAGTACCGAACCCTGTGGTAACCCACTAGTTACCCTCCTTTCTTCACTGTGGACTCTGTTTACTATTACCCTTTGCTTCCTGTTGTCCAGCCAGTTTTTTATCCAGGCTACCACCTTGGGACCCACACCAAGGCTGGCTAACTTGTATATTAATCTTTTGTGTAAGACTGTGTCAAATGCCTTGCTAAAATCTAGGTAGGACATATCCACAGCCACTCCCTGGTCTACTACTTTGGTCACCCAGTCAAAGAAATCTATTAGGTTCATCTGACAGAACCTTCCTGCTGTGAAACCATGCTGCCTTGGGTCCTGTCCCCAACTGGCCTCTAGGTACTCAACAATTCTTTCCTTCAGAAGTGATTCCATCATTTTCCCTACCACTGAAGTCAAACTAACTGGTCTGTAGTTTCCTGCCTCTGCCCTGCTCCCACTTTTGTGAAGTGGAATCACATTTGCCTGTCTCCAGTCCTCAGGTACCACCCCATCCTCCCATGATTTGTTAAAAAGAGTAGTCAGTGGTGTTACTAGTTCTGCCCTTAATTCTTTTAGAATTCTTGGGTGAATCCCATCAGGCCCCATTACTTTGTCCACCCTCAGTTTCAAGAGTTCTTTCAAACCCTTTCTTCTGTGAATGGACTGGTATCAACCCCCCTATTCAGAGTTTCTCTCTTATTTGGTTTAGGGACCTCCCCCTCCACTTCCATTGTGAATACTGAGCAGAAATATTCATTCAGTATCCCTGCTTTTTCACTGTCACCCTTTGCCCACATTCCCTCTCCTTTATTAAATCTCTGTATCCCTCCCTTGGTCTTTCTTCACTCCCTAATGTACCTATAAAAGGTTTTATCCCCCTTCTTAACAGAGTTGGCTATCTTTTCCTCCGTTTGTGCCTTTGCTATTCTGACTGCCTTCCCTGCCTCCTTCTGCTTTAACTGATAAAGTTCTCTGTCCTGCTCCTTCTGTGTTTCCTTATATTTCCTGAATGCTATCCTTTTCTCCTTAACCGTCCCTACCACCTCTTTTGAGAATCATAGTGTTTTTTTCCTTCATTTTGTTTTGTTGATTTGCTTCACACAACGGCTTGTTGCCTCTGTGATGGCTGTTTTGGTTATTCCCCATTGTTTCCCCACCCCTTCTTCTTGCCTGTTTGCTAGTGCTTTTCTGAGGCACTCTCATTTTCCCAAAGTCAGCCTTCCTAAAGTACAATATTCTTGTTTTTGTATGGCTTGACTATATGGCTGTGTTTATTGTGAACCACACTGGTGGTCACTTGTTTCCAGATGGCTACCCACTTCTAAATCTGAGATCCTGTCTCCTTCCCCATTTGAGAGTACCAGGTCTAAGATTGCTCCCTTCTGAGTGGGTTCCAACACTAGCTGTCTGAGGCATGCCCCCTGTAGGGCATCAAGAATGACCCTTCTCTTGGATGGGTCTACAGCAAAGGTACTCCAGTTAACATCTGACATACTCAGGTCCCCCATCATCAATATCTCCCCTTTTTCTGCCATTTTAAGGATGCCTTCTATCATTTCCTTGTCCATTTCCTCCCCCCTGAGATGGGGGTCTGTACACAACAAAAGACAAGAAGACAAATGGCTACTGTTCCAGGGTTTCAGAACATCCACTTCATTTGGAGATGATGATTTGAAAAGTAAAAAACTTTAATACACACTTTTCATAAATAAGTACACAGCCCCCATGCAGACTGTGGTGCCATTTCCTGTCTCCAGGGTGACCCATAGTGACTCATCAACTTCCTGTTTACTCTTGAGTACCCCATTTAAGGTTAAATCTGAAATTTGGGAGCTTAATAACTTTGCCACTGTATGACAGATTTGCCTGAAATTTGGCAAGCTCGGTCTGGTACCATAGATCTCTGGACCTGCCAAGTGTCATTATGATCAGATGTACGGTTGCAGAGCTGCAGAGCTCTGAAAAGCACACAAATTATGCATTTTCCACATTCTTTGCTCATGCAACTGGTCTGAAACCTTCAGGGAACATTCAGCCAGGATCCCCGACGTGCATTTTGAAGATTTTGTTAAAAAACATTTAACGGTTCAAAAGTTATTCAAGAAAAAAGTTTCCCATTATAGTCAATGGGAAATGTTAACAAAATATGCAAAAGTGTCACAAATGCACTTTTTACTTTTGCAAATGACCATTGTAGTGTTGCAAACCGGCCATCTTGTTTTCAGTTGGTGGTCACAGAAATGCTTGGCTTTTAAATGTGGGACCCTCTAGGAACACAATTCTTGTTGTGTTCACCTAGTCGAGCCCTGAAGATGCTAGCCATGTATTTTTTGGGTAAAACACCCCAGAAATATGTTTTTTAAATTTTTGTAAAAAATAGTATTGCAAAGTACTTTCTTATATGCCACACTTTTGTGATTTCATCGGCGTAACGCGGTTTTCAAGATTTATAGCATTGCGACACTAAGGCCAAAACAATAGGAAATCTTTGCCACCCTGCTGCAAAAGAATGGTTTGGTCTTTTGGGCTGAAGTTTGGAAGGAAGAAAGCCAAGATCCCACAGATGTGCCTTTTCATGGTTGCAAAGTTACGGCACTCTGAAGTTGACAATTTTTCCCATAGGCTAACATTACGACATCCACTGCACCTTTCAGGGCCCATATCTGGAAAACAGTTTGAGATATTGACTTTCCGTTGTAAGAATGCTTAGTCCCCATTAGGAGGCTAAGTACAAAACTAGCCTGGAAAGTCATAAATAATATGAGATTTGAAATTTTTTTCTACATCATACGGTTCCTGAGATACAAGGAATTTAGTACTCCAAGTGCTCATTTTCTGTTCCGAGGGCCATTATTATGCATACATTCTTTGTATTCACTGTGCTTCTGAATGCACCTTTTTTGGGAAAAAATGGTGTGCTTTTGTTTTACTGTTACCGTTTGCATTAGCATTTCCATTTACGTCACTGTGTGCATTACCCTTTGCATTTGCATTTGCGCTTGCATTACTGTTACCGTTTGCATTTCCGTTACTGTTTTTGTTTGCATTTACCTTTGCGTCACCATGTGTGTTACCATTTGCATTTGCGGTTGCATTGCATTTACATGTCCGTTACTGTTTTTTGGCGTCATGGTTGGTGTTACCGTACAAATTTGCATTTCCAATTGCATTACCATTACTGTTTGCATGTTCGTTACCATTTGTGTTTCCATTGGCCTTAGCATTTGTGTTATCGGTACCATTTTCATTGTCGAGTGCATAACTGTTTCCTTCTGCGCCACTGTTGCCATTACCGTTCGTGTTTCTGTTTGTGTTTCTGTTACCGTTTGCATTTTTGTTACTGTTTTTGTTACTGTTTGTGCTTCTGTTGCTGTTAGTGTTTGCGTTACCATTTCTGTTTTCATTTATGTTTGCACTTGCGTTTATCTTACCATTTGCGTTATGATTTCCATTTGCATCACCATGCACGTTACTGTTTTTGCTTGTGTTTGCGTTACCATTGGCGTTACTGTTTTCTTGTACCTCACTGTTGCCATCATCGTTTGCATTAACATTACCATTTGTGTTTTTGCATTTGCGCAGTGCAGTGCAAAACATTATGTTTTTGCTATTTTTCTGCACTGTCTGCCATGACACATAGCACAGCCAGTGTGTGGTTGATTGATCTGAAGCTTGCCAAATAGAAAGACCTGTGTTCAAGGAACATGCCAGTTTTTGTTTGGTGAAAAAATGTTGTTCACCACAGTTATTGCCATTTGAAGTTGGCCCCCCTCACAGTTACACATTTTTCAGATGCCAGGTCTACCATTTTAGCACATTTTCAGCTGCGATTTCCACCATTTTGTGCTGGAAGACTTCTTAAAGGTGCAGAAAAGTAAACATTTAATATCTCTGGCATGGTTTGGTCTTTTCATGTGAAATTTGGAGGGTGTTGAGTGGATGTCCTGGGGATGTGAATAATGATGTTTACATGTTGGAAACATTATTCTTTGCAGAGATACTGTGTGACACAGTTAACATTTTGCACATAGCATTCTGCATGGTGCTACTGGCTTGAAATTTATAGTGTAGGTAGCCCTAGTGGTACAGAGGTACCTTGCAGTGGTTTAGTGTGTAAAACATTAAAAGGTGCAGAGTTATACCACTACAGTGAATGAAAATCTGGTTCATTATGCTTCAGTAACTTCTGAACCATGTGTCCAATTTGCCTGGGATTTGGAATGTAGAATGATTTCTAATACATGTTTGACTGTGACAATTTTTGGGTCACTGTCTCTTACAGTTGCTGATTATGCATGTTATGTTGTTTGCTAGTGGCACTGTGCAAACGTTGAATGGATGTACACACAATTCTGGACACATGGTGTGCTATGGTACATGTCTTAATTTACCAATTTTAATTTCAGTCAGTCATACAGTTTTTGTGCAACAAAGTGAAAAAAAATCACATGGTGGGAGCGCTGGGCCTGAAGGACCCCGTGCTCCCACCACCACATTCCATTCACTATTTATAGTGCACATTCCCAAAAAGAAGGGAAATTCATGGCAAAAACCTCAATTTAATGCATCAGTTAAGGTTATTCCACAGTGACAAAAGTGAGGAAATTCGGTGTTAGGGTTGCCACCCATGCCCACCCACCCCACCAACAGGCATAGGCGTGTGCGTTGGGGTCGTTGGTCCTAACTCTCACCCCATTGTCCTATACTGCACCACCTCAAGCTATTTACACATGCAATGGGGAGACTTAGGCTGATGACCCCAACGCACCCCATGCCTATTGGTGGGGGTGGGTGGGCAGGGGGGTGCAAGGACGTGGCAACCCTAATACTGAATTTCCTCACTTTCGCCACTGTGGAACACCCCTAACTGATGCATTATACAGAGTTTTTTGCCATGAATGTGTGTGTGTATATATATATATATATATATATATATATATATATATATACAATAGGGGTGAGGTGACACACAGAAAAATAAAACTATGTATTCGCACCCCCATTGAATAAACGATTCCTGACGTATGCAAAGAGGCATTCCCTTACAAATATACAGTCAATCAATACGTCACACTCCTAATACTAAAGTCTTGCATACGTCACCAACAAGTATAGGTCCGTTGCTAGAACAACAACCTGTAGCCAATTAATCACAGAAAAATAACATTCACCTGAGAAGTAGCACGAGACACCACAGTGAATCTTTCCTATCAGTTTCATTTCAGCATCAACGCATGGCCGAGCAGGATCTTTGCGTTTAAACTGCAGCGCTTTAAAAAAAAACGGAATACAAATGCTGTCTAAGCTGTCAACGCCAACCTCTAAAATGTCACTTAAGAAACCGCGACTACCCGAAGAACAATACATCATGTCAAAACGCCAAAAAAAGTATAAATATTCGGAAGAGGTGATGCTGAGCTGTACTCAATTCGAACAAGATGCAGAGCCATTACTGGACCCAAATGAGCCTACAGTGGCAATATGGATAGCAAACATCCAGCTGACTGCACTATGACTACCACTTCAATGGACACGCAGAAATTGAGCGCTTCATCAAAAGTACTACGAACCGAAAACACCACCAGAAAACGAGTGCAGATATCAATGCCTTACAAAATTCCTAAAGGACACCCTGCAGATTGAGACACCTATTCAGCATATACCTCCTGAAAACCTTGACAAAATACTATGCCACTACTTCATGACTTCCAAACGACAAGATGGTACAGAATACGAGCCTCTAACACTACGATCCAGATTCCAGAGTGTGAGAGATATCTCAAGGATTGCAATTACACAGAATCTATTAGTACTTCTAATAATTTTTAAAAACCAGACAAGTATTGCTATCCAAACAAAAGCTGCTGAAGGAGGTAGGCAAAGGCAATCGACCTCAAGCTGCGCAGACGAATTAACAGACAACATAATTGAGAAACTGTATGCAGAAAACAACTGGGACATGATGGCCCTCAAGCCCTTCTAAACACTATGTGGCTTAGTGTCACCTTGTATTTTGGCATTAGAGGAAATACCAAACACGAAACCTAAAATGGGGAGATATCGAACTTAAAAAGATGAACATAACACTCAATACTTGGAATATAAAGGAGAGACAAACCAAAACAAGAAGTGGCATAAATCCCAAAGACACCAGAGCTGTGAAACCTAGAGCATATGAAACTAAAGATATCAACAAATGCCCTGTGCTGAACTACAAACTGTACCGTCACAAGCGACCAGAGAAAGCAAACCACCCAGATGCACCTTTTTTCTAGCTATAAATTATACACCAACAGCACAATATCCTACTGGTTGGTACAAAAATCAGCCACTTGGTATTAATTCCCTAAGCAAAATAGTGAAAAATATGGTTGCCAAAACCAACATCTCCACCGACAACGCCTCACTAACCATTCAATCAAAGCATTTAGTACAAAACTTATAGATACAACGTCTCCCCAATGATATAATCAAGTGTCTGGCCACAAGAAATTACAGTCTCTCAACGATTACTCCAAATTAAGCGAGGAGAAACATCAGCAGATTTCCCACATACTCAGCTCAACAGATGCTGATCCTGGAACATCAAAACCTGTAGTGCAGCAGAACCTCAAAAGGAATGCACATAACCTGCCCAGACATAATGTCTGCATGCTTTCACAATCCTACCATTACTGCTACAAATATAACTTTCAATATTGTTCAAGGTAGACTATCCTGTAAATATTGCACAGTATTAAAAACGTTTCTTGCACAACACAATCCATTTTAACACTTCTGCTTTCTCCCCACAGGTCCAAGTATGAAAGCCACTGCAGAAAAGAGTAAGTACTCGAGTCTGACACAGATTCCGACTGATGTACCTCATCAACAATTGCTAGGATCATCTCACATTTTCCTTTTGTTACTTACCTAAAGAGGCGCACCTTCTGAAAGCCTCCGCAAGTGCAGCAAAGTGAAAATAATGCAGCATTTACTAATATCACTCTTCGCTATGACGAGTAAAAAAAGTAAACAAAAAACTACATAGTATTTCAATAAATAAATAAATAAAACTTTGTACAGCCAAAACCCCAAAAATATATCTCCAACAGTGGCAAAAAAATAAATAAAACTTTTCCTGCCGACCCACATCCACCAAACTTGCACGCACTGAATGACCTTGAGCACTGACGAACCCACATATTCCGCCCGCATACAGCACAACCAATCACAGCACATAGCGTACCAACAGCCAATCATAACATAGCAGGAAAAAGCCATTCATACAGCACTTCCATAACGATTGACCAATAACATTTCACTATCCCATGTAAACCAATAGAGCAAGACTCTTACAACAGCCAACCACTGCACAGACCACAAACCAACCAATCAACCGCCATATCACAACTACCAATGAGCAGGGCAAAGCACACAACACCCAGCAAGACAAACGAACAGCTGCACCACAAAAATCACCAAGTAAACCATTTCTGACAGTTTATTTTCAATGTGTATCACCTCACCACTACTGTATAAATCGCATACATGTTGATGATGAGTGTAATATGGAAAATATTCCCACTCCTGCATCGTGAGGCACAGACATCTCAATCATGCCTTGCACTCTGAGATATCTATGCCTCACTCTGCAGGAGTGGGAATATTTCATATCACTCATCATCATCATATCCTATATATATATATATATATATATATATATATTAGATATACCTATATATATATTCTTTGCAAAAAACTTTGTTAATGCATCAGTTATGGTTGTTTCCACAGTGATAAAAGTGTGGAAATTCAATGTTAGGGTTACCACCCTACCACCCTACCCCGATCCTCCACACAGTAACAGACATTGGGGTGTGCCATGGGGTCATCAGCCCCAACTCTCACCCCATTCCATTTGTAAGCAAGCTGACATGCTACAGTATAGGAAAATGGGGTGAGAGTTAGGACTGATGACTCCATGGCACACCCTGACGTCTGTTGGTGTGTGGAGGATGGGGGCATGGGGTGGGGTGGTGGGATGGTAACTCTGACGTTGAATTTCCACACTTTTGTCACTGTGGAAACAACCCTAACTGATGCATTAATGAAGCTTTTTTGCAAAGAATTTCCTTTCTTTTTGAAGAAGCATAATATAAATAGTAAACGGTATGTGTTGCTGGGGCTCTGTGCTCCCAGCAAGCTGCTCATTTGTGCATAATGATATGTGTCTGTGGGAACACGGGCCCTCTGGGCCCTGCGCTCCCACTGACACATAGCTACAGAGCCATACAGCAGCTCTATAGGGCAAGGAACCCTTGTAACACAAATTTGCCAATATCTCGTGAACCGTAGCAGCTAGGAAAAAAAATTCAAGAGTCATAATCATGACTGCGAGACGTCCACGTGACATACATCGACTGAATCCGTATCTTGCATTGTTTCTGAGATATAGGCACTGAAAAGCACTGTGAGTGTTAACTCTGAGGGTGCAGTAGTGGCCTATGGATATGAAAATGAGCAATTGGAATACTAATTTCCAAATATCTCAGGAACTATACAAGGTAGGAAAAAAAAAATCAAAATTTGTGGTATTAATGGTTTTCCAACCTACTTCTTTACTTAGCCCGGACTAAGAATTTTTGCAACAAAAAATCCGTATCTCGAACCGTTTTCAAGATATGGGCAATGAAAGGCATCACGGGCACCTCAATGTTATACCATGGGAAAATTTATCTACTTTGGAATGCTGTAACTATGGGCCTGTTCAATGTTTTCATACCAAACCACCAAAAGGCACATCTGTGGGACTAGGGCTTGCTACCCTGAAAATTTCAGGCCAATTGCACAATCCACCTTACCACAATGAAGTGACAAAGAAAAGAACACATAGCAAAATGTGTTCATGCAGTGTTACCGTGATTATTTTAATGTTCTCATGACACTCTTATCTCTATAATGGGAATGTTGTCATGCATACAAAAATATTGCAGCGGTTTCTTTTTTATCTGAATGCGATTGTTTTCACGGCAACAAAATATGTTGCCGTGACCAAAATACAGCAAAAGTTTAAAAAACATATTTGCTGACCACCTAGTTAAAAACTAATGCCATGGTCTTGTTCCTCAGGGCACGATTAGGTAAACACCACTGTTGGTGTTTACCAACAGGAATTATTTTTTGAGTTACGTTTTTTTCTCTCTTGCTGACTGAAAACAATTTGGTGGCCACACGAATACAATTTCGGGGAGCTCGACAACAAAAATGTGATTGCGAAAGTTTTCTCAACGCATGTATAAATTCTCCCATAGGCAACAATGGGACATGAAAAAATTGAATAACTTTTGAATGGAGCGATATGTTTCACCAAAAGGCACCAGTTCAACCCAGGTCACATGCAGACAAACAAATCTGAAGCCACTCAAATGCATTCTTTAGTCCATTATGGCTTACCACAAAATGCACAAAAAAGCATCATTTTTCACATTTTGAGCACCCCACAGTTCCACAACTGTACATCTGAGCAGAATAAAACATTTCCGATCTGGAGAACTATGATAGACAGTTGTGCATTCCAAATTTCAGGCAAACTGGACAAACAGTTGCAAAGTTATTAAAGTGCCATCTTTAAAGTTTAAGATAGAAATGACCATGCAGCCCTAACCATACCGGCCCTACCAGTCTGGTATAATATATGTATATATATATATATATATATATATATACACACATACATATTGAGCAGGATTCACAAAGCAGATGTGCTGGGCACAATTGAGATGCCCCAACACAACTGGGAAATGCACCATGTATCCATTCACAGAGAGCACAGATGCCCCGGCGCAACCCGGATGTGCTGCACTGAACAGGATGCATTGGAGACCAAAAGTAATGATATGTGACACATCTTGAGGGTGTGTGTAACTGCCTATACAGCACAGAGCCAATCACAGAGCAAAATGAATGCACAAATATGGAGCATCAACTGCACAAGTAACAAATGCCCCATGTGGAGATAAGTATAAAAGAAGTAGACTTATGTGCAAGCCTCCTGCATGCTGACTGCAGGATAGCAGCAGCAAGCAGAAGGAGAGCAGCAGCAGAATAATACAATGAATGGAGCACCATTCCTGATAGTGGAAATGTTAATGAGGATGAGGAGATGGATGAACCAGCAACGTGGCGGCAGAAGGCACTGTAGTCGGCCAGCCCCACTACGTTATCGTGCAAGACTGACATTTGAACAGCTGACGGACACCGAAACAGTCGGCCAATATCACCTGAACAGAGCTATTCTGAGGCAGCTCTGTGAGCTGTGCCATGATGAAATGCAGGCACCTATTGGAAGAGGTCATGCCATATCAGTGGAGACCAAGGTGACAACAGCAATGTGCCTGCTCACCATGAAAACCTTCCAGAGGCCAGCTGGAGACACCACTCTCATATCCCAGCCATCCACATCCTGTCTCCTCACCCAGTTCCTTACTGCACTGCTCCCACATGCTTTGGAATTTATCCCTTTCTCAAGCAGACAGGCAGAGTGGACAGAAGCCATGCAGCAGTTACAGAGGGTGGCATACATGCCAGACATCATAGGGGCCATTGACTGCACCCATGTGGCAATCCATGCACCACCAGGTGATGATGCCATGACATACGTCGACCACAAGGGCTACCACTTTTTCAACTGCCAGGTGGGGTGCAATGCCATTGTGCACATCAGCAATGTCTGTGCCACACACCCTGGGAGTACACACAATGCCTTCATATGGCACCAGTCTACCCTTTGCTGATGGTTTGAGACTGGGAACATACCCAGCGGCCAACTTGTTGGTGGGTGGAGCAAGCAGAACTGCCCATGAATGGGCCACCATGGCACAACATATGAAGGGAGAGGGAGCAGGTGTGCAAGTGCCATGATACAGAATGCACAGGGGGATATACACAGGTGAGACAATGGAGGGAGACACTGATGTAACCATGCACACAGGGGGACAGAGCAGCAGACCAGCAAAGTATGGGAAGTGGGAGGCGCTGCAACATCTGGCATGAGTGGCAGGGCAGAACACACCACACACAGCCATGCACTGGTGACTGCTGGGCTTTGGTGGACAGACATTGGCAACAGGAACATGTACGGGCAGCCATCACTGTGACCACATACAGGTACAGGCAGATGTGTGCAGCCTGACCAGGCCATAGCAATGATGAAGGGGATGTAGCCAGCCAGGGATGGTCACCACAGGGACCGGGGTGGACAGTTGGCAGACACACCAGTGCACCATGGTGCAGGGAGAGGGCACAATGCACAGGTATGCAGTGGAGTAACGGACTGCTCTTGCTCCCCACAGGTGATGCAGCATATCCCCTCTGACCCTGGCTACTGACACCCTTCTGCTGACCTGGCACAGAGGCGGAAGAGCGGTACAATGAGGCACACATCACTCGCACATCATCATCGAGCGTATCTTTGCATGCTGAAGATGCACTTCTGGTATCTGGATAGGTCGGGTGATGCCCTATAGTATAGCCCAGAGAAGGCCTGTTGTATTCTGCATAACTTGGCAATTGAGTATGGAATAGCTGTCCAGGCCAAGGAGGGTGACAGTTCTGGGGAGGAGGAGGATAAGGAGGGGGTTGAGGATGCAGCAATCCAGGGGCTGCGTGATGGACCACCATTAGCATGATGAGACCCATGACTGGTCACCAGGTCCTGGTGACACAGGGACACCATCATTGAGGAGCACTTCAGGAACTGTAGGAGAGTAGCACAGGTGGGTAATACATGGCTGGCACCCCACCACACACACACCCACAAACACAACACAAGGCACTCTACCACAACACTGCCACAGTGTAGTGCACCTATGAGAGTGACAATGCTGCACACACACATACATGCATGCACAGCAAGAACCACATGTCCAGGGGGCACAGTGTATATGCTGAGGATGGCATGGATCAGTGTACTGCTGCTGGCACAGGTGCACATTTGACACAGGACCACACTCATCATGCCCATGCCACACAGCACAACAATGGTGCACTCAGACATGCATGTAGCACTGCACAGGTGACCCACACCGGCAGTGCACTGGGATAGGTGCATGCCACCTACGTCACCCCAGGCACAGGTAGCCAGGTGAGTGGGCTGCAAAGGGTGCAGGCAATGGGGCCATGTGAGTTGTCACCCAGGCATCAGTGGGAGGCACCATGGCCACCACAGACATGTGGGCAGCCATGCCTATGACCGGTGGTCACTAATGCAGTGCCACTGGCCATGGGGGGGTAGCAAACACCCCTGGAGGGGTACTGCAGTGAGACCGTGAATGGGTGCTCACTGGTGTGTTGGCACCATGATCCATGTCAGATATGGGGAATATGGGGATGGAGCGGTGAGGTGACTGCATAAGCAGCAATGGTCCACCTGATGCTACTGCCTGGACATCTGTGAGGTACTCTTGGGGGTTCAGCTGGAGCCTAGTGGCCATGTGGTGCACTGGTTGCACACACCACCTTGGCAGCATGCACAATCCACTCCAGAGCTGCTGTCATGCCCACCCACAGTAGGCGTGCCTCTGCCAACATCTGGGCATGCCACATGGCCAATGACTCATGTTCAACAGCCAGCAGCATCTGAATGCCCCTGGGCTCTACTCATAGGGATGCTTGCCCATCCACAGTGGCCCACAGGAGGTGTGCATAGCCCTCAATCTCATCGGCAGGTGAAGGCTCACAGGGACGGCGTCTATGGGCAGGTGGTGTGCCAGCCTGCTGCTGCATATTCACTGTAGATGGATGCACCACAGCAGGCTGTGGTATGGGTGGGGATTGGGCTTGTGCAACTGCTGCACATGCAGGATGGCTGCAACACAGTCTTCTGCCACCTGCGGTGGAACCACAGCACCCTGCTGACTCATGCTGGTGGTCTCCACCACCACAGCAGCACTAGGCACAAAGCCCACAGCAACTGCCTCTGTGGGTGGCTGTGCAGGCCCTGCGGGTGTGCCGGGGCAGCAGGATTGCCAGTGCCTGCTGGTGCCACCTGTGCATGCACCTGTGCGTTGTGCACTCCACTGTTGACCATGTCCCCCCAAAGTTGTGTGGTGTCTTGATCATCATCAACATCACTGTATTCCCCCTGTGTACTAGATGCCAGCACCAGCAGGGCATCAGTGATGTCCACCATGTCCCCTGGGTCATCATCAGCCGTATCCAGGAACCTCTCCAGCCATGTGCTGTCTCACTTGCCAGCCATGGCACCACTTGCCGAAGTGTTGGAAGGCCCTGCCACCACTGGTGATGTGTCCGGGGCAGCTATGGTGTGTGACTGGCCGGGACAGCATCATCCCCAGACCTGGCTGCTACCTGGTGAGACAGACTGGTATCATCCTCTGCAGTGGCACTCTGTGGTGCACCAGATATGGCAGCACCCATGAGGTGTGATGGAGCTGTAACAGAAAGAAGGGATACATGGTTACAAACATGGTTGACAGTAGTGTTCAGACAGGCATGTATAGGTGGTCATACAAGTATGCCAGTGGAGTGCCTGACATGCCATGTGGTTGACAGTCATCAATGATTCTGCTGATGCAGCCATGCACTGGCTACAGTTGGACAGGCCCAGTGCCTGTACATGCCCACTTTGTACATATGTGGGACCATGACAGCACCCTAGAAACCACCCACAGGGATGACAGCAATGATGTGCAGTGGAACACAACAACACGGGTGTCCCCCCCTCCAGAATGTGCCCAGCCTGTCAAGCGACTGTGCATGATGGTCCATGGCTGCAGCATACAGAACCATGGTTGGTGCACACAGGCACATGGTCAGATAGTCACACACAGTGGGGCTGTCAAGGCACACATGGCACACACACACACACACACACACACGGACAGTCACATGCATGTCCTGGGCATGTATACTCACAGTGCTGCGATGGACTGCTGCCCATCTGGAAGCCCCCTTCAGGAACACCCTGCTCATCCGCCTGGCCCATGCTGGCCACCAGCTGCTCCTCTGTGGGTGTCAGGCACACACCTGTCTGTGGCCCACCCCCTGTTCTACGAAGGGAGAACTCAATGTGTGCCACCTTCTCCTTGGCTGTCCTCTTCCCATCATTCAGGTGCTTTCTGCACTCCTTGGGCATCCTGTTAAACTTCCTGATGGCATTGACATGCCATGACATAGCCTCCCAGCACTCATCCCACAGCTGTCAGCTGTCACCCCTGCCAGCCAGGATGTCCTTGCACAGCAGGTATGCCTAGATTAGTGCCCTGTCCTCATAGTTTGTGAAATTGGGACATCTGTATCCAGCAGCTGTGTCCTTTCCAGACATATTGGTTTCTGTTGGTGAGAATATGCAGCCATTAGCACATGACAGTCTGCTCTGTATGTGTGCAGGCACGGTGTCTGGCTTCTGCAGGGATCATAGCACCCTGTCTGCATACCACACACCTGCCTGCTGTGCATATCTGGAACAGGTTTTGGGGCTGTCAGGGACAGCTGGGCATTGGCAGGCTCAGTTCTGTAGCAGTGGTACATGTAGCAGACATGTCCTTCACATGTGACTGGCATTGCTTGCAATGTATCACTGGATGGTGGTCTGGACTGCAACATGCATGTCATCATTCTGTGGTCCCATGCTACACCACACACCAGCAACAGAACCCTCCCCCACAAGCCAGACCTAATATGAACAGTGGGACACTGTGGGCACTCACCTGGATGTGCCTGTTGACCAGGAACAGGCATGGACCATGGCTGTATGTCCTAGGCCTCACACTGTCAGTTTGTGCTGCCACACTGCCTTTGGAAGAATGTAAACAAACCTACCTTCAAGGATGAAATTCCTCTCGGTCACCTGAGCTCTGTGGAGGCACATTTAGGAGCATTTATGGCTCAGGGCTTGCAAATGAGATTGGGAGCATCTGTAATGAGATTCTAATCAGGTGATATGCCCCTGAATCTGTCAATGAGCTGATTTTGTAGCAATGTCTGTGAATTGCATAATTGTCCCAGTTCATCCCAATCAGCAGAGCACATCTGCCGCATTGAATGCATCCTCATACGGTGCAATTCCAGCACATGCGTGTGGGACATAGGGCATTTTCTGAATACAGCACAACCATCACAGTGCATTGCTGTGCATACATGATTCAGGTTAGTGGCTTGACAGGCATAGCGCAAACAGTCTGGTATTACTGACCATGTGATTGCATCCAGCTGCACATATACATCCACTTGCATGATAACTGCAGTGCCGCCTGTCATGTTGTGTGCCTTTATCGTGCAATGGGGTGAACACCTTTGGATCACAGCACAGCACCAGCAATGTGCGTGGCGACACTGCACTGTGCGTATCATTGCTTGCCACTCACAAGATGGTGGCTCTGCAGAGTGCACATGCATGACCTGGTTGTGACCCATGACCCTGTGTTCCTGCCCATGTGTGGCGCTGTGCACATGCATGGCAATGTGCTATTGGTAGCAATTGTACATTGCCATGCCATGTGTGATGCATCACACGACAGCCAATCGCGCATGTGGAGTGAATGTGCCATTAAACACCAGCAGCATGATCTGTGCACATCTGACCTTGTGACGCTGAGGGGGATCATGCCACATGCACAGAGGACAAGCCCAAGGGCCATAAACTGGGGTGAGGTGGAGCTCCTCAACCTTGTGGCACTGGTGCTGCAGGTTGAGGGACAGCTCTTTGGGTCTGATGACCTCACTGAGCCACGTTCTGTGGTGAGGGCCAGGATTGCTGTACAGCTGGTGTGCAGGACAGGGGTTGCCCACAATGGGAAGCAATGCAGGCACCATTACTATGATCTGCAGTACAGGGACCTGGACAGACTGAGGAGCCTACAGGACCATGCACTCAGAGGTGCGGTGCCACACCCAGGTAAGTCACAGTACTAAGCATGTACACAGGCAGCATGGAGTATGGGAGGGCTGGCACACTGCACACCACTACACACACATACACACACACATGTGTGGACCACGGGCCACACACAGTGTGAGGAGTGCCTGCATGACCACAGGGTATAGGTGTGTGCAGCATGGTGCATGGAGGGCAGGGCCACTGTGGTGTGGCACAGCCATTGGCATGGATAATTCCAGCTGCACACATGGTGGGCATGGGCAGGGGTGCTGTGTGTGGATGCACGCAACCAGGGATGCCATCTCTGGGGCACTGTGGAGGTGTTACCATCACTGCATGCTGGCATTGGTGTATTTGCTGGGGGGGTGGGCTTGTCACACCTCCAGCCTCCTCATGGTGTTCTCTGCTTTTGTTCCTCTTGCAGGCCCAACAGGCAGGCAGCAGGCCATAGCTGCAGTGGAGGCCAGGTGCAATAGGGCCGGTGTCGGTGCCCATGGACAGGGACATGCTAGTGCAGGTGAGTGTCTGTCCTGTGCATCCTTTCTGTGTTCGGGGGGGGCAGTTCCCTCAGCTGGCCATTGCTGGTCCCTTGCGCATGTCCATGTGTTGCTGGTTGTGCTCACACTTGGGGTGTGGGCATGGTGGCATGTGCTTGAGCCACAGTGCACCTGGCTCCTGTGTGTACATCCACCGTGTGTGCACTATGTGCACCCAGGCACCTATTAATTGCTCAGTGGTGTCAGACGGGGCCTGCACACTTGTACTGCCTACTGGCATGTGCACATGCTGTGTGGGGATGGCTACATGCCCCTCTGTGCAAATCCTGCAAGCACATGTGGGCCATGTGCTTCCTGATTAACATTGCAAGGTCACAGTGTGGCACTGTGTGCCAGCCTGTTGCTGGCATGCATTGTACCTGGCAGGCTCTTGGCCATTTGCATGGTGGATGCCTACTGCACATTCACATGGTGGGTGGGTGGGTGGGCCAGTGTGGAAATGGCACTTAGTACCTGTTGTCTGTGTCCCCCACTGTAGGTACAAGGGGTGTACGGCCATGTGTCCCCAGCCGTCTGCAGCATCAGGGAGTATTGCAGCTAGCAGGGATCCAGTTCCAGAGGTCATTAGGGAGGACACTTCAGCCACTCTTCAGGCATCAGGGACAGCTGCTGTAGGCACTGACCATCCTGGTCAGAGTGATGTGTGCCAGGGGTTGTAGGCATGGGCGCCGTGCTGCGGCATATCCCAAACATTAGGGACGTGGACATTTGTGTATAGCCCCTTTCTGTTTTGCCTCACATTCCTTCCCCATCCACATTGTATGTTGCTGTACCCTATTCCCCCTCACACACACACACACACACACACACACACACACACTTCACCCTCCTTCATACCATTTTTGTACTGGTCATTCACTGTATATTGTGCATGTTGTCTGTCTTTGTCTGCTGCTGTCCAATGTCTCTTTGTTGCCTTATGCATGTCTGCACCTGTGTTACTGCACACACATGCATCCTGCCCCTCCTGATGTGGCAGCCTCACTGTGTGCCCTCCTTGTTGCCTGTGGCATGTAGGTGGGCATTGTGTCATGCTGCCTTTCTCAGTGCCCCGTCATGTGTGGGGTGCATGTGGGCTGCATCTGTTGTGCAGGTGTCCTGTTGTTGTGCGGCTCTGCGTGCAGTCTACTTTTGCTGTGGGCTTGTTACAGATGTGTGGTGTGTGGCAGTTGGCCTGTCCACCATTATGCCTGTCCACTGGTGTGCCCCTGTGTGGCATCTCCTTTCTCCACATCACTGGGTTCCTGTGCAGGAGGCTGTGTCCTGGTGACACCTTCATGCTGCATGGTGCCCCTCAGCAGCTGTGGCACACCATGTCAGGCACCCCTGGGAACATCATATGTGCTAGTTGGGCTCCAGTGTGGGGTGTGTCAGGTGCTTCTGAGTGTTTCTCTGTGTGCTCTGTCTGTCACCTTTTCTGCTGTGGCCACTCTCAGACCCTTTGGCAATCTGGATGGCCCCTACAGGTGTGTTCCCCTGCATCCTTTGTGCCATGCAGGTTCCCCCTGTTGCTCCTGTGTCCCTTGCTGACTTGCTTCATAGCCACTGTTTTGTTGCCCTAGGTGCTTTGGTGCATCCCTGTTGTGCTGGGGCATCTCACATTGTGCCATGCCGCATCTGTGTGATTCACAGTGGGGATGTGCACAGTGCATCTTGCGATGCATCCTTCTGTGAATCGCACTGTCTGGGGTCGGTGCATCCAAGTTGCGCCGGCGCATCTCATCTGCACCCGGTGCATCTGCTTTGTGAATCCTGCCCTTAGTATATTAGGGTTGAGTGCAAACTTCCATGGTAAAGTCACACTTTTGAACCTTAATAACTTTGGAACTGTGCAATGGATTTGCACAAATTCGACATACATAATCTCTAGGGGTAGGTCTCTTGATGTGGCAAATTTTGTGTGAATGCTTTGAACAGTTCCAAAGTTATTAAAGTTCACAAATCCCTAAATCTGCTAAGTTTTTGCTGTTCCTTTGTCTATTTGGATCTCAGAAACAATTTTAGGTTGTGGTCTGAAAGTTTTAGGGTAGAATGCCTTTGCCTCACGGGTGTGCCTTTTGAAGGTGTGGTGAAAAAATATTAATCAGTTCAAAAGTTATTAAATTCTTAATTTTCGCATTATTTCCTATGGGAAACATTAGATGTTCCACATGAAAATACTTTTGTTTTCACAGGAGGTAGTCCATTTTTGCATGAAGGGTCACATACAGCCTAGTTTGTTTTCACAGAGCTCCCTTGTTTTTGCAGGAACTACTGTCTTTTCACATGTAGGGTCACATAGAGCCTGCTGTAGTTTCGCAGAGCTCTGTTGTGTCCACCATCTTGTTTTCTCCTTAGCGAGAGACAAAAAAATAACAAAACATGCAAACATAAATGTCATATAAAAAAGAAACATCAGAACATAACTAAATGGGACCCATTTAGCTACATTCTGATGTTTTTTTTAAATAGTGGCCAGAAACACCTTTTGTGAGCACCCAAACTCCTGGCTGCTGAGGTTAGCATGAGGACCACTTCTGCTACATTCTCCATATGAGAACAGCAGAATTTTCTATGCTTCTGCAGTCACCGCTGGAACTCTTGCTGCTGGCTGCAGGCTGAGCAGTGAGCTGCACTTTTCTCTGGTGTCTTGTGGCACCACCCTACCAGCTGATCATTATCACTAGTGGCACTTGAAATCCTTCATATCTTTCCCTGCTGTCTAGTGGCACTCCCCACCCTCCTCATTAATTTATTTATTTCATCTAACACCAGTATGCCCACTGCCCGGTGTCAGATGCCCCCCGCATTACCATCTTTTTATCTGGCACTGATACTCTGTGCTTCACCGGACCACTCGTTCCTCCGTACATCCCTCTGCAGACAGTCTCAGCAGGTGCTGATCCCCTGCACTTGGACTAGACTGTCCCTGCAAACCTCAACCATTTCAGTAAATCCTTGCTGAGGGAGGCAGGCTTAGCAGGTACTGATCTGACTGCACTCAAATCGAACATGGCCTTCTAAACCTCAACCTCATTGGTAAATTCCTGCTGAAGGAGGCAGTTTCAGTAGGTACTGATCTGCTGCACTGGGACTGGACACATTCCTCTAAGTCTCAACCTCTTCGGTAAATCCCTGCTGAAGGAGGCAGTCTTGGCAGGTAGCGTTTGGACAATACTGCTCTCTCCTTCTTGGCTACAGCTGTGGGTTCCTCGACACCAACATGCTTGAAGGTGGTGAGTCCTTGCATCACTCGGTGGGCATCCTGGCCATCTCAGCAGGTATTTACTAGCCAACAAACCTTGCAAGAAATACTCAGGCATTATCATTTAAAACCAGAAAGTTAAAAAAATAAATAAATAAATTGGAGGACAACCAGCAAAGCGTTCTCATGCATTAGCCTGTCCCACACTACTCAGTCTTTGGGTATCAGTTTTTTTGTGTGTAACTATATTTTTTTATTGCTGCCTTCAGTGCTGAAAATACAGGACAATAATGATAGTATTGATTTATTTCCATTTTGTTTTAAATTTGTGTTCTTTCTTTGCAGATTAAAAAAAAAACTTCATCTGATCTTTTATTCTGCATTTGTACAGTGATACATTGTCATCAACTACTATGTTTATTTGCCAACATCGGGGACCCAATCCCCGTGTCAGCACTAGAAGCCACCCCAACAGAGGGGAACACTGAGGAGCCCACTCCAAGTGTCCCAAAAGATTTATTTTCTTTGTACCTGTAAGAAAGAAAACCGTCCCCAAGGTCTTTTTTTTCCTGAAAAAAAGAGAATGGTCCCTCGTCCCCCCATTGCCCCTCCCCCATCCTGACCTTCCAACTGAGCACCCACCACCCCAGACCACCCCTTACCCTCTAATTAACTCCAGAGGTCATCTGCTGTCATCTTCTGTGGATTGAGATACGTCTGCACTCTTCAAAGCCAAACCACAAACTGAGGAATCAAGGTACGTGCCATAAAATGTATTTCAACAGTCTTTTGAACATATGTTCATAACTTTGACATTTTTAGAAATTGTTTCACCAAATGTTCAACATGTGCTTTTTGGGACCCCAACTCATGAACATTGTGACTGTTGTTTTGTTACTCAGGCCCAGAAGTTGATTTCATTGCTGCTACGTGACATCACCTTTCAGGACTGATTAATGAACTGAAAGTGCCAGTGTTCATGAGGTAGGGTCATAAACATCCTTGTTTAAAATTTGGTGAAAAAAATTCTAAAAATGCCTGAGTTATGCATGTTTGTTGAAATTTTTCTGCACACACACATAACTTCGGAAATTTTCAATATTTTGACTCCAAATTTTCAGAATAGCCATTTTCACACCACCTCATGAACAGTACAGCTGTCATCTTTCATATCTGTCCAAAATGTATTTTTGCACCAGTGGCTCGAAATAGCATTTTGGCATGGATTTGAACATTTTTACCTAATGCTCACCCCATTCCATGAGTAAGTAAGGTACCATGGGTACAGTACAGGAGAATGGGGTGAGCATTAGGGTTCATAACCCCAGAACACACCCCGTATGCCTGTTCCTACATGCACAGTGAGGGTGGAGTCTTAGGCTTGGGAAACATAAGGTTGCATTTCTCTACTTTTAATGCTATAACCTTAATGGTGCAGTAACATAGTTTTTTTTAGCAGAGAATATATATATATATATATTTATATTATAGGGGTGCAGTCGCACCCCTATAGTTAGGGTTGAGTAGGCACTTCAATGTTAAATTCAAAATTTTGCACTTTAATAACTTTGCAACCATTCAATGGATTTTCATGAAATTTAGTATACACCTTCCTGTGAGGTAGATCTCTTGATCTGGCAAATTGCATTCTGGTCTGATGTGCAGTCTCTGAGTTATGAAGAGGTAAAAAAACATGTTTTTACCCATTGACTTTGCTAGGATTTTTCTTTGAACTTGCCTACAGCCCAAAGGGTTTGATTGTTTGGCATGACATTTGCTGGATAGAAAGGGACTAACCCACAGATGTGGCTTCTGCTAGTCTGGTGTAAAATGAATACGTAGTTTTTAAGTTATTGCAATTTAAAAATGTGAAAAAATAATTCCTGAGCATGCTCAGTATGCACTTCAATATAGCTGGTTGATACGAAAGAGGAATCCTGCATTGCATGAGAAAACTCCTCTTTCCTATGCCTGCCATCTCATTTTCAGTTTTTCCCAAACAATTTTTTTTGAAACCTCCAAAATGATATTATTGGGAGGAATGAACACATATGGCTTGCTTACTGAGACCCCCTTTGGTGCATTCTGCACTTTACAGGATGAGATATGCCTGTAAAATGTGTTTATTTAATCATTTATATCCTACTTCATATCCATGTAATACGACCTAGGATCCTAGTTCATATGCATGAGATACGACCTAAGATCCCAATTCATGAGCTGAAAATAGGATAAATGATAAAAAAAAAACACTTTTGCCGACATGGGGTGCCCAATCCCCATGTCAGCACTAGAGCCCCCCCACCGCTTCCAGTATGTGAGCCTGGGGAATAATGCTCTGACACTGGGATGCCCACTCCCAGTTTCAGATGATACCCCCCTCTCTCCCCAGCAAAGACATAGTTTACAACTGCTGACACAGGGTGCCCAATCCCCGTGCTGACATGTATGCACCCCCTCACACTAATATTTTACACTGGGAGCCCACCCCAATGTGCCAAAATACCTATTATACAAAAAAATACCTATATATAAAGAAAACCGTCCACCAATATCTTTAATTTTTTTTAAACCTGCAAAAAAGGAAATGGTCCCTAGTCATCTCACGAGTCCCTCTTCCCATCCCCACCCCTCCCACTGAGTACCCACCTCCCGCATCCTCCCTTACCCATACTTACATCCAGAGGTCAGGAGCAGCGATCTTCTCAGGACGGGACACGTCTGCACTCTTCAAAGCTGAACCGCAAACTGAAGAATCAAAGTAAGCCATATAATGCCACTCAATGTGGGCGTTTCAACTTATGTCAATATCTCTGCCATTTTTTGAGATTTTTGCACCAAATTTTCAATGTAGGGTTTTTGAGACCCCACCTCATGAACAATGTCACTGTCATCTCATTAGTGGGTCCTGAAAGGTGATTTCACAGTCACTGAATGGAATCACCTTTCAGGACTAATTAATGAAATGACAGTACCAGTGTTAATGAGGGGAGGTCCCAAAGAGCCAATGTTGAAAATTTGGTGCAAAAAATCCAAAAAACAGCCGATGTTACAAGGGTGCATTGTGCAGTTTCTATGCATACTCATAACTTCACCAATTTTTGATATTTTCACGCCAGTGTTTCAACATTGCCATTTTGTCACACCTTCTCATGAACAGTACAGCTGTCATTTCTCACATCATGTCTGAAATATGTTTTCGCACTCTTGGAGCAGAATGGCGTGGGCTTTGTGCGAAATCAACTTTTGGGGTGGATTAACAAAATCACAGTGCCAGTGTTTATGAGAGGATTTTCCAAAAATCTTATGTTGAAAATTTGATTAGCAAATTCCCATAAATGACCACGTTACGAGCATGTGTTGTGCAGTTTCTACGCGTGCGCGTAACTTTGCCAATTTTTCATATTTTCACTCCTGATTTTCAACATTACTCTTTTCCACACCTCCTCATGAACAGTATACAGCTGTCATTTTTCATTTTTCACATCCTGGCCAAAGCATGATTTCACACCTGTGGTGCAGAATGACACGTATGCTGTATGAACTCAACTTTCAGGACACATTAACAAAATGACAGTGACATTGTGCATGAGGTGGGGTCCCCAAAATGCCATGTTGAAAACTGGGTAAAAAAAATTTTGAAAATGCCCGAGTTACATGCGTCTGTTGAATTGTGGCACCCACGGTGCCTTTAGGAGCCTGCATCTTGAAAACTATTTGAAATACAGACTTTTCGCTCTCCGCAGCTTAGCCTACCTTTAAGACCCATGGAGGTTTTTGAAGTCATGATTGCAACTGCAGTGGAATTTTTCCCATAGTTGCTACAGTTACTGAGATATTGCCAAATTAGTGTTACAAGGGTTATTTTTCTTGAATATAAGGCTGCTGTATGTCCATACTTATGTGTAAGTACCACTTATGTATATCATTATGCAACAATAGGTAGTGTGAGGGGAGCACAGGGCCCAGAGTGCCCGCATTCCCACAACCACATACCAGTTACATTACACTTTCTTCAAAAGAAGGGAAATCCTTTGAAGCAAACTATGTTAATGCATCAGTTAAGGGTTTTATTAAAGCATAAAAATCTGGGAAATTCAATGTTAGGGTGACCAACCCTACCACCCCACCCCCACCCTCCACACACCAACAGGCATTGGGATGTAGCTTGGAGTCATTCGGCCTAACTCTCACCCCATTCTCCTATACTGTACCATTTCATCTTGTTTACACATGGAATGGGGTGACAGGGCCAATGAGCCCAATGCACATCCCAATGTCTGTTGGTGTGTGGAGGGTAGGGATGGATTGGTAGGGTTGGTAACCCTAATGTTGAATTTGCCAGACTTTTATGCTTTAATAAAAATCCTAACCGATGCATTAACATAGTTTTTTGCAATATCTATCTATCTATCTATCTATCTATCTATCTATCTATATATATATATATATATATATATACACACACACACATACACACACAATAGGAGTGAGGGATAAATGAGTAGAATAAAGCCTGTTATTTTCACCCCAGCGAGATAAATCCAGCTGACATAGGCAGAGTGAAAATATCTGACATTTATACATTCTCTGCCTACATCAGCAGGTGATGTTTTCACTGTGGTGATGTCTACACAGGCACCTTTCTCACCAGGCTACTTCTCTATACACAAATGTATAAATACAAACATTATCCCAAAAGAATATGATAAAGAAATTTGATTTCAGTAGCCAGAACCATAAGGAAACAAAGCACAACATCTGGAAATAAACTTGCACTCCAAACAGTGCAACCTCAACAGCATTAGCAAATCGCATTGAGTCGGATCTGAGCCACAACTGACATAAATGAGCAATGTACTGATCCCCAGACCAGAAAATGCTGGCCATAAACTTTCCACAATTTAAACTTTTCCCACAGGAGATGTATACTAAATTTCATGCCTCCAGATTGCGAAAGTAAAAGTCAGGGAGATGCACCACCGTTAAAAACAACCAGAACGGACTAAGAAATTAAGTTAATACCCACCAGATTACAAAGCACAGGAGGCACAAAATAAAACTAATATAATTAAGAAAAGCACAAAAAATGAATACTGCACAATGAAACTAAGAACTACCAGTAAAACCCCCCTTCAGAAAGACACTCGTTGAACTCCTCCCACTGAAAGGAAACACCCAATCACATCACAGAACTAAAAACAACACAACCAATCACACACTACAACCAAGGCAAAACACCAATCACACAACAGAAAACAACTACCATTCAAATAGCCAACCAATAACATTACTAGACTCACTCCCATTCAGAAAACACAATTCAATAACAAAAACCAAGCATGCATTCAGCAGAAGAATACCACAGAACAAAATTAAAATCACAAAAACACACAAATAAAACTGCCATAACTCTGTCCCTTACTGTATAAATTGCACACATGATGTGCAGATCATGTGGTATGGAAAAATATTCTCACTCCTGCAAAGTGAGCTCTGGACACTCTCACTCATGCCTTTGGCACTCATGAGTATCCAGAGCTCACTCTCTAGGAGTGAGAATATTTTCCATATCCCACTCCTGCCCATCATATATCCTAAATACATACATATATATATATATATATATAAAATACAAAATCACACATGCCCACACAATAAAAGCATCATGGACTGCATATGCAAATCACCACAGAATGTTATGCTGGTTCAACTTTAAGCAGAATTGCATGGTGCCGAAAGGCCTCTCACACAGTTTGCAAAGGGTGCTAACAGATGACATAGACACGTGTTTCATCCTACCAGGACTCATCAATATGCCTTGTCTGTTTGACACCCCAGTGGAATGAACCAGCTACCCTAAGACGGTCTGTCTGAGTTATGTTGTGGTGAACCCATTAAAATAAAAAGCTATTTAAAAGACAAAGAACCTCTGTGCGCAAACACTGAGGTGAGGGTAACCCCAAAGGGCATTTGGCTGGGAAGCCAAGTTTCAAGAAAATACAAAATCACACATGCCCACACAATGCAAAGCATCATGGGCTGCATATGCAAATCACCACAGAATGTTATGCTGGTTCAGCTTTAAGCAGAATTGCATGGTGCCGAAAGGCCTCTCACACAGTTTGCAAAGGGTGCTAACAGATGACTTAGACATGTGTTTCATCCTACCAGGACTCATCAGTATGCTTCGTCTGTTTGACACCCCAGTGGAATGAACCAGCTACCCTAAGACGGTCTGTCTGGGTTATTTTGTGGTGAACCCACTAAAATAAAAAATTATTTAAAGATAGGAACACTCTTGTGTAGGCTTGCTGAGGCGAGGGGTCACCCTTGCCTCAGTGTTTCTTTCTGAAAATTCTTTAATCTTCTCTCTATATATATATATATATATATATTTTTTATTTTAGTCTTTATTTCAACCGGTAAGGCCCACTAGGTACAAGTGCCTGTTTTCAGGGTGACCTGGGAGCACTGGGCTGTTAAGCGACTTGCTCAGAGTCACACAGTATGCAAGTGGAGGTTGTGAGAATCAAGCCTAGGTCTGGTTTGCTGGATGAACCAAGCTCGTTCACACCTCGTTACTCTAACCTCTAGGCTATACTGCCAGCCCATGCCAATTTTATATATATATATATATCTATAGATATATAGATATATATATATATATATAGATATATATATATATATATATATATATATTATATATATATACACACACACACACACACACACACACATATATATATATAGGTGCATGGTCTCTATTTAGGGTTCAGTAGACATTTCAATGTTAAACTCAGAAATTTGCACTTCAGTAACTTTGCAACTGTTCCAACTGATTTGCATGAAAATTGACATGAACTGTCAGCCATGGTAGATCTCTGGATGTGGCAAGATGTGTTCCTGCCAGATCTGTGGTTTCTGAGTTCTGCGTAGTGAAAAAAGCATTTTGTCACTCATTGACTTTGCTGGGATATTTCTCTGAACTTGCCTATAGCCCAAGTGGTTTGGAATCTTGGTCTGACATTTTCAGGGTGAAAAGGGACTAGCTCACAGATGTGCTTTTTGCTAGCCTTGTGAAAAAATAGTTAGACATTGTTAAATTATTAAATTTTAAAATTTTGAAAAAAATCATTTCTGAGCATCCTTAGTAAGCATGAAAATATAGTTGTATGAAACAAAAAAGGAATCCAGTTTTGCATGGGAACATTTGTTTTTCCTATGGCTGCCATCTTGTTTTCAGAGAAATTTAAATTTGGAGACCCCCAAAAATGATATTCTGGGGATGAACCAACACATGTAGCTTGCTTATTGGGACTCCCTAAGTTGCATTCTACATTTTACTGCTTGAGAGATGCCATTAAAATGTGTTTTATTTAACAGTGAAATTATGTTTTTGTATCGGTATCATACAAAAAAAAGATCTTGTTTTGTATGATGATTCATGAAAAAAGGTCCTTTTTCGTATGGGAAATCAATGTATTTTAATGAGATTTTCAACTTTCATGCATAACTTTGCCTTTTTAGATATTCTGACACCAGATTTTCAGCATAGCCCTTTGAGGACACCACCTCATGGGCAATATGTTTGTCATTACGCAACTCCAGCCCGAAAGGTGATTTTGCGGCCATGTGGTGATTTCAGGTGGGATTTGCATAGTCACAGTCATATTGTTCATGGGGGGGGTCCTTCAAAGGCTATGTTGAAAATTAGGGTCAAATAAGTAAAAATGGCAAGTTATGACCGTCAACTCTAATTTAAACTCATGCAGTAACTTTGGAAATTTAAAACTTTCACCCCAAATTTTCAACATACACTTCTTATTACCCCACCTCATGTCTGTCACAGCTGTCATTTTTCAAATCCTGTCCAAAATGTGTAAGGTTTTGTAGTTGTGCGGAATTTCATTTTGGCGGGGATTTGAACATTTTCTGTACCAGGTACATGAGGTGGGGCAATAAGATGGCTATGCTGGCAATTTGGTCACTGTTGTCCTATAAATTTGAGTGCAAGGCCCTTCCACAGCAACATACATATATGCATCTATGGAGGGATGAGAGTGCAGCGCCAGAAGGGTACTCGCTCCCTCAAGCAAATAAGGCTATGATTACACTATCTCAAAAAGTAAGGAAATTATTTGCAAAAAAACTACATTAATGCATCAGTTAGGGTTGATATCAAATCATAAAAATGAGGGAAATACAACATTAGGGTTTTCAACCCTAACACCTCACCCACACCCTGCACACACACTGACAGGCAATGGGGGTGTGCCTTGGGGTTGTCAGCCATAATGCTCACCCCATTCTCCTATACTGTACCCATCTCAGCTTATTAACTTATGGAAGGGTAAGCATTATGGCTGATGACCCAAGGAACAACCCCGATGCCTGTTGGTGTGCAGGGAGTGGTGGAGTGTTAGGTTTGGAAACCCTAATGTCATATTTCCCTCCTTTTTATGGTTTGATAGCAATCACAACTGATGCATTAATGTAGTTGTTTTATAAAGAATATATATATGTGTATATACACACACACATATATATATATATATATATATATATATATATATATATATATATTTGTTTTACCAGGAGAGATACACTAAGTTGAAAGCTTGTTTACAGGTGCAACCTGGGAGCACAAGGATGTTAAGCAACTTGCTCAGGGTCACACAGTATGCAAGTGGGGGCTGTGGGATTCAAACCCAGGTCTCCAGGTTTGCAGCTCAGAGCCTTAAGCCACTGCACTATACTGCCTTCTATATATATATATATATATATATATATATTCATTTCAAAAAACTATGTTAGTGCATCAGTTAGGGTTGCAGTAACAAAAGTAGGGAAATGACGCAGTAGGGTTTCCAACACTAACACCTCCCCAACATCTACCATCCCACCTCACCCCCACTCTGCACACACCAACAGGCATCGGGGTGTGTCTTGGGGTCATCAGCCCTAACTCTAACCCCATTCCATGTGTAAGGAAACTGAGATAGTACAGTATAGGAGAATATGGTGAGAGGTAGGCCTGAGGACCCCAAGACACACACCAACACCCATGATGTGTTGAGGGTGAGGGTGGATTCAGGTGATATGGGTGGGGAGATGTTAAGGTTGGAAACCCTACCACCTCATTTTCCTACTTTTGTTGCTTCAACCTTATCTGATGCATTAACAAATTTTTTTGAAATGAATTTCCTTACTTTGAGAAAGTGTAATCGTACCCTTATATGTTTATGGGAGCTTAGTGTGTTGTGGTTGTACAGGGCTCTCTATCATGTGGAAGTGCAGGGCCCTCTGGGCCCTGTTCTCCTACATAAGCATAAGTGTATACACATTGTAATCAACCCTCATCTCCCTCCGGGCCCCGTGCTCTGATCAGACTCCCATCACTCCATAATGACACCCATTTGTAGTAGCACAGGGCCCTATGGGCCCTGCATTCCCATCTCTCCATAAGTGTTTAGACATTGTCATGAACTGTCTTCTCCCTGTGGGAGCGCAGGGCCCTACAGGCCCTGTGCTCTCAGTACTTCATAATGGATGGCCCTGTATACCCAGTACTGCATAATTGTATCCATATGTGGCAGTGCAGGGCCCTCTGTGTCCTGCACTCCCATCTACCTATAATTGTAGAGATGCTGTGCAGGTCTAGAGACATTCCAAGTAACCCCTGTGCTGCAAATGGCACAATAGCTCAGTACCCATAGAAACATGGGAAAAAATTCCACTGCAGTTGTAATCATGGCCTGGCAACCTGCATGCATGCTACATTTAGTGAAAAATCCATATCTCGAGCCATTTTGAGATATAGGCACCAAAAGGTACTGCATCCACCACAATGTTATTCTATGGGAAATTTACAGACTTTGAAATGTTATAACTAGGGAAGCAATGTAAATGTTATCACTGAACCAGCAAAAATAACATCTGTGGGACAAGCCCTTTCTACCCTGAAAATTTCAGCCTGAAATTCCAAACCATTTGTTTGCAGTGAAATGCCAAAGAAACAGTAACCTTTACAAATCCCTTTTTGCAAGCTGTCAAAATCCCTTTTCATAAGATAGGGCCATCTGGTTGTCATCTCAGGAAAAGGGATTTTGACAGCTTATGAAATGGGATTGGCTCAGAAAAGGATTTTGACAGCTTGTGAAAAGGGATAACTTTCTAAAATCCCTTTTTGTGAGCTATCAAAGTCCCTTTTCGTAAACCAAATCCCATTTCGTGAGCAGTTACGAGTCACGAAAATGGATTTTTAAATTTAAAAACAAGCATTTTTTGACTAAAATAAAGTAAACTAAAGGCAAAGAAGTGTGCAGGATGTCCCCATGAACTAAACCTATACTTGATTTTCTTCAAACGACATCCCTGGGACATGGTATAATGTTTTGTTTGGGCACAAAAATTAAAAACAAGATGGTGGCTCACAAAAAGGGATTTTTTTCCTCACAAACAAGGATTTTATAAATCCCTCTTTGTGAGCTGTCAAAATCCCTTTTTGTGAGCCTAAATCCCACTTCAAACCTGTGCAGTTATGCAAAAGACTGAACTGAGCATACTCAGAATCTAAAAGTTCAACATTGAATTACTTTGGAACAGATTAATATTTGTTCACCAAACCTATGCTGGCTTATTCTTTGGGGCAAGCTCTTTCTACCCTGACATTTTTAGACCAAATCTCCACACAGTGGGATAACAGTGTGATGAGGAAAAAACTGCCAAAACTGTCAATAAAAAGTGACTTTTACACGTTTTTCACGATGTGCAGCATGAAAAACGCAAATCCAATCAAAACATAATTTGGTACATCAAGAGACCAACCCCACTGGACAAATATATATATATAGCATATAGGAGTGGTTGCACCTGCATATTAGGGTTGAGTAAGCACTTCTATGTTAAACTCAAATTTTTGCATCTTAATAACTTTGCTCCCCTCAACCGATTTATATGAAATGTGGAATGCACAGCCTCTGTTTCAGGAACTCTTGATCCTGTAAATTTCATGTAGAACAGTTCAGAGAGGCAGTGTTATAGAGGTGGATAAAACATGCAAAAGTCTCCATTTTTGAAAATTTTAAAACTTTTTTTGCCAACCAGTATCTAGAAAAATAGGAGGATTTGAAACCTGAAACTTTTAGGTTTGATAAAGCTTGGTCCAAGGTATGTGCTTTTGTGTTTTTTAGGCCCAGCTGTTGAGTAGTTTTTAAACTATTTGATAAAAATGTTCCATTTCTGAGCACGTGCAGTTCAAAAAAAATCAATGTTCTATTCATAACTGAATCTTTGCAAAAGCAGCAGTTTGCACTATATGACACAACTGTCTTTAATAAACAACAGCTGTGCTGTATAGGGCTACTGTCATTGTAGCCCCACAATCCTGGTTGTGCTGTGCCTTCAACTGCATCTTCACACTGGGGGTGGCCCAATACCTAGTGGCAGTGTATTTATTTCTTTATTAATTTTCTGACTACCCCCTGCAGCTTGTTGTTTCATGTTATTCACCCCCTACCCCCCTAGCAGAGTTGGACACTGGGGAGTCCACCCCCAGTGTCCTGAAATGGATATCTTTTATATGTATACCTGCAAAAAAGAAAACTGCCCAATGTCTTTTTTGGTTTTATTTAAACCTGAAATAAAGAAAACAGTCCTTCATTGTTGCCGCCATTCCCCTTCCCCATCCCAACCCTTCCACTGAGTGGCCAACACCATCCCCTACCACATACTTTCCTCCAGAGGTCATATGCTGTCATCTTCTGTGGACTAGGACACATCTGTAGTGCACTCTTCAAAGCCAAATCACAAACTGAGTAATAAAGCTTACTGCCATATAATGTATTTGACAGTTAGGAGCTGGTTGCACTATACAGCACAGCTGTCATTTTAACAAATGACAGCTGTGTCACATAATGCAACCCTCACTGCCGTATAATGTATTTGTCTGTTAACAGGTAGTTGCACTATATGACACAGCAGTTGTTTAATAAATGACAGCTGTCTCGTATAGTGCAATCCCTGCTGTGTTATCAGTGGCATTGCCAGACCGTCACACATAGACCTGGGCCTTCAGTTTTTTTTTTCAGCTTACAGTTCCCCTTCAGGTTTCTGGCAGATGTGCTGTAACCCTCTACCCAGTCCCAGCAATTACATTAACAATTTCAAGCCTCATCCACCCCAAATATACTACTGATAAAGCACTATGCCCCTACATGAGGGGCAGGAAGAGAGACAGTACTGATAATTAAACAGTGATACTTGCGCATCCGTACAACATACTTACATTAAAAGACAAAGAACCTCTGTGTACAAACACTGAGGCAAGGGTTACCCCAAAGGGCATTTGGCTGGGAAGCCAAGTTTCAAGAAAATACAAAATCACACATGCCCACACAATGCAAAGCATCATGGGCTGCATATGCAAATCACCACAGAATGTTATGCTGGTCCAACTTTAAGCAGAATTGCCTGGTGCCGAAAGGCCTCTCACACAGTTTGCAAAAGGTGCTAACAGAAAACATAGACACGTGTTTCGTCCTACCAGGACTCATCAGTATGCTTCATCTGTTTGACACCCCAGTGGAATGGACCAGCTACCCTAAGACAGTGTGTCTTGGATATGTTGTGGTGAACCCATTAAAATAAAAACAATTTAAAGACAAGAACCTCTGTGCACAAACACTGAGGAAGGGTTACCAAAGGGCATTTGGCTGGGAAGCCAAGTTTCAAGAAAATACAAAATCACACATGCCCACACAATGCAAAGCATCATGGGCTGCATATGCAAATCACCACAGAATGTTATGCTGGTCCAACTTTAAGCAGAATTGCATGGTGCCGAAGGCCTCTCACACAGTTTGCAAAGGTGCTAACAGAAGACATAGACACGTGTTTACGTCCTACGGACTCATCAGTATGCCTCATCTGTTTGACACCCCAGTGGAATGGACCAGCTACCCTAAGACAGTGTGTCTTGGATATGTTGTGGTGAACCCATTAAAATAAAAACTATTTAAAGACAAAGAACCTCTGTGCACAAACACTGGGGCAAGGTTACCCAAAGGGCATTTGGCTGGGAAGCCAAGTTTCAGAAAATACAAAATCACACATGCACACAATGCAAAGCATCATGGGCTGCATATGCAAATCACCACAGAATGTTATGCTGGTCCAACTTTAAGCAAATTGCATGGTGCGAAAGGCCTCTCACAGTTTACAAAGGGTGCTAACAGAAGACATAGACACGTGTTTCATCCTACCAGGACTCATCAGTATGCCTCATCTGTTTGACACCCCAGTGGAATGGACCAGCTACCCTAAGACAGTGTGTCTTGGATCTGTTGTGGTGAACCCATTAAAATAAAAAACTATTTAAAAGACAAAGAACCTCTGTGCGCAAACACTGAGGCAAGGGTAACCCCAAAGGGCATTTGGCTGGGAAGCCAAGTTTCAAGAAAGGTTCACCACAACATATCCAAGACACACTGTCTTAGGGTAGCTGGTCCATTCCACTGGGGTGTCAAACAGATGAGGCATACTGATGAGTCCTGGTAGGATGAAACACGTGTCTATGTCTTCTGTTAGCACCCTTTGCAAACTGTGTGAGAGGCCTTTCGGCACCAGGCAATTCTGCTTAAAGTTGGACCAGCATAACATTCTGTGGTGATTTGCATATACAGCCTATGATGCTTTGCATTGTGTGGGCATGTGTGATTTTGTATTTTCTTGAAACTTGGCTTCCCAGCCAAATGCCCTTTAGGTAACCTTGCCTCAGTGTTTGCACACAGAGGTTCTTTGTCTTTTAAATAGTTTTTTATTTAATGGGTTCACTACAACATATCCAAGACACACTGTCTTAGGGTAGCTGGTCCATTCCACTGGGGTGTCAAACAGATGAGGCATACTGATGAGTCCTGTAGGATGAAACACGTGTCTATGTCTTCTGTTAGCACCCTTTGCAAACTGTGTGAGAGGCCTTTCAGCACCAGGTAATTCTGCTTAAAGTTGGACCAGCATAACATTCTGTGGTGATTTGCATATGCAGCCCATGATGCTTTGCATTGTGTGGGCATGTGTGATTTGTATTTTCTGAAACTTGGCTTCCCAGCCAAATGCCCTTTGGGTAATCCTTGCCTCAGTGTTTGCACACAGAGGTTCTTTTGTCTTTAAATAGTTTTTATTTTAATGGGTTCACCACAACATATCCAAGACACACTGTCTTAGGGTAGCTGGTCCATTCCACTGGGGTGTCAAACAGATGAGGCATACTGATGAGTCCTGGTAGGACGAAACACGTATCTATGTCTTCTGTTAGCACCTTTGCAAACTGTGTGAGAGGCCTTTCAGCACCATGCAATTCTGCTTAAAGTTGTACCAGCATAACATTCTGTGGTGATTTGCATATGCAGCCCATGATGCTTTGCATTGTGTGGGCATGTGTGATTTTATACTTACATTAACTTGCTTCAGTGTTTTCTGTTCTTTATTTGGTATTAAATGTGTTTGTTTTCTTTGCTGTTTGGATTGTAATTCTTTATTCATGTGATAGTTGAGTGGTGTGTGTGTTGTATGCTTGTTTTGCTGTGCTCTTAGTGCTAGATAGTTTGTGTGTATGCTGTTCTGTTTCATGCTGAGTTCTGTATGTGACAGTACTTTTCACTATTTTGCACCCACTGTTTACACAGTAGACCCACTGGGTTTATGCTTCATAAAATATATTTTAAAAAAGGTATTATGTGTTTATTTCAGAACATTTATTACAAACTGATATTTTGAAACATGAAACAGTAAGACAAGCCATGCTTAAAGGGACCAGGTACTAATTTGACACATACTGCTAATACAGCATAACTGGGGTGACTCATTGGGGATATTCTAATAAAATATTGCATGAAGAAGAAATCCTAAAGTTGAATGAGTTTACTCAAGTTTCAGTGACCCAGCTGCACACAGTTTGGTCAAGATATAGCCCGTGCCTGACTGCTGTTAGTGACAACAAATTCACTAAACCTGAATACTCTGCAAGTGGGTTTAAGGTTGCAATAACTAAAGTACTGCACATACAATGTGCAATGCATACATTGAGTTTATCATGAACATGACTCCAGATAAGGTGCATAGTTTGAGAGTATATGGAGTATGTTTCAGGAGCTGCGATCAGAATCATGATACAGGAAAAAAATAATTAAAAATTATATGTGAATGAAAGTTATATCACAAAACCCTGGGTAAAAAAATGTGGTAGAGATTATACTAAAAGTGAAGATTCAAGTATGGCATCCTTATATATACTGTACATTGTCAGCATTTTGATGAGTGTGTCAAGGCACCATGTTCATGAAATCATGATTTCTTTGCCAGGGATGGGGTTACTGACATTGCACAACAGGGGCCCCAATCCCCAGTGGCATTGTAGTTACTCATTTATTTATTTATTATTCTTTATTTATATTTCCCCTTTTTATATGATCCGGCACAGGGATGCCCAGCACTGGTGTAGGATGCTCCCCGCTCCTCCAGGTGATTCTTTTAGTCAAAGTGCCAACAATAGGGGGCCCAGTCCCCATGTTGGCATGTACAACACCTCCCACAGCAGTGTAGACACTGGGGAGCCCACCCCTACTGTCACAAAATAATGTTATGTATCCTTCCCTGAAAAAAAAGTCTTGTGATGTCTCTGTTTTTTTACCTGAAAAAAAGAAAATGGTCTCTCATCATTATCACTGTCCCCCTTCCTGCATCTCTCACCTCCAATTCAGCATCCAGCCCCACACACCCCCTACCCTATATTTACCACTGGAGAGCAAGGGCTGTCATCTTTTTTGGACTGGGACATGCCTGCAACCTTCAAAGCCAAACCGCGAACTGAGGAATACAGGTGAGTGCGGTATAACGTATTTCAATGGCGTTTTGAACTTATGTTGATATCTTTGCCATTTTTTGGAATTTTTTTCACCAAATTTTCAATATGGTCTTTTTGGGACTCCATCTCATGAACACTGTCACTCATTTTGTTAATCAGACCCAGTAGGTGATTTCACGGTTGCTGCATTAAATCATCTTTTGGGACTGAATAATGAAATTTCACCACCAGTGTTCATGAGGTGGGTGCCCAAAAAGGCCATGTCAAAAATTTGGTGAAAAAATTCCTATAAATGGCCAAGTTACACACGTTTGTTGAAATGTTTCTACGCATATGCATAATTTGGTAATTTTCAAAATTCTGACTCCAAATTTTTAACATAGCTATTTTTTCACACCACCTCATGAGCACTACAGCTGTCATTTCTCAGATCCTGTTGGAAACATGTTTTAAAACATGTGGCATGGAATGGCATTTCGGCATGGATTTAAAAATTTCCACCTATTGGGTTTATGAGGTGGGGTCATAAGAACACTATGTTAAAGTTTTGGATCAAAATATTAAAAAACCAAAAATGTATTAAATAACATTGTTTGCAAGGATGCCCGTTGCACCACTGAGGAACACACTGCCTTACCGTGCCACTGAACTGAGTTCAGGTGTGAATTCAGTGTGCCAGTTTACTGAGACTAGGCTGATGGGGATGTGCTGTGGCATGTAGCACAATCTCCAGCCTGGGTAGGGATGGAGCAGTGTGTTAGCACAGACACCACACCCTGTAGTGGGTCAGGGAACCTCACCCACTAGGCATCGATATGTGTGCCGGGGTCGGCTGAGCCCATGCACTGGGTCAGGATTGTCTCCAATATTGCATTAATCTTATTTTGTGCAGGTCCCAAAGGGACCTGCACAAATGAGGATACAATTCCACTATCACAAAAAGAAAGGAAATTATTTGTAAAACAACTATGTTAATGCAGACATTATGGTTGTAAAATGCAAAACACACAAAGATGGGAAATGAAAAACATTAGGGATTTGGGTCTATGGAGTATTGGCAAATTATTGGTGGAGTCTTGCTTGGGGTTGTCAACCCTAATGCCCACCCCTCCACTGATCAGATGGGACCTGCATGAAAAAAAGCTCTGACAGATTATGTTGGCCATATTGCATCACTATGAGGCACTAGTTTGGAGCTGTGTCTTGTGCTTCAGATACCAGGCTATGGGCTGGGAGGGGATGGGGTGGGCATTAAGTTTGACAACCCCAAGTAAGACCCCACCACTGATTTGCCAATACTCCATAGACCCAAATCCCTAATGTTTTTTATTCCCCGCTTTTGCACTTGGCGTTTTACAACCTTAATGTCTGCATCAACTATTTTTTCAAAGATCTCTCTCCTCTCTTTTCTATCTATATCTATATCTATATCTATATCTATATCTATATCTATATCTATATTCTATTTTATACTGGAGCAGTCGGGCCAGTATAGTTAGAGTTCAGTAGGCAGTTTAATGTTAAACCACAAATTTTGCACCTTAATAACTTTGCAACCATTCTACGGATTTGCACGACATTTGGAATGCACAGTCTCGTATGGAAGGTCTCTTGATTTGCCAAGTTGTGTTTTGATTGGGCTTGCAGTTTTCATGCAGAAAAATGCCAAAAAATGCGTTTTTTGGTTTTTTTGCACTTTTTCACTGATTTTTGCCCATTGTGCTGCGGCCACACCATTTGGTATTTTGGTCTGCAGTGTTCATGGTAGAAGGGGATTTGGTCAAAGAACAATTCAGCATTGGTTTGGTGAAAAAAATATTAATCCATTCCAAAGTTATTTAATTTTGAATGTTTGGGTTCTGAGCATGCTCAGTTCATTCTAAGATTTATATGTATGTTTTGCGAAAGGGGATTGGGCTCATGATCAAGGATTTTGTCACCTCATGAAAGGGGATTTATAAAATCCATGTTTGTGAGGAAAAATTCCCCTTTTGCGAGCTGTCATCTTGTTTTCATCTTTTCCTCCAAACAAAATGTTGCAGCTTTCCCCAAGGCTGACTTATTTTGCAAATGAAGCATGGGTTTTGTTCAGGGTGACAGCCTCTACAAACCCATGCCTTTGGTTTCCTTCATTTTGGCCAACAAATGGCCATTTTATACTTTGAAATTCTTCATTCATGACTCACTTCCGATCCTCTTTGGCGAGCTGACAAAATCCCCTTTCGTGAGCCGATCCCCTTTCGCGAGGTAACAAAATCCTTGATTGTGACTTAGGGACCAGATGGCCCTATCTAGCAAAGAAAGATTGTCTCATAAAAAGGGATTTTGTCAGCTCACGAAAGGGGATTGGTTTTTTTGAATCCCCTTTCGTGGCTGACAAAATCCCATTTTGCGACTTCCAGACCAGATGGCCAAAATCTGACAATCAAGAATTTCTTGCAAACTGTAATTTTGCCACCTCATGAACTAGGAATTTAAAAAACTTTGTCAGTGCACTGTAAATAAATGATTTGGTCTCTTGGCTTGAAATTTGCAGAGTATAAAGGGGGTGTCCCTGAGATGTGAATTATGCTGTTTAGGTGTAAAAATATTAACTGGTTCCATAGATGTGCCATCACAAAGTTGAGATTTTTCCCATAGGATAACATTATGGCGCCCACAGCTACTTTCAATGCCCATATCTTGGAAACAATGTGGGAAATGGATTTTTCGCTATGTGCTGCTTAGTCCACCATGAGGTGGACTAAGCATGTATGGAGGTTTCAAAGTCATGATTACAACTGCAGTGGAATTTTTTTTAAAGCTTGTACGGTTATTGAGATATTGGCAAATTAGTGTTACAAGGGTTCCTTCTCAGCCCTATAGGGCTACTGTATGACTCCATTGTTATGTGTAAGTGGGAGTGCAGGGTCCAGAAGGCCCATGCTCCCACAGGTGCATATTGTCATACACAAATGGGCAGCTTGGTGGGAGCACAGTGCCCGGAGGGCCCATGCTTCCACCAACACATATCACTTACTAGTTACATTACACTTTCTCAAAAAGTAAAGAAATTCATTGCAAAAAACTTTGTTAATGCATCAGTTAGGGTTGAATTGACAAAAGTAGGGAAATGAGATATTAGGATTGAGCCTCTAACCCCCATCCTACCCCCACCCCGATCCTCCACACACCAACAGGCATCGGGGTGTGCCATGGGGTCATTAGGCCTAACTCGTACCCCATTCTCCTATGCTGTACCATGTCAGCCTCTTTTCACATAGAATGTGGTGAGAGTTGGGCTAACAACCCCATGGCACACCTAATTCTGACGGTGTGTGGGCAATCAAGGGGCATAGAGTGTGTAGATTAAGGGCTCAATCAACATCTCATTGCCCCTACTTTTGTTGCTTCAACCTTAACCGATGCACTAACGAAGTTTTTTGCAATGAATATAGCTCTCTCTCTCTCTCTCTCTCTCTCTCTCTCTCTATATATATATATATATTCATGGCAAAAAACTCAGTTTAATGCATCAGTTAGGGTTGTTCCACAGTTACAAAAGTGAGGAATATTTGTTGTTAGGGTTGCCACTCCTTGCACCCCACGCTCACCCTGTCCCCACCAACAGGCATCGGGGTGTGTGTTGGGGTCATCAGCCCTGACTCTCATTCCATTCCTTGTGTAAATAAGCTGAGGTGGTGCAGTATAGGAAAATGGGCTGAGAGTTAGGACCGATGACCACAACACACACCCCAATGCCTGTTGGTGTGGACAGGGTGGGTGTGGGGTGCAAGGGGTGGCAACCCTAACACCGAATTTCCTCACTTTTGTCACTGTGGAACAACCCTAACTGATGCATTAAACAGAGTTTTTTTGAAATGAATTTCCTCTCTTTTTGAGAATGTGCACTATAAATAGTGAATGGAATGTGGTGGTGGGAGCACGGTGCCCTTTCGGGCCGGCGCTCCAGCCATGTGATTTTTTTGTCACTTTGCTATGCAAAAACTGTATGACCAACTGAAATGAAGATTGGTAAATGAAGACATGTACCATGGCACACCATGTGTCCAGAACTGTGTGTACATCCATTCAACGGTTACACAGTGCCATGAGCAAACAATATATCATGCACAAGTCAGCAACCGTAAGAGCCAGTGACCCAAAAATTGTCACAGTCAAAGATGTATTATAAATGTTTGTGCATTCCAAATGCCAGGCAAATCGGAGACATAGTTCAGAAGTTATTGAAGCATAATGAACCAAATTTTCATTCATCAGAGTGGCATAATTCTGCACTTGTTAATGTTTTACACAGACCACTGCAAGGCAGCTCCATGACACTGGGGCTACCTACACTATAAATTTCAAGCCAGTAGCACCATGCAGAACACTATGCACAAAATGTTAACTGCGTCACACAGTATCTCTGCAATGAATAATTTTTCCAAAATGTAAACAGCATTATTGACATCCAAAGGACATCCACTTAACACCCTCCAAATTTCATGTGAAAAGAGCAATCCATTCCAGAGATATTCAATGTTTACATTTCTGCACCTTTAAGTAGTCTTCCACCACAAAATGGCAGAAATCGAGGTAGAAAATGCACTAAAATGGCAGACCTGGTGAACAAAAAATCTGTAACTGTGAGGGGGCCAAATTCAAATGGCAATAACTCTGGAACGGCACAACATTTTTTCACCAAACAAAAACTGGCATGTTCCTTGAACACAGGTCTTTCTAAGTGGCAAACTTCAATGACTCAACCGCACACTGGCTGCACTAGGAAACTGCACAGGAGTTCCGCAAATAACATTTTTGCCACTTCGCTACACAAGAACCATATATCCAATGGAACCAAAAATTATTAAAAAAGACATGTACCAAAGCACACCTTGTGTACACAATTGTGTGTACATCCATTTAACGGTCGCACAGCGCCACGAGCAAACAACATAACATGCATAATTCAGCCACCATAAGTGCCAGCGATCCCAAAATTGTCACAGTCAAAGATGTATTATACATCTTTGTACATTGAAAATGTCAGGCAAATCGGACACACAGTTCAGAAGTTATTGAAGCATAATGAACCAAGTTTTCATTTGTCAGAGTGGCATAATTCCACACCTGTTAATGTTTTACACACCAAACCACTGTAAGGCATGTCTGTACCACTAGGGCTACCTACACTATAAATTTCAAGCCAGTAGTACCATGCAGAATGCTATGCACAAAACATTAACTGCATCACCCAGTATCTCTGCAGTGAATTATTTTTCCAACATGTAAACAGCATTATTCACATCTGCAGGACATCCACTCAACGCCCTCCAAATTTCATGTGAAAAGACCAAACCGTTCCAGAGATATTGAATTTTTATGTTTCTGCACATTTAAGAAGTCTTCTACCACAAAATGCCAGAAATCGTGGCCAAAAATGTGCTAAAATGGCAGACCTGGTGGCCAAAAAATCTGTAACTGCAAAGGTGGCCAACTTCAAATGGCGGTAACTCTGGAACGGAACAGCATTTTTTCACCAAACAAAAACTGCCATGTTCCTTGACCACAGGTCTTTTTACATGACAAGTTTCAGATCAATCAGCTACACACTTTCTGCACTATGTGTTGTGGAAGACAGTGCAGAAAAATAGCAATAACAATGTTTTGCACTGCACTGCACAAACACAAAAATACAAACGGTAACATTAACAGAAATGGTGATGGCAACAGTGAGGTAAAAGAAAATACTAATGCTAACAGTAACACAAATGCAAGCACAAATGGTAATGCATACGGTGATGCAAACTTAAACGATAATGCAAACAGTAAGAGAAATGCAAGCACAAATGTAAATCAAAACAGAAATGGTAATGCAAACAGTTACACAAACGCTAACGGCAACAGAAATGCAAACAGTAATGAAAACGGTAATGAAACTGCAAACAGTAACAGAAATGCAAATGGTAACGGCAGCGATGATGCAGAAGGAAGCAATTATTCACTCGACAACAGAAACGCTACCGATAATGCAAACACTAAGGCCAATGAAAACGCAAACACAAGCGATAACGAACACACTAACAGTAACTGTAATGCAATTGGAAACACAAATGGTTATGGTAACACCAACGATGATGCCAATGGAAACAGTAATGCAAATGATAACGTACACGGTGACACAAAAGTAAATGCAAATGAAACTGGTAATGGAAACACACACAGTAATGGTAATGCAAACACAAATGCAAGCGCAAGCGCAAACACAAAGGGTAACGCCACGGTGAAGTAAATGGAAATGCTAATGCAAACGGTAACAGAAACACAAGCAGAAATGCTAATGATAACAGTAACGCAATGCACGCCTTCTTTTTTTCCCAAAAGGTGCATTCAGAAGCACAGTAAATACAAAGAATGTATGCATAATAATGGCCTCAAGCAGAAAATGAGCACCTGGAAAACTAAATTCCTGATATCTCAGGAACCGTAAGATGTAAAAAGAAAATTTAAAATCTCATATTATTTATGACTTTTCTGGCTAGTTTTGCACTTTGCCCCCTAGTGGGGGACTAAGCATTCTTCTGACGAAAAGTCCGTATCTCGAACCATTTTCAAGATACGAGCCCCGAAATGTGCGGCAGAACCATAATGTTATCCTATGGGAAAACCCATCAACTTTGGAGTACCGTAACTTTTGCAGCCCTTTAATATTTTTTTACCAAAAAGCACACCTGTGGGATCTTGGCTTTCTTCCCTTCAAATTTCAGCCCAAAAGACCAAACCACTCTTTTGCAGCAGGGTGGCAAAGATTCCCTATTGTTTTAGCTATAGTGTCACAAAGTACTTTTTGCAAATCACTGACACTTCTAAGAAATGAAATTCATGAAAGTGTCACATATGAAAAATGTACTTTAGAAGCCACTTTTACAAAATGTAAAAACATATTTGGGGTGTTTCACCTCCAAAAAAATATGGGTTAGCATCCTCATGGGCTTGACAAGGTGAACACAACAAGAATTGTGTCCTAGAGGGTCCCAAATTTAAATGCCACGCATTTCTGTGACCACCAGCTGATAACAAGATGGTCTGATTTATGACATTACAAGGTCATTTGCGAAAGTAAAACATGCATTTGTGACACTTTCACATATTTTTTTAACTTTTCCCATTGACTATAATGGGAAACTTGTATTTTTAATAACTTTTGAACTGTTTAGTATTTTTTCACAAAATCTTCAAAAGGCACATCGGGGACCCTGGCTGCGTGTTCCCTGATGGTTTTGGACCAGTCACACAAACCATGTGGGCTGTAGGTGCAAGCAAAGAAAGTGAAAAATGCATAATTTGTGCATTTTTGTGTCTCTAATATTTCGACGACCATACAACCATAACAAAACTTGGCAGGTCTACAAGTCCTTGTACCAAACTAAGCGTATTGCCAAATCTCAGGCAAATCTGTCATAAGGGTGGCAAAGTTATAAGCTACCAAATTTCAGATATAACCCTAATGGGATACTCAACCCCTATAGTGGCACTACCATGCCACTATAATATATATATATATACACACATACACACACATATATATTATAGTGGCAAGGCAGTGCCACTGTAGTTAGGGTTGAGGAGCCATTTACATGTTAAATCCCAAATTTTGTACCTTAATAACTTTAGAACCGTTCAATGAATTTGCCTGAAATTTGGAATAGACAATCAAGACCCACATGCCTTGGGATCTGCCAAGTTTTGTACTAGTTGGATACATGGCTGTGGAGTTATTAAGCATGATCTGCACGCTCATTTACTCTTTTTTGGAATTCTACGGTCGCACCTACAGATCACACGGTTTGCGCAACTGTCTGAAATCTTCAGGGAACATGCGGCCAGGGTCCCCAATGTGCCTTTTGAAGATTTCATGAAAAAATATTAAATGGTTCAAAAGTTAGTCAAAAAACAAGTTCCCATTATAAGCCAATGGGAAACGTTAACAAAAAGTTCAACAGTGTTGCAAATGCAGTTTTTACTTTCGCAAATGGCCCTGTTACTGTCATAAATCCACCATTTTGTTTTCAGTTAGTGATCAGAAACATGCTTGGCATTTAAAATTGGGACCCTCTAGCAACCTAATTATTTTGTATTCACCTAGTCGGACCATGAGGATGCTAAGCATGTCTTTATTTTGGGGTAAAACACCCCATAAATATGTTTTCACATTTCTGGAAAAAGTACTTTTGCAAAATAGTGTCAAACATGCGACACTGTCGAATGAATTTGCGAAAGCTTTCGCAAAGTTCAACAGTACTTTTCCAGGGTGTGTGAAAATAACAGCAATTCTTTGGCACTGTGCTGCAAAAGAACAGTTTGGTCTTTTGGGCTGAAATTTGGAGGGAAAGCAGCCAAGATATCATGGATGTGCCTTTCACTGGTTTGGTAAAAAAATATTACTCGACGATCAAGTGACATCACTCCAAAGTTGATGCTTTTTCCCATAGGATAACATTATGGCATCCGTTGCATTACAGGAATTGTTTGGCACTGTGCTGCAAAATAATGGTTTTGTCTTTTGGGCTGATATTTGGAGGGAAGAAAGCCAACATTCCAGAGATGTGCCTTTCAGTGGTTTGGTGAACAAAATATTACAGGGAGCCAAAGTTATGCCACTGCAAACTTCTCTTTTTTCCCCATAGGATAACATTACGGTGTTTGCCGCACCTTTCAGGGCCCATATCTCGGAAACGGTGCGAGATACGGACTTTTTGTTGGAAAAATTCTTAGCCCCCTAATGGAGGCTAAGCACAAAACTAGCCAGGAAAGTCATAAATCATATGACTTTACAAATTTTTTTCTACGTCGTACGGTTCCTGAGATATAAGCAATTTAGTATTCCAACTCCTCATTTTGTGCTCCGAAAGCCAGTATTATGCATACATTCTTTGTATTCACTGTCTTTCTATATGCAGATTTTGGGAAAAACTATTATGTGTTTTTTTATAAGTGTTATCCTTAGTGCTTCTCTTTGTGGTTCTGTACCTGTTTCAGTAACTTTTTTGTGTCTATGCCATCTCGTGTATGTTGCCGTTTGCATTTTCATTTTCTGGCGTGTGTTTATGTAATTTTATCTATTTGTGTCTACAGTACTGTTTATCTTTGTGTTTCGATTTGTGGTACTATGCACATTAACATTTGTGTTTGCTGGCACTGTGTTACTATGTGTGAAGACATCATGTGGTGGGAGCGCGGTGCCCAAAGGGCCCTGTGCTCCCACTGCTGTATCACATTTTGTATATTTCAGTACTGTTTATGTTTGTGTTTTGTGTGGCATGACCAGGGGGCCCAAAGGGCCCTGTGCTCCCGTCACTATCACATTCAGTATTTTTCAGTACTGTTTATGTTTGTGTTTTGCTTGGTGGGACTGTGGGACCAGAAGGGCCCTGCACTCCAGCTGCTGTTTCACATTCAGTATTTTTCAGTACTGTTTATGTGTGTGTTTCTTTGGGCCCTGCACTGCTGTCACTATCACATTCAGTATTTTACAGTATTGTTTATGTTTGTGTTTTGCGAGGTGGGACTGCAGGGGCCAAAGGGCCCTGCACTCCCGCTGCTATATGACATTCAGTATTTTTTAGAGCTGTTTATGTTTGTGTTTTGTGAAGTGGGAGTGCCTGTCACTAGCACATTTTGTATTTTACAGTACTGTTTATGTTTGTGTTTTGTGTGGCAGGACAGCAGGGCCCAAAATGCCTGCGCTCCCATCACTGTATTACATTCAGTATTTTTCAGAATTGTTTATCTTTATGTTTTGCTTTGTGCTACCATGTACATTAACATTTGTGTTTGCGGGCACTGTGTTACTATGTGTGAAGACATCATGTGGCCCCTACCCCTAAAACCTTACTGGCACACAGAGACAGACACACATGGAAGTAGGGGGAAGAGCCAAGGTAACAGTAACAATCAAAGACTTGCTGCATGTTAGTGAAGAGCCACAGGCAAAGAAGAGTGATGCAGATCAGTTGTACACCTCCCTGATTACAGGTAAAGTGTAGTTAGCATAGTTGTCACTTGAATGGCCTCAGCCACAGAATGTCTCTTCAAACTGCGACAGCAGATACTGGATCCTCAGTAGAGACCCACAGCAGAGCTGAGGGTATGGAAATCAATGGTAGACATCAGTGATTGCAGGGACACTCAAGTTAGCATGGTTAGTGTTTGCATTGGCTCAGACAGGTTATATCCCCAAAATTTGTACTGCATCATGAGTACTGTTGCACAGCAAGACTGAGACAATCAGCATCAATGGTACACCTCTGTAATTGTTGGTGCACACAAGTTAGCACAGTTAGAATTTCTATGGCCTCACACAGGCAATTTTCCCATGCATACCAGTTACTGATCCTGACTGTACAGCCACAAGTGCATGTCCTTAGGTACAATGTCACACAGCTCTCTACACCAGGTACTGCACTCTGACTGTAGACTGACAGTAAATGTAAGCACGGTACATGCTAGTTAACTTAGTTAGGAATTACAGGAGATCTGTAACTCAATGTCTGAACACCTAGCCCACATATTGCACACTGAGTTGACAGTGCAGAACAAAAAAAAACATGGAGGTGTAGAGTGTGATGGGGGAACTGCACTTCCACACCACTTGCTGCATCCTAAGTAAACATCCACAGGAAAAGATAGGCAATGTACATCAGCTGTACAGCTCTCTGATTACAGGAATAATCCAGTTAGCACAGTTGTAACTTGAATGGATTCAGGCAGGCAATGTGTCCCCAGACGTGACAGCAGGTACTACATTGTAAGTGGAGATACACAACACAGGTGAGGGAATGAACATCTCAGTGGAGATACAGAACACAGGTGAGGGTTTGTACATCAGTGGTACACATCACTGATTGTAGGGATGCTGAAGTTACCTCAATTAGGATTTGCATGGATTTAGGCAGCTAGAGATGCTGTGCCTTTCAAAATTTGTAGTGCATTATGACTGGTTATCTATAGGAACAATAGGGGACTGGAGATCTATGGCACACCTCTGTAATTGTAGGTACAGTGAAGTTACCACAGTTAGGAGTTGCATGAGTTCAGCCAGGGAATTGCAGTAGACATAGCAGTTACTGCATCCTAAGTGTTTAGCCACAGCTGCATAGTGTTAGGTAGTGATGTCCGACACCTTGCAACAATAATTACTGCATGCTGAGTGGAGAGGCACAGGAAAAGTAAGTGTGTTGCAGACTTCTTAACACTGTTAGGAATTATGGGAAGCGTGACATGCAATGTGCCACATCGTAGCCTATGTTGTGAATACTGAGTGGACAGCATAGCAAAAAAAAAAAACAGTACATGGACACATAGTTGTGGTACTATTTGTTGCAGTTGATTTGCATGCTTAATAGAAACAACAGTTATGCTCTAATGTCATTATGCTATGTTTCAGTAAAGACTCAACACAGGTGGTTATGTTTTAAAAAGATTTATTGCCAATTGGTGAAACTGAAAAAGGGCCAATTAAGATTGTATTTTCTTTACAAAATCAGTCTCACAATACAATCCTTGCACGTGTGTAATCATTGCTTGGAATATATCTAAATGTGTCACATTTATAGCAACTAGGTTATATGCATTGGAACAAGTATGTACATATTGTAATACAACATAGAAAGAAGGTAGCATAAGAAGGTAATTTGGTCTATTAAGTGTGATTGTGTTGCAGGGTTTACATCTTGAGGTAAAGTGTTGACTATCCCTGCAGTGTTCTTCCATCTTCTGTTGGCATGGTTGTTATCTTCCTTCTATGCAGATATCTGATTCTTTAATAGCTGGTCACTGTCTTTAATGAGGTGACCTGTTTTAGCACTGAACTTTAAGTGTTCACTGCTGTTTGTGGGAAGAAGTGCTTTTTGACATTCCTGCTGAACTTGTGACACTCAAGCTGAACCTGTGGCTCTTCATTATATATTTGCTACTGAGGTTGAAGAGATTTTGATTAACAATATTATTTATATGTATTAAGTTGTTGAATTTTCTAATTATGTGTCATCCATTAGTTGTGTCCTATATTAATAAAGGTATGTCAGGAGCTTCTAAGTAGTGATTACACACGTGAAACAGTAATGTTCAGTTGTTATTGTGTGACTGATAATGTGTATGTTCCTGGGGTGGACGAAAAACCAGATGCTAAGTGTTGAAGTAATAGAATATAAAAAAAATCTGATTTCAGTGACATTAGATAGCTGGTATGTTCAGTTAAATATTTTATGATATGTCACTGACTAGGCGCATATGGAAAATTCCCAACCGACCCCTCAATAGAGGCGATCATAAATATTGTCAGGAACAGGTATGAAGTGCGTTGTGATCAGTAACAGTGTCTGATTTACAATTGTCAGTATTTTTACCATAGGTTACAATTACTTGTACGACAAGTACAAAAAGATTTCATAGTATTACAGGTACAAAATACATTTCTTTCAATTGTTACATTGGTTTCTATGTTAGCTCTGAACTAGTAAGTAAAAAATATTTATGGTATGCTGTTTTTATCAAAGATATGGTTCATTGAACTTAATCAGTATAGTATTGTATTATATGCTAAACATTACTTTGTACTTTACTCTTATAGTAATACTTTTACTAGAACAATAAAAGTAGTTAGCAACAATGGTGAAATGGAATAAGAATGTAAATATTATTTACATGTAATTACAAAGGCATGTCAAAGTCAGTTGATAATAAGATGCAATCATTCAGTATTTACACTTGCTTCATTTAACTTGTTGCTTTATGACTAAAGAGTGTTATTTTTACATATGAACAGTTTCAGTATAACAAATAAAGCAGGCATAATTCAACACTGTTGCGTGGCGAAGAAATGATGCAGTTGTCTACATGTCAACAGCTAATAGACAAAAACAACTGGTGATAGACAACTTGTGACAGACTGTACCCTTTGGTGAATGAGACATGTGTTGTACAGTTATTTAAGATAGTAAGTGAGAACTTTTGTTTCTCTGCAGAGAGAAAAAGTTAGAAACTGGCAGCAACTTCTTGTTATGTATGGGTATGATACAGCTACAAGAAAAGATATGTACAGAAGAGGAGAGGCAGAAAGGCCTCTGTTTTGAGATGTACAATCTTTGATAGACATGTAAGCATGGTTTCTGTAGTGACTGTGAATACTGTTGGCACTGATTGAAGCCACTACAACAATTTCCATGTTGTCACTGATCCACACAAGATCTTAGATGTCATAGTGCATGAAATGTCTCTGCCAGTATAGCATTTTGTTGATATGCTACAGTTTATTGAGAGTCGTAGATTGGAAACAATTGTACTGACCTACAACTGTTTCTGTCACAAAGTAGTCATTTAAAAAATGTAACATGTTCCATCCTATTCTTCTGAAATATGAAGGTCATCATAATTCTTCAATATTAGAAGATATGCATTTTTTAAGTGTAGTGGCAGTTTCTGTTTAAAACTGCTTGTAGAGTCGTCACACTCTACACATCCACTTCTGTACCTTAGTAAACAGGTGTAATGGCCATAATGCATGGATTGACCATGTTGGTAGACTATACTGTGAGTGTCAAACACTGATTGGTTAAAAACTATTCTACCAGCTGTGTAATCTGTGATAGGAGTGTCAGCTCTGAGCCCGTTGGAGTCAAACCTGTGCAACATAAGCAACAGATATTGAGATGAACTCCTGAGACGTATGGACTGAGTGCATCTGCCTCCACACCTTTTACAGGAGTGACCACATTGAGCATTGGTAAATAGTTGTCGAAGTTTGACACTTTTGGCTTGAGGGACAAAAAGAGTAATACACAGCATGTCTTCTGTGGTTTCAAGCTGTGAATGGCCACATGAAACACATACATATTTGGTTACATATGACACTGTGAAGTAGTGGTGCTTTGGGGTGCTGTCTTTATCCAAGTTGTTTATGATAGCCATCATAAACTCACTAGTGTCTTGCTGTATGTCAGCAGCAAATGTACTACATCTGTCATATGTACCTAACACCTGTCGTAGTGGTGTTAGTGACTGTACATTGTTAGACTGGTCAGAAGTCATGTTGACAATCTGCTTCAAAGTGTTTGGTATGGGATTGTCTTGTGAAGCAGATATTGCCTGCACAAAGTGTGGCATGTGAAGAAAAACTTGCATAGCTGAGTTAGCATAGCAGTTCACTCTAGTGCTGTTGTCAAAGACTGGTACAGCAGCTACACAAACTGATTTCTGATGAATTGCTGGCTCTGAATGTTTAGTTGAAGCTGTGACCTTTGTTGAACTCTTTTGAGTTGAATCACTTCTGGAAGCTTGTGGCTGTTTGGTGACACCTGTAGATTTGACTGAACAATGTGAGACAGCCAGATATGTAGGCAGTGGTATTAAAGACATTTGTGGCTTGATGCAGAGTACGTAACCTGTTGTACTCAAGAATACATTGCTTGTCAGCTTGTATCTTCTGAGGTGCTAGAGTTATAATGTGCAACCAAGAAAGACTGCGGACACGTGAAAGTGCCACGTAGCTCATGCCATCCTTGAAAATGTCTGTACCTATGTCCACCATTGCTGAACCCAAGCTCAAGCCCTGAGATTTGTGAATAGAAACAGCATATGCAACACATAATGGAAACTGTTTCCTGTTTAAATAGATATCCTTAAATACCTGGAATTTTACGCAGGTGCATTCTATGTGTAGAGGTTGTTCCATGTTGTCAAAGTGAACTACAAGTGTCTCAGTGGTTGTCTTCTGGACATTGTAAACAAAGTCAGTGATGTTTCTCATGGCACCATTTACCATGCCTCGTTCAACATCTAGATTACGTTGTAGCATGATACGTGCATTCCTACAAAGTGTAAGAACAGCTTCTAGGCAGCTGTGCATGAAACATCTGACTTAAGTTCACTGAGTCATTCAGTCATCTTTGCCACTAGGTTGCAACTAAGAATGACACTATCAACTGTATCAACAGCATGGAGAGTTAGAATTTCTTGGTTTTCTCTCTGCAGCATAACATTGTTGAACTCAGTGCATTTCTTTAGTCGTGGCATAAGGCACACTATGTGTGTTCCTGTACAGTATACATCACTGAAAACATTACATGCTATTTCTATGGATGCAGTATCTACTGTGATTCTCCGGTCGTTTAACATACCAACATGTTCTGGTGATAGAGAACCTGTACAAGCTTCATCTAAAAGTGATTTGTAAGTCAGATCACCACTTTGGCGTATGTTCTCATACAACTCAACATAGGTAAATAACTCCCAAATGTTATAGCCTGCAATGCAGCTGAGAATATTCTTAGCTTGCTTGGCAGTTAGAGTTGTAAACACATGCTCTGCATTAACTGGTGCAAGCTGTAAAAAGTCTCCCAAAACAACTATACTTTTGCCACCAAATGGTACTCCATCGTCAGTACCTAAGATCTCCTGCAGACGTAGATGAATACAGGCAAGCATGACATTGGAGACCATGCTGATTTCATTAATGATGAGTAACTTCATCTTTTTGAACATGGAACGGAGCTGAGATGCAACCACAAATGACAGTTTATGATATTCTCCAGTTTTGCCATGTTCCACTGTCAACATAAAGAGACGGTGTAATGTAACTCCATCAATGTTGTATGCAGCTAGTCCTGTGGGAGCAGTAACAGCAACAGACATTGATGACCCTGTCAGGCTCTGTATTTCAGCAGTGATGGCTTCAATAAGAAAACTCTTTCCAGTGCCAGCTGAACCTCTAACAAAGATTAGTAGTGGCTTATAGTCACGACAGTCAAATTTTTTTGTTTCATGTAGTAGGCCATGACAGACAGCATAAACTACTTGAGAGTGAACTGCATGCTGCTGCTGATTTAGTCTTTCTCTAAAGTCAGTTGGGTTGACAGTGGAGTGTGTTCCATGTTGCATGGCTGTCTCAATTTCTGAGATTAACACTTCTGGGGCATTTAAAGGCAGAGGTTCACCTAGAACAGCTTGTCCTTCTGGATCAAGGTTGTCTTGTGAACTAACAGGAGTGTCTTCCTGAAGCTGCTTCTCTGCCTTCTCAAGCTGTTCTTTCTCAGCCACTATTCTCTGTATGTATGTCTCTGAGTATTCTGTTTTGAAAGTCTCATAACTGAGATTGAATTCTTCCTCGAATGTATCACAGTCACCTTTTAATTCAGACTCACTCCTCCAGGGTCTAAATAGGAATAGGAGAGCAAAGTAGTAATGTTCTCTGCTCTCCGATGTGCCTAGATGCAATTTACAGTGGTCTATGAGCCATGGCTTGTGTCTCTTTACGAGACAGCCATCCACTCTGTTCACCTTGTAAATCTGGCATGTTGAGTTTGGTAATATATCTGCGTTGTAGTCATACCACTTAGCCACCTGAAAGAGACACATGTCATCCATGTCGTTGTGTCTATGGGGGTAGTATGTGTCTATCAGATTATTCTTCAAGATATGTTTTGAAGAAGATCTATTGGCACTGAGCTCCTCAATTTCGGCATGGGGAATCAGTACATGTTTTCGTTTCTCTTTGTAGTTTACACTGAGAAACCAGACAGCGTCAGACTTCCCGTACAGATGTGTACCCATTAAACGGTCACTGGCTTCATAAGCTCCACATTCTTTATGTGAGTCTTCAAGCCCAGTGACCAGAGCTGAGATGTCAGGCTTCTGCTTGAACTGGCAATATCTTCCCAAAATCTTGCAAGCTAGTCTGCTCATGTTTGGTCATGTACGAAGTGAAGTACTGCACCAGGGCCAATGAGTTATCAGCTACAAACTGAACTTCTATGCTTGCTTGCCACATTAGGAGAAGAGTTGGGTTGTAGTCATTGATGTACACCTCTTTCTCATCTCTGGGTAACTCGTATACCCTCTTGGTTGATTTTGCCTTCAAGTGGTGTCACATTGCTGAGAAAAACTCATTCATGGAACCGTCCTGACAAACTCGTCTAGGAAATCCAAAGCGACATCGTGTGTACCAATTAGATTTGTTCTTTACTACTCGCCAGCAGTATTTTGCACAAATATGTCACTGGAACTTTTGAACCAACTTCCATAGTGTAGGACTGTCATACTTGTCTGGAATGTGACAAGTGATATATTTCTTGATGAATTATAGCACTTGTGCTGCTTCATGTTCACCTATGCGATGGTGCATCCTTGATCCACAACAACATATGGATGTGAGGGCACCCCATGCTTGATACTCCATCCTCCAAAAGTAATGCTCCACAATACCAAGAGGTGGATTGTCCTTTGACAATATGAAAGTCAGAATGTCATGGAACTGCTTATGAAAATGTCTTGTGACAAACACAGGATCAAGTGAGCACATTTCTCCAACAATCACTGATGAGATGCTGTCGACATCAGAATTTGCCCACTTCAACAGTTCAATGAGCTCATCCCAGGCATATTCAGCACAACTAAGTGTGACAAACCATGTGGCTGCACCATACTCTCGCAGCATTGTCATCACTTTGGAGTGTCTGCAATACCAATATTCTTTGTTGCCTCAAAGACTTGAAAGAATGGAAGACAGATTCACTTGCACATTTTCATCTTCTGCTTTAATTTCTCTAGAAATTGAGCAGCTGTTATTCCATCTAGTGGAGTTGTGAGATGAATAGTATGTGCAATAGATGCAGACAGAATGCTAAGTTCACTCTCCCAGAGGAGATGAAACAGGTACTGTATATTACGTCTGAATTTGCCATCTTTACTGAGCACACAGCTAGTGCGGTACTCAGCGTCCTGTGTGCGCACTTCTTTTTCATCTAGACATCCACCTGACCCTTTTGGGAATAAGTCTGGGAAACAACGTGCTTCGAGTGTTGCCTCCCAAATGCTGACAGGCTCACCTTCCACCTGTTTCATTTGATAGAGATTAATGTTGTCTCCTACTGGATCTCTGCCATGTAGTGGGTGAAGTGTGTACTGTTCATACACATTATCACTTGTCTGTCCACTGATCTTCTCAATCATTGGTTTACTTGTTTCTAAGAGATCATGTTGGACAGAGAGACTAGTCATGTGATCTATGTCAAGGTCTGTATGAAAGGGATTGTTACTCTTTAAATAAGTAAGAGCAACCTTTACCTTCTGTACATTGACAACATCTTGCCAGATGACCTTGGACTTTGTTGGAACACCATTTACAAGAATCACCAAACTATTTTTCATAGAGATTGCTTCCACATTTTCCTGTAGAGGAAGTGGGAGATACATCACGGAACCCTTTAGAGATCTAACAAGTTCTTTCTGTGGAATGTTCCATGTCTTTGTGTTCAGATGTAGAATGGTTTGGAATGGTTTCATTGTCTGAATTAGAATGTGTTCAAACATATTCAATGCTGAAATCTCACTTGGTGTAACATGTGCCTCCATATTATTCAGCAGTGACCTTAGTGGCAAAATGTTAGACTTTAGTTTGGAGAAACAGTGCTTGCACAGCAGAATGGTGTTTTCTAACTGAAAGTCGGGTTTCATCAGCAAAAATGCAGAGAGACAGAACCACATGTCATTGTATGGTGACAAGGTTTCCAGGTTCACTGTGACTGTTTGTTTACTTTAGCACAAACGGTCACATGACACACATACAGAGTCAAACTTCTATGACTTTGCCAGCTCAAATGTTGCTATTTCTTTGCCGTACTGTCTCAGTATGTCAGTTTCTAACACTGAAACAGATGTTGCAGCAGAACTTGCTGACTGATAAATAGTTGTGTCTGGTACAGAATTTACATGTCGCAGTTGTTTGAGAAATGTGATGGCACCATGCATGTCACCTGACTGCAATAAGTCATTTAAACAAGTGTACTGATTCACAACTCGTCGTACTTCATATACTCTGTATACAAAGTTTTGCATGCCTGTTTGATGCACTCCAAGCATCTGCATGTTGTGAAAGACACTGTCACAAACACCACTATCGAGGCATGCTAGTGAGTGACCCATAAGTCCAGTATGTGGATGGATTTCACAATGGTCACTCTTGTTAAACAGTTTATATCTTTCTTTGTGATCTGTTATCACAAATAGGTTGACAAACTGTTCAACTTTTTCAAATGACGATTGCCTATGGTTGCAGGTGTCATCACATGGCCATGACAGACAATGCCGTTTATGGGACACAGTGGTTGCATCACAGTCATCATCTGAGTCCATTGCTGTGTCATCACAGACACTGAGGACATTGACCAGCTTACCAGACTCATCAATGGTGAACTTGGTTTCCTTTTTCTGTGAATAATAAGATTCTTCCCAGAAATATGCATCTGAGTGCTGTGTGTGCATTCAGTGACCTGTGAATACATCACAGAAATTGTGCACAGTCAAAGAAGGATACTGTTGTAGCCTTTTTTTGATGTCATACACAACTTTTCTGAATAGTTCAAGCACATGAGACATCTTACGCCATAAACGTTGCAGAACAAACACTGCTCTGTTAACAAAAGTGGATACTTTGAGATGCAGTTTCATCAAAGACCGATGACTCTTTTTCTTTTTGTGCTCATGTCTCATCATAGCAGCAATAAGCCAGTCGATCTTAGCTTTACTTGCTAGTGATCGAAAATACTTTTGCTTTCTCAGATGAAAATCACCAGGTGTGAGTTTATGGTGTTGTTTAGTAGGTCTGTTGATGGTTGCTGTTGCAATAGATGTGTTTCATCTGAGAGATCTACACAACTGTTGCAGAGGTAAGCATTTTTATTTGCTCTTGAGCAAGTATGTGCTTTTGATGTGGAGTGAGTTGTAGAGCTCACTGTTGCAGTAGAACTCTGTTTTCTTTTATGTACTGAACTCACTTAAGTGTTTTCTTTATCACCCTTAAGCAACAGTGACGTACTATGATACCTGTCTCATTTTCCTATACATCTACATTTGTATTTAGTAGGCATCTTTTGATATGCTAGTTCACAGTGGCAGTCAGCAATCTAAGAAAAGTATCAGGCACCTATATAAAAGACAGAGAAAAAGACAATATTAGTATATGCATGTGTTGATGCCTTCTAATAATGTACATTGAGACATATGATTTAAGTACTACATCTATTTAAAAAAAAATTAATGTTTTAATCACATTAGTTGTTAACATTGTAACAGTTTTATTTTCATTCCTGTTACATTGTCTTGTATAGAATTATCACTATAGCATATAGATTTTGTTCCATATGATTTCACTATTCAGTAATGAGCAATTAGTATTATTCTGAATAGTGTTTTTTAGCTAATGCTGTCACACTGCTGGTTACACAATTACTTTATTAACAATCTTTCTGTTAATGAGTAACACATTAATAAGTCAACTTTACACACTTAGCTTAAGTTAGTGCATTTGCAATATTTTCATGCCACATTCTTAACATTGGCATTTTACTACACCTTCTTGTGAAGTATACAGCTGTCATTTTTCACATCCTTGCTAAAATGTTTTTCTACAGTTACGGTGTCCAGTGCTACAGCTGGTGTGTGAAACCACTGTTCGAATCACATTCTGATAATGACAGTGACACTGTTCATGAGCAGAGGTATGGAAATGAATACGTATAAAATTTGGTGATAATACTCTGTAATATGACTGTTTTATGAGTGTGCGTACCCAACTGCACAACACACACTTGTAAGTTAGCGCATTTGCACTATTTTCATGGCAGGTTGTCAACATTGCATTTCACCAAATCTTCTTGTGAACCATACAGCTGTCATTTTTCACATGCTGCCTGAGATGTGTTTTTGCACTTTGCCATAGAATAGCGTGGTTGCTATGCAAAATGAGTGTTCATAGCAAATAACAAAAATGACAGTGACACTGTTCATGAACAGAGATCCTAAAATTACTATGTTGAAATTTTGGTGTGAATAGTCCATTAAATGACTGTTTTACAAGTGTGTGTAGGAACTGTGCAACACACACTCGTAAGTTAGCATACTTGCACTATTTTAATGGCAGATTTTCAACACTGACATTTTTAACACACTTTGTTGTGAACTGTACAGCTGTCATTTTTCATATCCTGCCCGAAATGTCTTTTTGCACTTTGCCACAGAATGGCGCAGTTGCTATGTAAAATCAGTGTTTGGAGCAAATAACAAAAGTGACAGTGGCACTGTTCATGAACAGTGGTCGTAAAAGTACTATGTTAAAATTTTGGTGTGAATAGTCCATAAAATGAGTGTTTTACGAGTGTGCATAGGAACTGCACAATGCACACTCGTAAATTAGCGTATTCGCTGTATTTTTATGCCAGGTTCTCAAAATTGACATTTTGCCACAGTTTGTTGTGAGCTGTACAGGTGTCATTTTTTGTATCATTCCTGAAATGTGTTTTCGCACTTTGGCGCAGAATGGCGCAGTCGCTATGCAAAATAGTGTCCGGAGCAAATAACGAAAGTGACAGTGACACTGTTCGTGAACAGAGGTCATAAAAGTAGTATGTTAAAATGTTGGTGTGAATAGTCCATAAAATGAGTGTTTTACGAGTGTACGTAGGAACTGCGCAGCGCACACTCGTAAGTAAGCGTATTCTCAGTATTTTAATGCCAGGTTCTCAACATTGACATTTTACCACAGTTTATTGTGAACTGTGGCAGGTGTCATTTTGCATATCCTGCCCAAAATGTGTTTTCGCAACTCCGGCACAGTATGGTGTGGTTGTTCTGTGAAATCAGTGTTCGGAGCACATAACAAGAATGACAGTTACAGTGTTCTTGAGCAGAGGTCCTAAAATTACTGTGTTGAAAATTTGGTGACAATACTCCATAAAATGACTGTTTTGCAAGCGTGCTTAACAACTGCCAAACAATGCATTCCTGCAAGTCTGTTGCATAGTGACATACCCGCTGAACAAAAACACCTTTTGGGGGTACATTTACAAAGTCATAACACTATGCGTCTCCACTTGTGACACTGCCAATGCAGTATGACAATGTTCGGCATTGACAAATTGCTTGTTTTTTCCATAAATCATCAAATTCTGTTGAAAATTGAAAATTTTGGAAAAGTAGTGTTGTGTGAACGAAAGTGTTGCAAAAAGTAGTGTTGTGCATTCGACAGTGTCGCAGATAGTACTGTCATGCATTTTTGACAGTATCCCAAAAGTGCTATTGAATGTTCGAAAGTGTCGAAAAAAGTACTGTTGTGCATTCGACAGTGTCACAAAAGTACTTTCATGCATTCGACAGTGTCGCAAAAGTAGTGTCGTGTGTGCGAAAGTGTCGCAAATTTTAAACTAGGGAGTGGAAAGTGCATTCATTATCGAATCAGATCTGATTGCTATTTGAGTGACAGCTCGTTCTGCCAATGTTATGCTAGATTTGTCAAGCCATGTGAGACAACCAATCAGAGATGGACAACACTGAAGAAGAAGTCAACAGCAGCCATCTTAGTTGTCACTGAAAGACAGCATATTGAAAACTGTAAGTACATTATATTTTATAAAGCATTTTTCTAGTATAATAAAAAGTGTTAGTAACATATAAATGCTATTAATCAAAACATTTTTTAGTGCTGTGTTTGATTATGTTGCTTGTTATAACCTAAGATGCTGTATTCTTTAGGTAAAACTGTTTAAAGTCAGATAGTACTTTAGTACTTACTTGTACAGATACAGCCGCAAATAGATGGAGATAGGAAGCTGCACGTGGACCCATAACAGAAGAGGGAACCAGTCAGACATGTTTCTGCAGTTGTAATTGTTTAAAACTGCCTATGAAAAGGATGCATTTTTCCCACCTCGTAATGTTTGCACATTTTAGCTGTAGCAGAAGTGCAGTAATAGTCAGTGCATAGCCTACATTGGTTAATGAAGGCAGAATACTAGCCAATTATTTTTTTTATTTGTGTGTTATGAATCAGCCCACTGAAGCTGGATTGAAGTTAGGAGGGAAAATATCAGTTTTACTTTCACTACTGCTTAGCCACTGCAGGGTGAACACTAATGTTTTTGGTAGCTCTCTGTCCACTTCTAAGTTTAAAATCTCAGAATGGCAGAAAATAAAAAAAGGACTTTGTGGATAGTTGGAAGCGGTATCGTGAGGCAGTATTATGTCCTCTGGAGGGCACAACAGCTTCCACTTCCGTTGCACCTCCACATTGAGTCCAGCTTATGGGTTGGACTGCCTCAAGCAGCACACACCTCTCGCAAATAGTGGCTGAAAATAGTTTCAATAGTTGTTGTAGTAACTGTTGTATAAATTTTTGTAAATTATATTTTTGTAAGTTTTATAAATACAAATATATATTTTTATGTATTATTTATTTTTTTCTAAATCAGAAAAAATCCATATAGTTTATCTTTTTTGTTACTTTTACAGTTTATCAGATTGAATGTTTTAACAATTTTTTTTGTCAAGACTGACTTTTTTCATTTAAGATTTAAAAAAATATTTTTTTACTTTTATAAGAATATAGAATAAGTATTTTTTGAATATAACATTTCGTTTGTGGTATTATTCAATTGTGGGGATGTTTGTCATCAATATTTATAACAAAGGGTTAGAGAAATGTAGTTTTCTCATTTCTTCAAATATTCTACCAGATTCATGTAAAATTTTAATTAACATACATATTTAGGCTGATCATATGTTGAACAAGGTTTTACACAATTTAAAATGACTTTAATAAATGTGGCAACAAGGGACTTCCAGGGATTATGTTAATGGTCAGTTAATCAGCCTCTAAGTGCATCTGCTAGTCTGTTCACGTTGTGTCACACTACACCAGTAGCAGGTCATTAACAGACCATTAATACAACCGTTGGTCATGCCTTATTAGTTAAATATTGTATAAGAAACCATTCGGCTTACCTAGTTTGGTAAAGAAGATTGTTACAGACAGCATTTAAGGTTTAAACAGATGACACATTTAAATTCTTGTTGTGTTACGTATGTTGCAGTGTTATGAGAACATTTTTGTAGCTACATTAGTAAGTATGACTTGTGTTTGAAATTTTTGTCTAGTAAAGTTACAGAAGAGGAAGATGTAAGAAATCTGAATATTTAAAAGTGCTTAGAAATAGACTACCACATTCTTTATGTCTCAGAAGAGTAGACTCATTGGCTGCAAAAAGATAGTGAGTAAAACACTGCAACATAATAAATTAGTATTGACACAAGAGTGGTAAGTGAAAGTACAAAGATAAATATAAAGAGGCATATGGTTGAGATGGATGCTGTCTTACTCTTCATAACAAAAAATCCTGTTAGATGAGTTACTGTGTTCTTCTTTTTGGTGCATTTGCCTATGTATGTGCGGTCCTGGTACAACAAAAAATTCATATACTTTTGGTACTTATCATTCTCAAAAAAACAGGATATTCATAGCAAAAAAACTCTGTTTAATGCATCAGTTAGGGTTGTTTCAGAGCAACAAAAGTGAGGAAATTTGGTGTTAGGGTTGAAAACCCTAAAAACGAATTCATCCCCCCAGCACCACACACACACACACATATGCAAGTAGGGGGGAGGACCAAGGCAACATGACCAATGACAGACAACCAGCAGCAGGTGACAGAAATAAAAAACAATTGTCTAAATGTACTACAAGACATCCCCACCCACCTGACCAGGTACTGCATGCTCAGTGGAGATCAACAGCAAAACTGAGGCCATGTACACCAACCGTACACATCCCTGATTGCAGATGCACACAATGTACCACACTTAGTAGTTGCATGACCTTACCTAGCAATGCCCCACACCCCACCACACCTGGTACTGAACCGTGACTGGACATCAATGATGCAAGTCTCTGATTGCAGCTGTACAAAGGTTTGTACACTTATGAGTAAACAAAAATAAAGACAACAACATAAATTTACTACAAGACACATCCATCATCAAGGTACAAGAACTGTTGCATTTACTATGTAATTTACATAGTATTAAATTTACTGCAACTGTCCACTCAAGATACAGAGGATGATATCGAGGTATGGGAAAACTATTCCCTGTACAAGGATGTGCAACTCCTAATGTCAGCATCAGGTATACAGTTTCAGTGATGTAGGTGTACTGTTGCTGTACATATATGTACCTTCAGTGTGTCCGTATACTACAAATGCAGTAACTGTTCTGTCTAACAAGGAGTGTAATTACCTGGCTGAGGCCAAGCAACTTATAAATATCCTAACATTATTGTAGCTACAATGACATAGGTGTATCACGGATGTCTATAGGCTCAATTTTCCTGTAGCTCTTTACTGAGGATGTACTACCTGGTAAAGACAATGGCATTGCCTCTCTGACGTCTCACTTATTGAAATAGTGGTAAGTTTAGTATTGTTGCAATGAGTGATGTAAGTCTGTACTGAAGATGTACTACCTGGTAAAGAAAATGGCATTGCCTCTGTGACGCCTCTGTTATCAAAATTGTGGTAAGTTGAGTATCGTTGCAATGAGTGATCTGTATCATTTATGCCCACAGTCTCACTTTTTTGTAGTTGGTCTACACTCAGATTGTAGTACCTAGTCTTTGGGTTTGGCAGACCATTCTGTCACTGACGCCATCGAAGTGATAACTATGTAAATTGTAGTACAACAGGAATCAAGTAGGTATACTGTAGATATAAACAGAATTTCTTTTAGTATAGCTTTTAGTCACAATGGGATAAGTGCTGTAGGATGGGAGGGGGTATTCTCTATCACAGACTCTGTGAGTCATAATTGTACTAACCTTTGCATGGCTGCAATCATTGAGGAGTTACAGAGTTGATCTTCATGGGTCAATTTTAACTGGGGTTGTCCAGTGACTACGAAGTACATGGTCTGAGTGGGTGGGGCACTACCTTGCAAAGCTCCTCCAGTGCCTAGCAGTGGGAGATTGCGTATACATGAAATCAAGCACACACATATTATACCTGTATAACTACTTAGTTTTGCTGTGCTCTATAGCTAAGGTGGACTACCAGGTGTGGTGGGGTGTGGGACATCGGTAGGTAAGGCCATGCAACTACTAAGTGTGGCACGTTGTGTGCAGCTGCAATCAGGGATGTGTACATTTGGTGTACATGGCCTCAGTTTTGCTGTTGATCTCCACTGAGCATGCAGTACTTGGTCAGGTGGGTGGGGATGTCTTGTAGTACATTTAGACAATTGTTTGTTATTTCTGTCACCTGCTGCTGGATGTCTGTCATTGGTCATGTTGCCTTGGTCCTCCCCCCTACTTGCGTGTGTGTGTGTCTGTGTGTGTGTGGTGCTGGGGGAGGTGAATTCAGAGTTAGGGTTTTCAAACCTAACACCGAATTTCCTTGCTTTTGTCGCTGTGGAACAACCCTAACTGATGCATTAAATAGAGTTTTTGCCATGAATATATATATATATGTATATATATATATATATATATATACACACACACATATACACACACGCACATATATATATCTACACATATACAAATATACATATATATTATAGAGGCACGACAGCGCCTGTATAGTTAGGGTTGAGTAGCAGTTTCTATGTTAAACCTGAAATTTTGCACTTTCATAACTTTGCAACCGATCAATGGATTTTCACATAATTTGGTATGCACTGTCCTGTGGGGTAGATCTCTTGATTTGGCAAGTTTTGTTTTGGTCATTGTGCAGCTTCTGAGATATGGATAGTGAAAAAAAGTAAAAAACCCACCTTTTTTCAGTTTTTCCTCATTGCCTTGCAGCCAGACAGTGTCAAATGTCTGCATGATTTGTGTGGGGTATATAGCACTTTGGTAGCAGAGCAGACAGTGAAAATGTGGTGTAAAAGTATTATTCTGTTGCAAAGTTATTAAGTTTTTTAGTTCCCTTTATATCCAATGGGACTTTTCTCAACATTCCAATCTTTATGGTAGATGTCTTTTTTTCAACAAAGGATTTGATCTCATGAAACAGGATTGAGTCTCGTGAAAGCATTCCTTCTTCACAAGAACACAAATCCTTTTTTGTGAGAGAAAATTCCTTGGTCATGAACAGCCATCTTGTTTTCGATTTTTTCAGAAAAAAAATTCGAAAATCCCAACAAATTAAGTTAATAAGATACACCAAGGCAAGTATTTTGTTCATCCAGACTCCCTTATGTGGATGTGGACATTTGAGCAGACTTGATAGACCTCTAGGTCTTTATCTGCTGGCAAATTTCGCATGTTCGTATGAAGTTATCTGATGTGTAAGCAGCGTCAGGGGTTGTTTTTAAACAGATTTATATTCCTTTTTCTAGACTTTTTTGCAATCTGATTCCTTTTTCATGAGTTAGCGAGTCATGAAAAAGAAATATAAACCAATTTTAAACACCCTCCGAGGTTGTTTAAGCATTTGGATTTCTTTTTTTTTTTTGGAAGACATTGGGGTGCCCAATCCCCGTGTTAGTGGTAGAAACCTCTCCCCACCAGTGTGGGACACTCGGGAGCCCACTTCAAGTGTACCAGTTAGATGCCCACCCCCTGCCAATGTAGGACACTGGAGAGCCCACACCCAGTGTCCCCTGATGCCCCCCTGCCTCACTAGTATGGGACACTGGGTAGCTCACTCCCACCAGTGTCCCATAATATTGATATTTTAAAATATGTCACTGCTTTTTGCAGACATCAGGGTGCCCAATACCCATCTCGGCACAAGAACAATCACCCCCCCGCCAGTGTGGGACACTGGGTAGACCTCATCTAGTGTCCCCAGTTATGCACAGACCCCTCCCAGTACAGTGGAACACTGGGGATACCACCCCCAGTGTCCCAAAATATTGTTTTACTCTCCTGTAAAAAAGAAAACAGACCCCCAATGTATTTTTTGTTTGTCACATCCTACAGAAAAGAAAAAAATTCCTCATCATCTCCACCATCCCACTCCCCATCCCGACCCTCCCAATGAGCAAACCATGACCCCACACCTCCCTTGCCCTATACTTACCATCAGAGGTTGGCGGCTGTCATGTTCTGTGGACTGGGACACATCTTCAATCCTCAAAGTTGAATCATGAACTGAAGAAACAAGGTAAGTGTCATAAAATAGCTGTCAATGGCATTTTTAACTTATATTGATATCCTTGCCCATTTCTAGGTATTAAAGTGAAGAAAAAAATGTGTGTGGAGCCTCATCCAGCATTTAGAAAAAGCACTTCTTATTTCAGTGCAAATATTCTTTTAATGGATAGCTCCTTTGTTTCACTCACAATATGAGCTTGTTCATGGGGATTCTTATCTATTGGTTAAACATACATACATATTAGTTTTTTATACACCTTCCTTTTGGTACAATGTATTTTAACTGTTCATACAAATGTGAATTTTTTACCACCTGAACTGAAGACTTCCTAGTGAAAACGGTCTCCTCAGACCAGTCATCTGTTTACAAGCTGCCTATAAATTTATAAACAAGAATAAAAAGTTTTAATTCATTTTTCAGCTTCATACTTTCTGTATCATATGTTTTTACCCTCCACCTTTCACCAAGTACACTCTTGATGCAGCAAATGTGACTTCTGTTGTAAACATGATTCCCCTTGCCTATGGGACACATACCTTGTGAGCTGGTTTGAATTTTTTCTTAAATCTGACTGTTTAGTCACAGTTTTTATTTCTGTTTGGCTTTTGTATTGATAAATCTTGAGCAGCCTGTGATAAATACACACACATTTGTGTTTTAGGTTCCAATAATCGATTAATGACACCTTTACATGTCAAAAGCCTTTTTATGTTTTAGAATGTATGCTTCTTTGCCTGCACTGCTTGTAAAAGGTTAATTCGGTGTTCCAGCTCTGTAATGATGACCAAAAGATGTTGTGGTTTGCAAGAGTGCGGTTCTTCCTCTTCAGCCTGTTTTGAAAGGCTGCGGTAATGACACATCATCACCTGGAAGCCTCATGAGGCAAGACCAGCTGCTAAGCAACTGAACTCTCAGTCCATGTGAACTGAGCCGGCCCTGCCAAACAGGCTCTTGAACTGCTCGAGTGTTGGGAAAGTGTGCAGTAATTATAATGACCAAAAGAAACAAGTTGCATTCTACCTGGGCTACTGGTAATCTTACATTCTCATGTTACCTATTTTTCCAGTGTATGCTACAATATATTCCATATTTAACTTTAGATTTGACCAAATGCATACATTCTAATACATATGGATATCCAGAAGATAATAATAGAGTAAATGTGAAGGGGGGGGTTATAGGGAAAGAAGAATGGAACAAGATATGTTTAATTTTTATAAATGATCAAAAACAGATTTTTACTTTCACATATCATTATTATTTCTAGGTACATTTACATAATTATATTTGATGTACATCATTATTGCGGACATACATCATTTCTATCTGTTTGTCATCAGGTATCTACATCATTTGCCTATTGTGTGCCTGCTTTTGGGCCATCATTGCCCTCACTATGACTCCTGTCTATACAGTTTATTATTAGTATTTCAGTCCTCTTAAGACAATTCCTGCCAGCAGGCTTTCCCTAAGTGCAAGCATCTCAATTGCATTCGATGTTCATGTCTATGCTCTATTCCAGTGTTCTAAGATTAAATATCCACTTAAATTTCTGTCCTTTTTAGTGCTTTTTTATAGTTACCACCTCTTGATGGTGGCTCAACAACTTCTAACCACCAAAATCTGAGGGATGCTCCATTATGTCCCTCTTGGTTAAAATGTAATGCTACAGGTGACATTTCATTCCTATTCCTAAAGTCCCCTTTGTGTTCCAATATACGTTTCTCAAGGGCTCTTTTCATTTGGCCCACATATAAGCGGTTCAAGGACACTGAATGACATATATTACCCCTTCAGTATTGCAGCCTATGTGTTGTTTAATTTTGAACTGCTGATTGAAATGTGGATGTTCAAATTTCTGTTTTTTACCAGTATTATCGCATAAAGAACATCGTCTGCATGCTGCCATTCCTGGTTGAAGTGATCACAGGAGCATTTGTTCCCCTTTCCAATCTGGTTGTTTAAATTGTGATTTAACTAGTTTATCTTTCAAGTTGTTTACTTTTTTAGCTGCAGCGATTGGTTTCTACTGTAGCTCTGGTATATTGGGATTATCCACCACAATCATGTACCAATGTTTGTTCACTATTCTTCATATCTCTGATATTTTATAATTGTACTTCAGAGTTAGTACAAGTTTCTCTGGTCCCAGTTTTGTTGCCTTTGGCTGCAATAGTTCCTGTCTGTCTCATGTCTCTATCCTGTGTGTTGCTTGCTGTAAAACTCTATTTTTATATCTTCTGTTTCTAAACCTCTGTACCATGTCTCCTCTCTAAGTTTGATAGTCTTCTATTTTGCTAAAGTTTCTCTTTACTGTCACTAATTGTGAGTATGAGATGCTGTTCTTAAGCTTCGGTTCATGATAGCTTGAACTATGTAATAAAGTGTTATGATCTGTTTCTTTCCTGTACAGTGTTGTGTACAATTTGTGGTTCACTACTTTTATTAATAAGTCAAAATATGGAATTTGGGTCTTGTCATATGTCATCACAAACCTGAGGTTGTGGTCCCAATTGTTAAGTTCTCTGTAAAATTCTAAAAGTTGTATCTCTGTGCCTTCCCAGAGGCACAGTATGTCATCAATATATCGATACCAATGTATTATATGACGTCTGTGTCTGTTTACTGTACTTTTAAGTATATATTCTGTTTCACAATTGTATATATAAGAATTAGTATAGGCTGGCACCATGGTCATGCCCATGGCTGTGCCCCTATCTTGTTGATAAAAACATGTGTCAAATTCAAAATAGTTGTGTTGTAAAATGAATTAGGCCAAATCCTGCACTAACTCTGTTCTAGGTTTTGCATTTGGTAATATTTTCCCATGGTGGAGACTCCTTCTCTATGAGGTATTGACATGTAGAGATCTGAGATGTCAAAGGTCACTATTAACAAATCTTGGACTACCCTTGTAGTTCACGATAGTTGCTCTAACTTCTGCATGATATCCATGGAATCCCTAACATAAGTGGTGGTCTTTTCTACCAGTGGCTGCAAATGATAATTAATGTATCTGGATATGGGATTGAATATGGAGCCAATGCCTGATACTATGGGTCTGATTGGTGGCTTGGATATATTCTTATTTATTTTAGGTATGCTATAAAAGGTGGGGGTCCTTAGAAATTATTTTATTAGTGCTTTCACTTCCCATTCTTGTAACAAATGCATATCAAAATATTCTACCAATATGTCCTTAATCTGACCTTGTATTTCTGGTAGTGGATCTCTAGTTAGTACGCTATAGTTCTCTGTAGTAATGTTAAACACATATCCTTATATTGTTCCATATCCTGTATTACTATCCCTCCCCCCTTGTCAGTTGATTTAATAGTGATAGACCTATCATCAATATTACACCAGAGGGGACCAAATGCAAAACCTAGAACAGAGTTAGTGCAGGATTTGGCACTATTCATTTTACAACACAACTATTTTGAATTTGATGGATGTTTTTATTAACAAGATAGAGGCACAGCCATGGACACAACCATGGCACCGGCTTATGCTAATTCTTATATGTACAATTTTGAAACAGAATATATACTTAATAATATAGTAAACAAGCACAGACATCATATAATACAATGGTATCGATACATTGATGACATACTGTGCCTCTGGGAAGGCACAGAGACACAATTTTTAGAGTTTTACAGAGAACTTAACAGCTGGGATGACAACCTCAGGTTAATGATAACATATGACAAGACCCAAATTCCATAAATTTCAGTCCTCCTAAGACAATTCCTGCCAGCAGGCTTTCCCTAAGTGCAGACATCTCAATTGCATTCAATGTTCATGTCTATGCTCTGTTCCAGTGTTCTAAGATTAAATATCCACTTCATTTCTGTCCTTTTTATTGCTTTTTTATAGTTACCACCTCATGATGGTGGCTCAACAACTTCTAACCACCAGAATCTGAGGGATGCTCCATTATGTCCCTCTTGGTTAAAATGTAATGCTATAGGTGACATTTCATTCCTATTCCTAAAGTCCCCTTTGTGTTCCAATATACATTTCTCAAGGGTTTTGTTTGGCCCACATATAAGTGGTCATAAGGACACTGAATGATATATATTACCCATTCAGTGTTGCAGTCGATGCGTTGTTTAATTTTGAACTGCTGATTGAAATGTGGATGTTCCAATTTCTGTTTTTTTACCAGTATTATTGCACAAAGAACAAATGCAAAATCTAGAACAGAGTTAGTGCAGGATTTGGCACTATTCATTTTACAACACAACTATTTTGAATTTGACGGATGTTTTTATTAACAAGATAGAGGCACAGCCATGGACACAACCATGGCACCGGCCTATGCTAATTCTTATATGTACAATTTTGAAACAGAATATATACTTAATAATATAGTAAACAGACACAGACATCATATAATACAATGGTATCCATACATTGATGACATACTGTGCCTCTGGGAAGGCACAGAGACACAACTTTTAGAGTGTTACAGATAACTTAACACCTGGGGCCACAACCTCAGGTTTATGATGACATATGACAAGACCCAAATTCCATATTTGGACTTATTAATATAAATAGAGAACCTAAATTCTACACAATACTATACAGGAAAGAAACAGATTGTAACACTTTATTACAAAGCTCAAGTTATCATGAACCGAAGCTTAAGAACAGCATCCCATACTCACAATTAGAGAGAGTAAAGAGAAACTATAGCAAAATTGAAGACTTTCAAAATAATAGAGGAGACATGGTACAGAGGTTTAGAAACAGGGGATATAAAAATAGAGTTTTACAGTAAGCAACACACAGGATAGAGACATGAGACAGACAAGAACTATTGCAGCCAAAGGCAACAAAAGCAGGACCAGAGAAAGTTGTTCTAGCTGTGAAGTACAATTATAAAACATCAGAGATATGCAGAATAGTGAACAAACATTGGTACATGATTGTGGTGGATCATCCCAATATACCGGAGCTACAACAGAAACCAGTTGTTGCAGTTAAAAAAGTAAACAACTTGAAAGATAAATTAATTGAATCACAGTTTAAACAACCAGATCAGAAAGGGGGAAAGATGCTCCTGGGACCACTTTAACCAGGAATGACAGCATGCGGACGATGTTCTTTGTGCAATAATACTAGTAACAAACAGAAACTATGAACTGGATCAAAAAAACAGAGGAAGCTGATTGGCCGAGAGGTTTTTGAAGCCATGGTGATATTGGAGTACATATTCATGGCTTCAAAAAACCTCCGGCCAGCAGCCTCCTCACTCGTAACTAACTCCTTTGCCCGCAATGCTTCTCATGTCCCTCAGTATGGCAAAAGGTATACCGCTAGGAGCAGCAAGTCAGGCAGCTGTTGAAAACAGAAACACAGCCCAGCTTACAGCATGAAACTGCCAAATGAAACTGCCGTCACCCCAATCCACATCAAGCAATGGCTGCTCACTCAATGGCCCCTTTCAGCCTAAAACAAAGCAATAGCAACCTTGCCATGCCCAGATCTCATCCATTTAAGGTGCAATTCACCACTTAAGTGCACAGCTTAGGTCCATTTAAAAAAATCATCTTGCCTGCTCCAAATGCTGACTGCTACTTCTCGTCACCTGTACAACCACAAACAGTGCTACTTCTGGCCACCTCTATCATCAACCACAAACAGTGCCAAGGACTTTTTTTTTAATTGTACACCTACACCCCTCAAAAATAATAATTATCACAACCTTTTACTTTTAAACATTTTTTGGTTTACTTAGCATGTCGATCCAGTTCATAATAGCAATAATGCCCTCCAGGTGTGGTATATCATGGGATATCACCACTTCTCAGGTGTTGGATGCATTCAGCCTGTGGCCTTGTGCCCAACCACCCGAGGTGTGTTGAAACATAGAAACACAGAAACATAGAATTTGACGGCAGATAAGGACCACTTGGCCCACCCAGTCTGCCCATTTCCCTACTTACTGGATAAGCTGCAGATCCTGTTAACCAGTAGCCTACTTCTTCCTACCCCCACCTCCTAGAATTGCCTTATGACTGTCCCATGCATGCTTGAATTCCACCACTGATTTTGACTCCACAACCTCCTCCGGAAGGCTGTTCCATGCATCCACAACCCTCTCTGTGAAAAAATACTTCCTTAAATTACCTCTGAGCCACCCCCTCTATCTTCAAATTGTGCCCTCTTGTTCTTGCACACCTCTTTTTTTGAAAGATGCTACCCTCTTGGACTTTGTTGATTCCATTGAGGTACTTGAATGTTTCTATCATGTCCCCTCTCCTGCATATCCCATGATATACCACACCCTGTCATGCATTATTGCTTAATTTGAACATCCACATTTCAATCAGCAGTTCAAAATTAAACAATACAAGGACTGCTATACTGAAGAGGTAATGTATATCATTCAGTGTCCTTGTGACCACTTATATGTGGGCCAAAAGAAAAGAGCCCTTCAGAAATCTATATTGGAACACAAAGGGGACATTAGGAATAGGGATGAAAGGTCACCTGTAGCATTACATTTTAACCAAGAGGGACATAATGGAGAGTCCATCAGATTCTGGGGGTTAGAAGTTGTTGAGCCACCGTACATTGGTAAAATGGGTAACACGAGAATGTAAGATTACCCCTAGCCCTGGTAGAGCACAACTTGTTTATTTTTGTCATTATAATTACTGCACACTTTCCCAACACTTGAGCAGCTCAAGAATAGTGGTGGACGATGTGGGCTCAATTCACTCATGAAGTGATTCGCGGAGTGAAGGTGAATTTGCAGAGTTCTCCGCAATGCAATGTGGAGTAATTCGTGTTATGATGGGTAACATGAAGTCCATTGAAAACAATGTACTTCACCTCCCTTTGCCTTGTTTTTAAGCTCCAAAGGTGAATTTAGCAGTGATTCATGGGATTTCAGGTCACATGGGCTCTATATTGTTCTGCACAGCCTTAGTTCGGAGTAGTGTGTGTAGGAAGCTGTGGGAGACAGTCTGCTCTGAGAGCTCTCTTTGATTTAAACCATCTAAAATCTGTTAAAAAAGCCTTTTTGAGTTATTTTGTTTTGCTCAAACTTTAGTTCATCGATTGTAGGAAACCCTCCTGTGCTCATATCATCAAGCATTTATTGTTTGTGTGTGGATTTTGAATGTTAATGTACAACATTGAGTCTGTGTAGTAAGAGACAGTGAAAGTGTACTTTGGGGGAGGGGTGTATCTGTGGTGTAGGTAGATTTAATTTGGAGAAATAGGGAGTTCTTTTTTTTTGGTTATATTTTTATTATATAACTGACTGTTAATGTACACACAGTAATACTGTCAGTAATTGTTGAAATTTTTTTTCTGATTGTGTGTTGTGTGGATCTGGTGCAGCAGTTCATAATTTCAGGTTGTTTAAAATACGTGGTATATTACTGAAGTTTTCAATTTGCTACGTATTACTTGTAAACAAATCGTGTGTGTGTGTGTGTGTGTGTGTGAGTGTGTGTGCGGTGCGTGACATCAAATAATACACCTTTTATTGTGCCACAGTGTAATTGCAGGTGCAACAGTATGAACCTTCTATCCACAGCAGCTGTGTGATTTTTGTACTGCCATTGTGGTATCTTTTCTTTGTTTTGCTGCTTGCACTGGCATAAAAATCTGCAGTCAGTGCTTCCCCCCCACCGGCAAAAGGAATTATTTTCCTGATTGGATTGTTTGTGACTTCAGCACCACTGATTAGTTAAGGTATTGTTGAACTTGTGACTTTGCATCTGTATCTGTTGCTGAAGCCATAATTGATTTTTGGCTTCACATCCAGCATCCCCCTATCAAGAGTGAATGTTCCAAAATCTAAATTTGTTTAGAATATTGTTGTTGATCCCCCAAAATGCCCACAAAAGACATGCAAGCAGAGCTGTTTCTCACCATGGCACTGCTGACTGTGGTAAGATTGTCTGTGAGCATGGTAGCACACAGATGCAGAAGTGCATTGCTGATGTGAGGAAAGGTATTTCTCCTGCAATGTTTTCTACAGCCAAATCAGTAGCTTCACTCATAGTTGGAGGAGATGATGTTGTCCCAGCCGGTGGTGTTAGTGCAGTTGCTGGTGGTGATATGAGTATTGCTGCCTCAAGTTCCACTTCTGACCAGTTTACCGTGTCCAAAACTATAGTGGAGTGTGAAGCAGTGCGAGTGAATGGCAGTGTAGATGATGTCATACTTCCCAGTAACATCTCAGTAACTGAACATGAGGATTCTGATCATCATGTCAATGATAGTATACAATGTGACATTTCTTCCACTGCAGTTCAGGGCATGCATTTGCCATGCAGTGATTCACAGTGTGGTGAAAAAATATCAGCTGATGGTGGTGCTGATGATGAATCTGATGATGATGATGTTGCTGTGGTTGCAACATGCAGTCCACATGCCAACATCCAAGCAGAAGACATGGATGTGGGTGATGTTGATGAATATGATGATGTAAGTGACCCCAGTTGGGAACTGGAGAAAAAGAAATTCAAGGTGGCTGTGTCTGGGTCTGTTTGCATTAATCCCCCCTGTTAAAAGTTGTGATTTACCAGTTTCAGTTGATGGTGATGATGATTATGACCCAGTAAAATGATAGGTAGTCATGGTGGTCAGTTGCAGTCCAAGTGTGTTCTGCCCAAAAATCATGTAGCACACACCCCACTTCATGGCTTAAAAGAACGGAGTCCAATAAGCAGCATCAGGGATATGTTAAAACTAAAGTATCACAAACCTTTGTTTGGGATTTTTTTGTGCAAGATGCAAATGATTAACTTAATGCTTATTGCAATCTGCCAGGTTTGCCATGCGCGTGTGAGTCGAGGTAAAAAGGGGAGCCATCTGGGCACAGAAGGACAGCATATGCATCTTAAGAACAGGCACATGGCATTGTGGACCCAGCACAAGATGGCAGCTAATACCACAGTGGGGCATTCACCCTTGTCATCAACCATAACAAGCATGTTATCCCCTTCCATGACTGTTAAATCAAGTAGGAAACTAAATGTGTGCAGTAGTGATGAAATAAGAGCAGAGGATTACTACAGGCATGATGAGGTGGAGGAGTGGAATGATTTTGAAATGTTGTCCAGTGCTAATGAGAGTAGCAGTTTTGGTGGTGGTGAATGCAGTATATCTAGTGCAAGTGGTACATCAACCCCAGTTGGTAAATCTGGCAAAATAACTGCATTTGTGGGTTTGTTATCATCACCTGTGCAACCATCTTCATTAAACGTCCACACTCCACCCCCTGCCATTCGCAGAGCAGAACCATTTGTCATCACACCCCGTGTAAAATGTTTAAGTCAGCCCACATTACAGAGTGGTTTTGTGCATAAGCTGAAGTACCCACCCAATCATACAGTGTCATGTGAACTTAATGCTGCTGTAGCTGAAATGCTGGCAATTGATCTTTTGCCCTTCTCCTTTGTGGAGAATTCTGGGTTCCAGTGGTTTGCTGCACGTGCCTGTCCAAAATGAAAAGTCCCATCCAGGACATATTTTTCGACCCATGCTGTCCCTGAGTTGTACCGTTCTGTGTCCAACTCTGTAAGACATGCCCTTCAATATTCCTCCTCTCCATTCATCCATTTAAGTATGGATATGTGGACAGTGGCAAAACAGTGGGGAGTTCATATTTAAGCAATAAGGCACGACAGGGTATGTGTTGTGCTGGGATAACGTCACGCCCGGGGTGATTAGGCGCGAGGCCGCAGGGCGAGGTGATCAATCACCCCAGTACGTTACCCATGCACAATACACACCCTGGAGTGCCTTATTGCTATTATAAAATGGCTCGTTTTATTTTAAGTAGAAAAGATAGGAGAACCTGTTTAAAATATAAATTTATTTCATTTTTTGTTTGGGCAGGTATACTTATTGAGAAAAAGTGCACAGTTCCTGTTTGTGCAGGAGGTGGCGCTCCTACATGGTTTCTCTGTATTCATTTTAATGTTTGTCTTTGTGGTTCCCACTATCCTCCTGCTGATAGGACGATCAGTCTTACTACCTGGTTGCCCCTACACTGACAGCACTGTTATTACTGAACACCGAGTTCAAATCTGCTCCTAGTTACCTGATAAAAGTCTCATCAGGAACTCTGTAATTTCAGATGCAGTGAGCCTGCATTTTAAACAGTGACCACGCTGCTCACTCATAACGCTTGCTGAGTCCTCTTGCTATAACACTCGCTAGCTCCTCGAATACATTTCTTGTGCATCTAGAAAGATGTTGGCGATGCATTTCATCGCTCAATGTGGTGATTCACTTCACTCACTCAGTGTGAGAGTCAAGAGGTTATGGCAAGAGAGGACCCAGTGAGCTGTTATGAGTAGAGCCCATGGTCACTGTTTAAAATGCAGGCTCACTCACGCCTGAAATTACAGGGTTCCTGATGTAGTTTTCTTTTTATCGGGTAACTAAGGAGCAGATTTGAACTCGGTGTTCAGTAAACACAGTGTTGTCAGTGTAGGGGCAGATCAGGTAGTAAGACTGATCGTCCTGTCAGTGAGGAGGGTAGTGGGGCAGGCAATCGCGTCATGGAGTGATTTTTTTTTTTACATTTGATGCGGTCTTTTCTGTGCTGGGACTAGATCCGTGATGTTGTACTGGGATAACATCACGGGTCCAGTCCCAGACTTATGAATCAGAGCCCAAGATTTTTTTTTGCCATTGTATAATTGTGTATAACTGCACATTGGGCGCAGGTGCCGGGTGTTGTTTGTGCTGTTGGTAGTGTGAATAATCAGTGCAGTAAGTTGGAGTGTCGTGGTAGCACTCTTCCAGGAATTCTACAGCATGCAACAATTGCTATGCACAATATGACCTGTTCACACACTGGTGAAAACATGTTGGACTTGGTACTGATGGAAATTGACAAGTGGCTGAACCATCTGTCCCTGGGAGCTGGGTTCATAACAAGTGACAATGGGTCAAATGTGGTGAAATGCATCACAAATGGTGGCTTTGTTCATGTTCCATGCATGGCCCACTGTTTAAATCTTGTGGTGCAGGAGTTTCTGCAGCACCCTGATGTAAAGGAAATGCTGACAACTGCAGGCCATATCTGTTCTCACTTTTCACGATCTGCAAAGGCCCGTGACCAACTTTGGCAGTTGCAGATCCGAAACAGCCTCCTTCACCATCGCTTGAAGCTGGAAGTTGTCACCTGGTGGAACTCCACTTTATACATGGCAGAGAGGTTGTATGAACAGTACAAAGCCATCTCAGAATATCTTGTCATGCACACTGGCCGTGACATTTCCGGGGCCTCCATGTCTATGATGACTGAACAGTGGTGCCTTATGGACTCTGTAATAACAATTTTGCGGCCTTTTGAACACGCCTCACAGGCAGTGAGTGGCAAATCTGCCTCCATTAGCCAATCAATTCCACTTCTGCGGGTGCTGAGGCAGACATTGGTGAATGTACAGCATAGCCTTGATGTTGCCAGAGACAGTGCTAGCAGTATGTTGCTGAAACACATGCTGACAGTATTCGACCAGAATCGTCACATCTTGAGCATTCAGCATAGTGACAACTTTGCAATAGCAACAATGCTAGATCCACTATGCAAACATGGAATTGCCTAAATATTGGAGGGAGGGCCTGAACAGGTAAAAGATGTCAGTGGGCAACTGGTGCACTTGGTTCATGGGGCACAGAAGTCACTTTCCAAGGTCAGCAAACCTCAGCAGCATAATCAGGCTGAAGGTGAACCTGGAGGAGTATCAAGCATATCCTGTTCCCATAAGGGGAATGAAACTGCAGTTCAAGGTGGCCTGTCATCCAAAGTGGTTGGCGTCAACCCACTTTGGGAGGCTTTATCTCAAGTGGGGAATTGTGACATAAATGATTCCAGAGAACAGGATGATGCATCAACCACTGGACTTAGTGCAGCACAGAGAATGGTTGAGTTATATTTGTCTGAAAATAGGCATCTGTTAATAACTGATGATCCTCTTTTATACTGGAGCAGAAAGGTCAGTGAATGACCAGAGCTGACTGCAGTGGCACTGAAGTACCTGACATGCTCACCCTCCAGTGAAAGTGTCGAGAGGGTATTCAGCTCAGCAGGTACAATAGTTCAGGATCATTGTACAAACCTCTCTCCTGCAAATATCAGTTTGCTAACATTCATAAAAATGAATGAGAGGCACATACCAGCTCAGACTGCAACCTCAGTATTCATACCCCGGCCTAGTCATGGTTTTGGTGATGTAGAAATTAACCATCCTGGTGGCACTGGCAGTGGCAGCATGAAATGGCCTACCACTGACATAGATGATGACACAGTGGAGAAAAAATTTCTCAGTGGTCAGACTTCAGAAATAGATGACTGTGAGGGCAGCTTTCTTTATGAGGATGATGATGAGGTTAATGTTGGCAGGTTTTAACTTAAGTTGTTAAAAGGCTATCACGTTTGTTGTATGATACATGTTTTCTTTTTCATAAGGTTAAATGAGTGTCCCACTTAGAGTGACTCAAATTCCATATGTCACTACACATTTGTAACATAGAGCACAATATATCCTGACCCCTGTACCACCACCATAACACCACTTTTAGCCACTGCCACCACAGGGGATGACTTTGTGTGCCTCCCCGGACCACCACTATAAGACCGCTGTTAGCCACTGCCACCACAGGGAATTAATTTGTGTGCCCCCCTTGACCACCACCATAAGACCACTGTTAGCCACTGCCACCACAGGGAATTACTTTGTGTGCCCCCTGGACCACCACCATAAGACCACTGTTAGCCACTGCCACCACAGGGAATCCCTTTCTGTGCCCCCCTGGACAACCACCATAAGACCGCAGTTAGCCACTGCAACCAGAGGGAATGACTTTGTGTGTTCCCCTGGACCACCACCATAAGACCACTGTTAGCCACTGCCACCAGAGGGAATGACTTTGTGTGCCCCCATGGACCACCACCATAAGACCGCTGTTAGCCACTGCCACCACCGCCAGATGCAGGAAGAAGTCAGAGGGAAAGTCATCATGTGCTGCAGCTATGACCACCAGCACCCACCACCAGTGTCATTTTGACAATGTTTTTCCATTACATTGACCATGCCAAGGCAGAGGGAGTTGAACAGGAGACCACATCCATCGGCCACAGGTACAAGGCTTCTTACTATTAAAACTAAAAAGTGAGTATGTGTACTAATGTTTTTTATGCTATTCAACTTCCTTTAGCTGTGTGTTTTGTTTTCTGTTGCTTTTCTGAGCTGCAATGGTCAGACACATATGGTAAACTTATTTTGTTTTTTTACATGTTAACAACAAACGACTCTCCTTCACTGAAAGTCCGTATCAATGGTACAGCAGCAGTACTGTCCACAGGAACCTATGGAATATCCATTTCCAATCCATACTGGTAAGTATATATATTTTATTTCATCTGTTCCTTTTTTTTTCATAGGAGTGCAAATCCGACTGAGGATTCATAAACTAGATGACGTGAACATCCCAAAAAATATTTCTGCAACCTATCATGCACTGTATTCCAAATTTGCAGCTGTGCAGCCATGACAGTGTTGAAAAAGTTGGACCCTGGTTGTGTTACTTGACAAGATGTGGTTTTGAAATGTAACTTGAGTTGAAATGCAGGGACACTGATGCAGTGTATTTGTTACACAGCCTGGTACTAAATTAAGTTGTGATCTGCTGATTGCAGTGGGACAGCTTGCTATCTGTGTTAATCCAGATACCCGTGGAACAGCCACGGCTTAAACATAATGTGTTACTGCTGCAATCACGTTGTAGTAAGTCCTTCATTTCAAATTTTAGGAAACTTTCAGATGCTTTGTTGTGTCATAGTTGCCTTATCCAAAGAAGTTCTTCAACATCAGGCCACCCCCTGGACTGGGGCAGACATACAACATGCAGAACTTGTTTCCATTGATGACCATGACCATCGTTACCAACCAGACTCGAGAAGGATGCAGATGAAATCTGTGAAGAAGTAACCAAATAAGAAACCATTAATGAGACCTACCTGCAAATATGCTTCCCCCCAAAAAAATACTTACCTTCATTGGCTTGAGAGTATTCCATTTCCAATTTCAACGCAAAAATTTCTCATCAAGCACTGGAATGTGAACACCAACAGTATCTGTGACCTTTGATACAAAACAGTACAATGAGTACATGTCTATATATGTCAACCCCCCACCTAGAAAATACATATATTATATATATATATATATATATATATATATATATATATATATATATATATATATATATATATATATCAACTCACCAAGGCTACTATTAATGCACACACAAAGGGCACCCTTCCATCCAGTTGAGATGGTCGCATCACATTTGTGGGAATTGCAGCACACTTTGAACCAGCAACAGTTCTCTCACGGCCATCATTTCTGATGGAACACTGAATGGATTCATGTCATGTTATCCCTCCTTCACACTGTTTGGCAAGACACTGTGCATCATGAGTACATTATCATCACATAGTATGTAAACTTTCTGGACACAAGACAGATGCATTTTGGGGATGCAGAACAATTCTGAGGACTCTGTGTGACTACTGCACACATGAGTGACTGTGCAATAAATTCTGGGGGACTTTGCATGTGGTGTAATACTCCCATTTCACTACCTCAGCACTTGCCAATTTTCTGGACAAAAGACAGATCCATTTTGGGAATGCAGAAAAATTCTGGGGACTCTGTGTGACCACTGTGCACATGAGTGACTGCGCAATAAATACTGGGGGACTTCTGGACACAAGACAGATGCATTTTGGGTGTTGTGATTGTGAGCACATAATGTCATACTTAAATTATAAATTAAAGCAACAGTGCAACACTGTGGTGAAAATTTTGACCTATACTTTTTTATGCTATTTTACTTTGCCAGCTACTAGTTACCTCCTGTCTTGTATGATACCCTTCTTTACGCAATTTGTGTCTGCTTTACTACTTTTTCTCATGTCTGAAAAAAAAAAGAATGCCTTTTAATATGGCTCTGACCAGGTATTCATCACTATTTGCAGCTGTTTTTGAATAAATATTGTTCTGTGAGGTAAAAAACACTGCATGCTGCATAATTGTTCATTTTACAACAGAAGTAATATATTACAACTGATGGAGAAAAACAGTGGAAAATACTGACAAAGACCTGGTCCGCACCATATTAAAAGGAGCGCTCCTTTTATTATTTTAGACATGAAAGCAGACTCAAATACTGGAAAGAACAGTATCACACAAGTCAGGATGTAATTAAAGTGGAAATGTAAAATAGCATAAAAAAGTATAGGTCAAAAACAGATTGTTGCACTGTTGCTTTAAAGAGATTCACTAAGTTATATAGTTATGGTATTGCACCCAATATATGGGTGCCTAACCTCCAGGGGAATCTTTGTTGCTCCACATGTCCTTACATAGTACAATACTTTTCTGGCAAAACCTTTCATAATTTCAGTACACCGGGTCCTGGAGGACTTCCCATTCTGAAGAGCCACCCAAGTTCTGCCGCCATGCTCAGCAATGTTATGACGTGATGCCAGGGAGAGCGTGAGGGTGCGCTACATTATACTGAATGACCGGCAGCTTTCTGAATGTTTTAAATGTTATAGTGGTCAGTTTGTGGTGAAACGAGGGCATGTTTCAACTAACAAGAGCCTTGTTAGTGGAAATGTGCTGCTTCTGGATGGGGAGGAGGCAGGACCAAACAGTCTGGAGTGGTCCAATGACACCCGGCTACGATGACCCCCATGCATGCGCACTCACCTCTGGCCATGGGCCTCAGACTGTCCCTGGTCCATCACACAAAACACTCCGTCCCTCTCCGACATGTCACATGATGAGCGACTTCACACACACTCGCAGTCTCACGCACACACGCACACACACAGTCATACACACACACACACAAACACACACACACATACACACAAAACAAAACTTATTCAAAAAAGAAATTGGTCACCAAAAAGAACTGATAAAACAGTACAACAAAAATTAAAGAATTAGCTTTTAAAACAGCTTTTGGTTTTTCTGAAATTTGCTCAAGAAAGAAACTAATAACAAACTCTCCTCTCCTACACAAAATGCTTCCTCCTACCTCTGCAAAGGAGAAATTGAAAGTATCTGCTTGTATGACTCACTTCTTTCCTGCCTGGCTAAAACATGTGATTTACAGTACTGTAAGTCATGTGATGTGTGGGGCGGCTGCCTAAAGTGCCTATATTGTTGTCATTCTGCCTTACTTCATGTTAAGGTGGAACAACAATGTGAAGTCATAATAACAAGGCGAAATGAACACTTCTCAATGGTCACTTTGTGTAGCATTATGATAATGTAAAGTGGCTACTTTGCATTCACTTCGCCTGTGAATTTTAAATTTGCTGCATCTCTACTCAAGAACCTGTTTGACAGGGCCGACTCAGTTCACATGGACTGAGTGTTCAGTTGCTTAGTAACTGGTCTCACCTCGCGAGGCTTCTGGGTGATTATGCATCATCACTGCAGCCTTTCCAAACAGGCTCAAGAGGAAGGACCACCCCTTTGTGAACTACAGCATCTTTTGGTCACCATTATAGAGCTGGAACACTGAATTAACTTTTTAAGAGCAGTGCAAGTAAAGAAACATACATTATAAAACATAAAAAGGCTTTTGACATGTAAAGGTGTCTTTAATCGATTATTGGAACCTAAATGCAAATCTGTGTGTATTTATCACAGGCTTCCCAAGGCTCATAAATACAAAAGCCAGACAGAAATAAAAACTCTGACAAAACAGTCAGATTTAAGAAAAAATTCAAACCAGCTCACAAGGTATGTGTCCCATAGGCAAGGGGAATCATTTCATTTAATTTATTTTATTTTATTTTGATCTTGATTAACACCTTTGAGCTGAAAGCTCATTACATAAGTTCCACACCACAGAATTAGAGTAAAACAACAATTGATTACAGAGCATTTATACAGGGTGAGAAGGTTAACAAAAAAAGAGCTAAAACAAGAGCAGCTTTAATATGCAATTGTTCAATGTTTAATCAGGTTGCTAAGTGCTGCAGAAGGAAGGAAGGATACAGGGTCCTGAATGGACAGAACAGAGGAGCGGCCCAAGGGCCTTGTCGGGGGGTATATGGTGGGACAGTATCTAGGTTTACAACAGAAGTTACATTTGCTGCATCATGAGTGTACTTGGTGAAAGGTGGAGGGTAAAACATATGATACAGAAAGTATGAAGCATCAAAATGAATTAAAACTTTTTATTGTTGTTTGTAAATTTACAGGCAGATTGTAAACAGATGACTGGTCTGAGGAGACTGTTTTTACTAGAAAGTCTTCCGTTCAAGTGGTAAAAATTCACATTTATATGAACAGTTAAAATGCATTGTACCAAAAAGGTGTGTAAAAAACTAATATATATGTATGTATGTTTGACCAATAGATAAGAATCCCCATGAACAAGCTCATATTGCGAGTGAAAGGTAGGGGCTATCCATTAAAAGAATCTTTGAACTGAAATAAGTGCATTTTTTAAATGCTGGATGAGGCTCTACACACATTTTTTTCTTTGCTTTAATAAGCTACCTCCAGGAGCCACTAAAGGACTTATAAAATGTTTATCATTACCCAGATATATTTCTCTTCCATTTCTAGGTATGTTTGCAGCACATTTTCAACATGGACTTTTTGGGACCCCACATCATGAACACTGGCACTGTTATTTTGTTACTCGGTCCCAAAAGGTGATTTCATGGTCACTGCGCAGAATCCCCTTTCAGGACCAGTTAACAAAACAAGAGTGTCACTGTTCATGAAGTGGGGTCCCAAAATTCCCTTGTTGAAAATTTGGTGCAAAAAATACTGAGTTATATATGGTCATTGAAATGTTGCTACGCACGTGCATAACTTTGGACATTTGTAAAATTTTCACTCCAAATTTTCAACATAGCCATTATTTCACAGCACCTCATGAACAGTACAGCTTATCATTTCAGAAATCCTGCCTGAAACATGTTTTCACACCTGTGGCATTGAATGGCATGGTTGCTGCATGAAATCACCTCTCGGGACTGGGTACCAAAATGACAGAACCAGTGTTCATGAGGTGGGGTCTCAAAAAGGGCATGTTGAAAATTTGGGGTCAAAATTTCAAAAAATGGCTGTGTTATGGGCATTCATTACCATCTCGAGAAGCATGTTCATAACTTTGGAAATTTGCAATATTTTCACCTCATATTTTCAATATAGTCTTCTTAGTACCCCACGTCATGAATGCCACAGCTGTCATTTTTCAAATCTTGACCAAAATGTTGTTTTACACCTGTGGCATAGAATGGCATTGCAGTTGAACAGAATTATGTTTTGGCGGGGATTTGAACATTTTCTCTGCTGGAGACATACAGTGATGTGATAAGAAGGTTATGTTGAACATTTGGGGTGGAAATTATTTAAGATGGCACAGTTATGACTATTTCTTGCAATTTTGCTATGCCTGCTCGTAACGTTGTGAATTGAAGCACAGGGGCGTGAGGTCCCTGTGTTTCCACAACTTGATACATATACGCATCTACGTAGGGATACAGACCCTGAGATCCCACCCCTAAAGAAGCTTCCACAGCTAGAAACATACCCGCAATTGTGGAGGGATGGGAGCGCAGGGTTGAAAGGACCCTGCAGTCCCACAGTAAAATAAAGTTTCTACTATACTATACTATCTCAAAAAGTAAGGAAATACATTGCAAAAAAGCTATATTAATGTATCAGGGTAAAAGCAACAAAAGTAGGGAAATGTGGGGTTAGGTTTCAATCCTAACGCCTCCACCCCACCCCTGCACAGACAAAGAGGGATGGGGTGCATTGGCATCTTTCATCCCCAACAGTTACCGCAGATTCTCCTATGTTGTGCCCACCCAGCTTATTTTCTAATAGAATGTGGTAAGCATTAGGACTGAAGATGCCAATGCCACCCCCCCATCCCTCTTTGTCTGTGCAGTGTGGTGTGGGGTGTTAGAGTTGGAAACCCTAATGCCACATTTCCCTACTTTTGGTCGCCTTAACCCTAACTGATGCATTAACATAGTTTTTTGCCATTTATATCTATCTGTCTATCTATCTACAGCAGCGGCAGGCATGGGGTGTGCCTTGCGATTGTCAGCCCTAACTCTCACCCCATTACATGAGTAAGTAAGCTGAGATGGGTACAGTATATTACACAGTGACAAAGAAACAGCTCTGTAAACCTCCCAGAACGATTGTATTCTATGAGAAATCAACCAAAATTCAAATCCACAGAACTCCAACACTACATTAATGTATTTTTAATCTAAATAGTAAAATGTACATCTGTGGAGGAAGCAATTTCTGCCTGAAAATTTCAGTCCAAAATTTCAAACCGTTTCTTTGCTATGAAGTGACAAAAAAAATATATATATATAAAACTTTTTTTTTGCAAATTGCAAAACAGACCCCTGTTTCATAAATCCTTTTTTGCAATTTGTGGTAAAGAAAATCCTTTCTCACAAATTTTAAAAAAGGATTCTGTTTCACGGTAAACGTTTTCAGAGATTTGTGAAACATGATTTCCGCTGCTAGAAAGAAACACATTTCTCACAGAGAAATAAAAAACTAACCCCAGAACACAATTCTACTGGCCCTGATTAGGTAAACACAACTGTGGGTGTTTACCAAAGCCCCATATTAGTTTTGAAATTTAAGTTTGTTTCCCTTGTTAACGGAAAACAAGATGGTGGCAACACGAACTAGGATTCTGTATTTGAGATCAAAAATCCTGTTTTGCTAACAAGAATCCTGTTTTGAGCCTCACATCTAATTTTCCTCATAGGAAATAATGGGAAATTTAAACATTTAATAACTTTGGAACAGATTAATATTTTTTCACCAAACCTTCAAAAGGCACCACTGTGACCCAAGATTTATATATCCAAAATAATTCAGACCAAAATTCCACACCATTTTTGTGCAACACGGTGACAAAGAATTTGACAAAACAATGGTAATTTATGCATTCCTTGAGACTCTGTATCATCTCACCCGCACAACCAACCGAAACAAATCTTGTCACATCAGGCAGGTTCAACTAGTGAATTCACAAATTACAGACCAATCTCTATTCTGTCGGCTCTATCTAAATTGCAGGAAAAGATTGTTTTGGGGCAATTAACTGACTATATGGAAACATATGGTCTATTATCACAATGTCAGCATGGTTTCAGGAAGGGGAAGGGTGTTGAGAATGCCTTGGTCGAGCTCACAAGCGCGGTTCACGAGGGCATGGAGAGGGGGTGCCTGACTGGGGCTGCGTTCGTGGACTTGACCAAGGCATTCGATTTGGTGGATCATTCCCTCCTAGTCAAGAGACTCAAGTGTATTGGGGTGGGGACACCAGTATTGTTTTGGGTATCAAATTATCTTTCAAACAGGTTTCAGATGGTAAAGATTGGAAGTAGTTTATCTGATAAGGCTTTGGTCAAGTGTGGAGTCCCACAAGGCTCCATACTGGGTCCAATTTATTTTATCTGTTAAGGATGCACGTGTGGTTATGTATGCAGATGATGCTGTTGTCTTTTGCCATGGGGGAGTATTATCAGAGCTTACAGTAATATAACTCTGACCAAGGAACTTAAGGCAATGCAAAATTGGCTGATAAATAATAAATTAGTATTAAATAAGCAAAAAAAAAATATGGTATTTGGTACTCCTGTCAAGTTAAAAGCTATTGGTTCTAGTTTACAAGTTGAGTCATTAGATGGGGTTTTGTATGAAAATGTAAATAGCTTTAAGTATTTGGGGGTAGTTTTAAATCCCACATTAACATATGAGTCACATATACTTGCTATTACATCTAAAATTCATTCCAAAATTGCTTTATTATACAGGTTGCGCAGCTTCTAGACAGATGAAGTGCATTTGGCAATTGCTAACCAATGTTTGTTGCCCATTTTGAACTATGCTTCCATAGTGGTGGACAATGCTTCCTACAGTACTATAAGGTGGAAATCGGTACTGTTGCACAAAATTGGAAGATTTGCTTTATTAACATCTAACAATGTACATCATTGTACTATATTGGAAAATCTTGGATGGTTATCAGTCGAATATTGCCACAAGTATGTAATGTCTAAATTTGTTTATAAAACACAACAAACAGGGGTACCTTTAAAACTGAAAAAAACAACTTGAGATTTCTAGTTCTAAATTACATACTAGATTATTGGGGACCCAACAATGTTAAGAATCCCATTTATGCATACTTCAAGAGGACAGTGATCATTTGCATACTATGCACCAACAATATGGAACAATATTCAAGTACATATTAGAGGTATGGGTAGTTATGGGTTGTTTCCAGCAGCCTTGAAAACACACTTTATGAATTTGTCTAAGTGCAGCTGTCTTCTAGATTGATACTTACTGAATGTATATATTAACTATGGAGTCACGGCCCTTGTGACACAGATTTGTATAACAGTTTAAATTGTATTAGGGTTTTTAAATTTACACTTAACTGTGATTTTACTTAGACGTGGAATTTGTATTCCTATTTAATATGTTTTGTATTGAGTACAGTCTGTCTGATGTAGTTTTTGTATGTATTTGATTAACCACGGATCGCACCTGTAAAAGGGATTGTATCCCAGTGTGCTTACCCGTATACAAATAAAAATCACGTCAACATCAAGAGATCTCTGGTCCCTGATGGAGCATGCCACATTTCATGCAAATTGCTTGAATGGTTGTGAAGTTATTAAAGCACAAATTGCAATCAAAAATCCTGTTTTGAGCCTCACATCTAACTTTTCCCATAGGAAATAATGAGAAACTTAAAAATGTAGTAACTTTGGCATGAATTAATATTTTTTCACCAAACCTTCAAAAGGCATCACTGTAATCCAAGACCTATATACCCTGGAAACTTCAGAACAAAATTCCACACCAGAATTGCGCAATGCAGTAATGAAGAATTTGACAAAAAAACAGTAATTTACACATTTTTTAAGACTCCATGGGCCAGATATTTAAAACTTTGCACTGGGAGCAAACTGTTTACACTTAGTTTGTGCTGGGTTTGCGCGGGTCTACTATATCCAAAAGGCCAAATAGTGCTGGCAAACTGTATTAGCATCGGGCAAAAATATAATATATGTGCAAGGGGCAAAGAGAGGGGGCATGTACATGAATACAGGTGCAATGCTATATTCAGTGCATGAGTTCAACCTCCTGCAAAGTCAGTTAATCCACAAAAAACTACTATTGAATGCTAAAAAAACAAAAGCAATGCTCTTTTCTCCACTTGCCCACTCACTTAGCCCTACAGACGGTGGACCCACTCCAGAAATCATTACAATACTAGGTGAAAAACTGGAATTTGTAACCAAATTTAAATATCTGGGAGTACGGATTGATAACAGACTTTCCTTTGCAGAACACATCGAAGACTTGTTGAAAAAACTCCGGCAAAGGCTTGGACTTTTCTTTAGGCTAAGCCACTTCCTCACTATAGATGCCAAAACAAGACTGGTCCAATCTACTTTCCTATCTCTGGTGGATTACGTGGATTTCTTGTGCAGCCAGTGACCATCTCCCACCAGCCAAACTTGACATGCTGTACCACCGTGCACTAAGGTTTATCACAGGTCTCCCAAATTCTACTCATCACTGCATCCTGTATGATACTGTGGGATGGACATCCCTTAAACTTAGGTGCCACAAAAATGCTGCTTTCTGGACTTACCATGCCCTCACAAACAAACTACCCCAATATATTTCCGATTGCCTATCCCTATGCACAATAAGAAAAAATGCGCTCCGAAGCCATTCCTTCATCTCCCTTGCAATACCCAGAGTAAACTTGCATTTCAGTAGAGCAGCAATTAGCTTCATGCTCCCTACCCTTTGGAATAACTTGCAAATGACTCTTAAATAAGATGCCCTTGTCCCTCTGCCCATCTTTAAGGCATTATAATCGCGTGCAGTAAGCGACGTCTACAACTGCTTTGCTCGTCCTCAAATAGCTCCTAAACCATTCATGGCTCACCTTCAGGTCTGAATCATCACCACAGCTGCCTCTAAATTATGGTGGTTGTTACCATCCTATCATCTGCATGTTGATAAAATTTCTAACTTGTGCTTCAACGCTATACCCACTTACTCCACACCCCATATTCTGCCCCATTTAAACACGTTGCTGTACTTCTGTCAGATAGCCATGGCTTCTAGCACACATGGGGTCTGTAATCCTTACATGCTGTTGTGAAATTATCCTTTGCCTCCTAGCACCAGCCAGCGTACAGCTTTAAGCAACAGTACATGGGGTCTATAGTACTCTAATGTTGTTATGCAATTATCTTTTACTGACCAGACCTAACTGGTATCCTAAATCTTATATATTTATGTGTATTTGAATATAAATTCAGCTTTGGGGCATTGCCCATACTGTATTCCATAACTAATGTATGTCATTTGCATAACCTGTATCCATGTTTCAAACAGGTCCACCTTGAAAAAAAGCTATGCTCAACGGTGACCGCCTGTATAAATAGACTTGATTGATTGATTGATTGATTGATTGATTAGTGCCGCCCAGTGTTTTTGCATGACTTAGTGAGACGCTTTGCATGGTGCAAATTACTGCCCAGGAAAAGGTAATCTTAACTCCGGGCAAACCAAGGTTGGGGGCATGGACACAGCAGCAACAGGGAACAAGGCTACCTGCAACCAGTGAGGAGACAGTGTGGGCAGACTGCCTCCATATGCCACTCCATATGCACAGGCATCCAAAGTGTGGAATACAATGTAGTTATATTGCTTAGAAACCAACCAGCCAGTCAGTCAGTGATAGAACTATGCTGAAACAGCACCTGCAGTAGTAATGGTTTACAATGTGACAATATTTTCATCAGAGTGTGATAAATGTAAGAAATGACATTTGTCACACCTGTGAAAAGCCAAGCAAACCCATGCAAACCACTCATGAATATCCAGAAGTCACTCTAAAAATGTGAAAATATTTCCATATCACATGAGTGCCCATCATGTATCCCCTATTTATCACCTTGTTGTCTGGGTAAGTACACTGGGCCGAGGCACAGTGCCAGACACCTCCCAGAGCCACAACATCTGTGGATGGGATGATACAGTGTACACTAATCACAGACCATGAGTGGTTTGCGTGGGTTCACTTGGCTTTGCACAGGTGTGACATGAACAGAATCCAGCATGCACATGCAGCACTGGTGGTGTGGAGGGTATTGAGGGGAGGGGTACAGGTGGCCAGGCTGCACCACATACTGGATGCTGCCACAAGGCTGGGATGATCCATGCTGTGCAAATGGTCCAGTGTAGGGAATACCCCAATGTGACAATATGTTGCACAGTGTGAATTGTGTGTTGTGTTAATGGTCTGTGATTAGTGTACACTGTATCATCCCAGCCACAGATGTTGTGGCTCTGGGAGGTGTCTGGCACTGTGCCTTGGCCCAGTGTACTTACCCAGACAACAAGGTGATAAATAGGGGATACATGATGGGCACTCGTGTGATATGGAAATATTTTCACATCTTTAGAGTGACTTCTGGATATTCATGAGTGGTTTGTGTGGGTTTGCTTGGCTTTGCACAGGTGTGATAAATGTAATTTCTTACATTTATCACACTCTGATGAAAATAACAGGATTTATCACACTCATCCAATGAAAATAACAGGATTTGTCACACTGATTTATCACTCACCCCAATTGTAGAAATACTGTAAACATAGACATGCACCAGGCAGGGTATAAGCATGCTGCCCATGGATGGCACCTCCTGTGTTGCCATCATGTGCCATCAGTCTCAACCATGCCAGGCATTAATTGGTGACCCAGTGCCCAGTGGACACCAAGGCAGTGTGTCCATACAACACACACCTGCAGACCACCCTTTGGTGGACACCAACAGAATCCAGCATGCACATGCAGCACTGGTGGTGTGGAGGGTATTGAGGGGAGGGGTACAGATGGCCAGGCTGTACCACATACTGGATGCTACCACAAGGCTGGGATGATCCATGCTGTGCAAATGGTCCAGTGTAGGGAATACCCCAACATCAGTGTGCCTGTCTGATGGTATGTGCCCCCCCAGCCACATATCACACATCTGTACAGACACCACAGCAAACACAGTCAGCCATGTATATGTCACTGTGAGTATCCCATGCCAGTGGTGCAGCATCTGTCGGTCACACAACAGCATAATAGTAATGTCCACTGTCAGTACACACCTGCAAGATGGGTCTGTCACTGTGTAAAGTGCAGCAGTCATTGATGCCCAATACACCATAAGCATTTCTGTGTCCCTCACACTACTGGCCCCCTTGTTACTGCAGTGTCTGCTGTGCACTGCAGCAGGAACTACAGTTTGACTATTGCATGCAGCACCACCACCTGTGCCTGTGCTTTGTAGTCCCCTGAGGCACAATATTCTATGTGGTTCTGTACAAATGTAGCCTGCAGCTACCATCATGCATTTCCAGACTAACCTACAGGTGGAGCTGTGGGACTCTGCAATAGTGCTGGGCAAACTGCATGCAAATCAGGACCTAATGAGATGCTCATCTGGATGTTTGCCCACAGACTGCCTAAGTAGGCTCATTTGCATGTCAGTTTTGAATATAGCAAATTATTGCCCTGGGCAAACATGCTAGCACCAGGCAAATGTCTTAGCTCTGTGCAAAACTTGTTCAAATGTGTCTGTGCCTTGCAAACATTTTGGAAACATGGTACTTTTCTGCAGAATTTCACATGCACTGGTGCTTTCAGCTTTAATGAATCCACTCCTTTGCTAGCACACACATTGGCCACCTAGATCACCTTTACCTTCCTTCATGCCATTGTGCACTGGGCTGCTGTTGTGATTTGCACTTCCTGGTTGCTATATTCAGAGCGGTCTTATTTCCCAGGCTATTTTTGCACTGCACTCCCAGCCTAGTTTGCCTGGCTTTCTTAGCACACTATATTCAGCAGGTTTAGCACTGGGGTTATACCTTTTGAATATAGTGGGCTATTGGTTCCTGTCTAATTAAGCACGCTGGGCAGTGCTAATTTAGCCCTGGGGCAAAGTTTTGAATATCTGGCCCCATATATCTGTACCTGCACATCCACCCAGAACAAAACATGCCAGATCAAGAGATCTTTGGTCTCTGATGGTGCATGCCAAATTTCATGCAAACAGCTTGAACGGTTGCGAAGCTATTAAGGCACATTTTCAGTATAACATAGAAGTAAAGATTTAACCTTAACTATAGGGACACAATCACTTACTTGGGGTTGTCAAACCTAATGCCCACCCCCCAGCCCATGGCCTCCTGTCTGAGGCACAAGATGCAGCTCTAACCTAGTGCATCATAGTGATACAGTATGGCCAACACAATCTGTTAGAGCTTTCTTCATGCAGGGCTATATAGGCCCTGTGGGAAGACATCAAAATTGACCTTATCTGATCCAGGGTAGGGGTGGGCATTAGGGTTGAAAACCCCAAGTAGGACCCCACCACTGATTCACCAACACTCCAGAGACCCGAATCATAATGTTTTTTTTCATTTCCCATCTTTGTATGCTTTGTGTTTTTACAACCCTAATGCCTGCATTAACATAGTTTTTGCAAAGAATTTCCCTTCTTTTTGTGATAGTTAAACTTTATCATTTGTGTAAAATGAGATAACTACAATATCGGAAACAGTCCTGGAAATGGATCGTCAGGGACCTCCGCAAAATGAGTTAATGAAGTATTGGAGACAGTCATGATGCAGTGTATGGGCCCAGCAGACCCTGGCACACATCTCAATACCTTGAGGGTGAGGTTCACTGACCCACCACAGGGTGTGGTGTCTGCACCAAACACTGCTCCATCCCTACCCATGCCATGACTGGTGCTGCTTACTGTAGCACCTTCCCCATCAGCCTTGTTCCAGTAAACCAGCTCACTGAATTCACACCTGAACTCAGCTTACTTGCACAATAAGGCAGTGTGTTCCCCAGAGGTGCAACGGACATCCCTGCAATCAATGTTACATAATAATTTGTTTGTTTTTAAATATTTTTACCCAAAACTTTCAACATATTATTCTTATGATCCCACCTCATTAACCCCATAAGTGAAAATTTTCAAGTCCATGCTGAAACGTCATTCCGTGCCACAGGTGTGAAAACACTTTTCAAACAGGATGTGAAAAGTGACAACTGTACTGTTCATGAGGTGGTGTGAAAAAATGGGTATGTTGAAAATCTGGAGCTAAAATATTGTAAATTACTGAAGCTATCCACCTGCGAAGAAACTGCGCAATGCATGCTCATAACGCAGCCATTTTTAATTTTTCACCAAATTTTCAACAAGGGTTTACCATTCATGAACACTGTCACTGTCACTTCATTAATTGGTCCAGACAGGTGATGCATGCATCGACTGTGAAATCACCTTTCCGGCCTGAATAATGAAATGACACTGACAGTGTTCATGAGGTGGGGTTCTAAAATGCCCATGTTGAAAATTTGCTGAAAAACTACCTAAAAATGGCAAAGATATCAATATATGTTGAAAATGACATTGAAATACATTATACAGCACTTACCTTTACTCCTCAGTTTGTGGTTCAGCTTTGAAGAGTGCAGATGTGTCCCAGTCAATAGAAGATGACACTGGCCAACCTCTGGAGGTAAGTATAGGGTAAGGGGTGTGGGGTGGTGGGTGCTCAGTGGGAGAGTGGGAATAGGGGAAGGGGACAGCAGGGATAAAGAGGAATGGTTTTCTTTTTTTTTTTTGCAGGTTAAAAAAATATGTTGGGGGACTGTTTTCTTTTTTTACAGGTACCATTCATACAGATCCATAACGGGACACAGAGGATAAGCTCCTCAGTGTCCCATACTGATGGGGAGCATATACATAATTCTGACATGAAGATTGGGGCCCCCAATGTCTGAAAGTTGATATTAAACAAGGGACTGCAGGAGGGAGGGGGTTCGACACTGGGGAAGGACATCCCAGTGTCAGAATATATTAATTTTTTAATAAACTATTTCAGGACACTGGGGTGGATTCTTCAGGTGCCCCACATTGTGTGGGGGGTGAGATCTAATAAATGCTGACATGGGGATTGGGACCCCCAATATTGGCAACTATTTATTAAACAACTGGCTTGGGAGGGTCCAGCACTTTGACTTAGTGCCGTATAATGTATTTGGCGGGTAGGAGCTGGTTGCACTATACAACACAGTTGTCATTTATTAAAGGACAGTTGTGTTGTATAGTGCAACAATACAACACAGCTGTCCTTTAGTAAACAACAGCTATGTTATATAGTGCAACCGGCTCCTATCTGCCAAATACATTATAGAGCACTAAGTTTTATTCCTCAGTTTGTGGTTCAGTTTTGATGAGTGCAGATGTGTCCTGGTCCATGGAAGATGACAGCATAGGACCCCGACAGGTAGGTATAGGATAAGGGGGGTGTGGGGTGGTGGGCACTCAGTGGGAAGGTGGGGATGTGTGGAGGGTAAGGGTGGTAATGACAAGGGACCATTTTCTTTCTTTCAGTTTTAAATAAAAAAGTTGTTGGGGGACAGTTTTCTTTTTTGCAGGTATACATATAAAAATTAATCTATCTCGGGACACTGGGGGTGGGCTCCCCAGTGTCCCAATCAGCTGTGTGTGGGGGGTGAATTAAATGAAACTATGGGCTGCTGGAGCATCCTACACTGGGGGCGGGCATTGGGTCTACTTTTCTGAAGCCGCTGACTTACTCACTCTGTACTCAGTCAGTGGCTTCTTTTACAAAAACAGGAATAAAAAATAACATAAAACACACAGTTTAGTTGGCTTTTGGGCAGAGAGGGACTTAGTTTAAGTGTGTTCCTGCATGACACTTACCGTTATTGACCATGCCTGGTCACACTACTTTTCTCTAATGAAAGTGAAAGTGCTGCCCACTCGTTGTCCTCCCTGTACTGATGGCAGCTTTTTTCTCAGAAAACTAAAGCAAATAAACAGAGAAACAAAACTTTATTTCACTTTTTAACACAATAAGGCTTGTTTTAACTTCTAGTGACTACACTTGGTCATGCTACAGTTCTCTAATAAAAGTGAAAGTGCTCCTCGCTCGTTCTGCTCCCTGTACAGATGGTGGCTTTTTCCTCATAAAAGTAAAGCAAATAAACACAAAACAGAAGCCTTTTTTTTTACTTCTTCAGCAGAGTGAGCTTTTTTTTCTAACTTCTGGCAGCAAGTTATTGGGGGAGGATTGTATATTAATGTACTTGAGCCTGTAGGTAGGAGTCAGAATGTTCTAGTTGTATGTCTGTGGCTGCATATCTGTGCTGGGTGTGGAGTGATCTCACTAGTGGTAAGAAGGTTTTGGGGGCTGGAAAGTAGTTCAGACATGCGGTCATACTGGGAGGTGTGTGGTCATTGTAGAATAATGCACGGTCATGTGACATGTTTCATCCAATCAGTATATTGGATTTTCACTGATTTTTCTTACCCATTATATGTATGCATGTATATGTGTGTGTGTGTGTGTATATATATATATATATATATATATATATATATATATATATATATATATATATATATATTTATAAAATGGTAGAAAAAGTAGCTCATCTAGTGGACAATAATCATCACATGACCATGCGATATCAGAGCGTGACCACACACCTGCACTTTTACCCCCAAAAACAATTTGCTATTTTATAAGATAGATAACCCACTCTATGGATGTCTCGGTCACTGATATGAGGCCACGCCTTGGTGGTTGATGCACTTGGCCTGCAGCCTGCATATGCATAATGCACACCAAGGCGGTGTATATCAGAGTATGACTGCACACCTAAGAGTGGGTTATCTATTATATATATATATATACACACACATACATATACACACACACACATATACATATACATACATCACTGCAAAAAACTTCATTAATGCATCAGGGTTGAAGCAGCAAAAGTAGGGAAATGAGGTATTAGGGTTTCCAACCCTAACATCCCCCACCCCTACTACCCACCCTGCCATCCACACACCAACAGTCATTGGGAGTGCCTTGGGGTCATTGGCCTTAACCTCACCCCATTCCACGTGTAAGGAAGCTGAGATGGTACAGTATAGGAGAATGAGGTCAGAGTTAGGTCCAACAACCCCAAGGCACACCCCAATGCCTGTTGGTGTGTGAAGGGTGGGGTGGGGTGGTAGAGTTGGGTGGGTGTTAGGTTGGAAACCCTAACACCTCATTTCTGTACTTTTTTTGCTTCAACCCTAACTGATGCATTAATGTAGTTTTTTGCAATGAATTGCCTCACTTTTTGAGAAAGTGCAATCTTACTCTTCTATGTTTGTGGGAGGCCAGTGCCCTCCGGGCCCTGCTCTCCTTTGTAACCATAAGTGTATAGACATTTTAATTAACCCTCATCTCTCTGTGGGGCCCTGAACTCCCATCATGCTCCTATCACTCCATAATGGTATCCATTTGTGGGAGCTCAGGACCCTACTGGCTCTGTGTTCCCATCTATTCTTAAATGTAGAGACATTGTAATGAACTATCATCTCCCCGTGGGAGTGCAGGGCCTAGAGTTTCCTGCAATCCCTCTACTGCATAATGGAATATGCTGCAGTCCCATTACTGCATAATGGTATCCATATGTGGGAATGCAGGGCTTAAATCACCCTGTGGGAGTGCAGGGCCCGAACCCCCCCATCATGCTCCCATCACTCCATAATGGTATCCATTTGTAAGAGGGGGTGCTCCCACCTATCTATAAGCGTAGAGACATTGTAATGAACTGTCATCTCCCTGTGGGAGTGCAGGGTCCACTACTGCATAATGGAGGGTCCCACAGTCCCATTACTGCATAATGGTATCCATATGTGGGAGCGCTGGGCCAAGAGGGCCCTGTGCTCCCGTCCACCTATAATTGTGGAGATGCAGTGCAGTCCTAGAGACATTCCAAGTAACCCTTGTGCTGCAAATGGCACAATATCTCAGTAATTGTAGGAACACTGGAAAAAATTCCACCACAGTTGTAATCATGGATTGGCAACCTGCATTGTTGCTTAGTATACTAAGCTGCATTTAGCAACAAATCCGTATTTCAAACCATTTTCAAAATATAGGCTCCGAAAGGTATTGTGTTGGTCACAATTTATCCTATGGGACATTTCTAAACTTTGAAATGCTCTAAGTATGGAAACAATGTAAATTTTATCACCAAACCTACAAAAGTCACATCTGTAGGGCAATCCCTTTCTACCCTGAAAATGATAGCCTGAAAGTCCTAACCACTTCTTTGCAGTGAAGTGACAAAGAAACAGTAAACTTTAAAAATCCCTTTTCGTGAGCTGTCAAAATCCTTTTTCATGAGCCGATTCATTTTTGCAACCTGTCAGAATCTCCTTTCGTGATCCCTAAATTGCTTTTCGTGCCATGCAGTTATCCAAAAGATTGAACTAATCATGCTCAGAACCCGAAATTACAAAATTTAATAACTTTGGAATGGATTAATATTTTGCACTAAACCCAATGCTGACTTGTTCTTTGGGGGCAGCTCTTTGTACCCTGAAAATGTCAGACCACAATTCCAAATGGTGTAACTGCAGCATGATGAGGAAAAAACAGCCAAAAAAGGTGAAAGAGCGACTCTTACTGTTTTGTCACTATTTGCAGCATGAAATCTGAAAATCCGATTGAAACAAAACTTGACATGTCGAGAGACCTAACCCATGGGACTGAACATACCAAATATCGTGCAAATCCATTGAACGGTTGCAAAGTTATTAAAGTGCAAAATTCGAGGCTTAACATTAAACTGCCTACTCAATCCTAACTATAGTGGCACAACCCCGACGCTATAAGATATATGTGTATATATATATATATATATATATATGTGTGTATATATATATATATATATATATATATAAACTTTGTTAATGCACCATTAGGGTTGAAGCATCAAAAGTAGGGAAATGAAACCTTAGGGTTCCCGAGCCTAAGACCCCACACCCACTATGCATGCAGGAACAGGCATGAGGGGTGCGTTTTGGGGTTGTGAACACTAATGCTCACCCCATTCTATGAGTAAGTAAGGTAAGATGGGTACATCATAGAAGAATGGGGTGAGCATTAGGTCATAAGGCAGGAGATGGTACAAGGCCCTTTGGGACTGCCAGCATGGGCTTTTTGGGACCCCACATCTTGAACACTATCACTGTCATTTCATTAATTGGTCCGGAAAGGTGATTTTGTGCAACGACTGCAAACAGTATCTCAGAAACCACAAATCCATTATAACTTTTGAATGGATTAATATTTTTCACCAGACCTTCAAAAGGAACATTTGTGAGGCAAAGGCTTTCTTCCCTGAAAATTTCAGACCACAACCTCAAGCCATATCTGAGATACAGGTAGGCAAAGAAATGTCAAAAAAATGGTAAATTTAGGGATTTTTGAACTTTATTAACTTTAAAATTGCTCAATAGATTCACACAAAATATGCCAGGTCAAGAGACCTATCACTCGAGATTATGCATGCCAAATTTTTAGCAAATGCATTGAATGGTTCCAAAGTTATTAAAGTTCAACAATTTGGCTTTAATATAAAACTTTACACTCAACCCTAATATACTGGTGCTACCATGCCATTATAATGCATATATTTGTTGCAAAAAACTAAACTGAACCATAACACTAAACCCAACCCTAAAGCAGAACTCTAATCCTAACTTTAACACTAATGCCCTAACCGTAACCCTAACCCCTAATCCCCTAACCCTAACCTCTACACTAACTTAACCCTAACTCTATCAATAATTAGAGTTAGGGTTAGGTTGAGGGTTAATGTTAGGGTTAGGGTTGGGGTTTAGGGTTAGGACTGGGGTTATGGGTTAGGGTTAGGGGTTAGGAGTTAGGGTTATGGGTAGGGTTAGGATTAAGGCATTAGGGTTAGTCTTAGGGTTTGGGTTGGGTTAGGGGTTAGGGTTAGTTTGAGGGTATAAGGGTTGGGGTTATGTTTAGGGCTAGAGTTGTGGTTGGTGGTCGGGGTTAGGGTAGGGGTTAGGGTTACAGTTGGAGGTTAGCGTTAGGGGGTTAGGGTTAGGGAAGGGGTTAGGGGTTAGGGTTAGGGTCAGGGTTAGTGTATTAGGGTTAGGCTTAGGGTTATGGTTAGGGGGTTGGGTTAGGGTTGGGATTAAGGTTAGGGATAGGGTTACGGCTGGGGGTTAGGTTTAGGGTAGGGGTTTGGGTTATGGATTAGCAAAAAACTCATAAATGTAAGGATTTCTAAGGCTCTGAATCTTGGAAACCACATAAGTGCTTCAAACAAAATTGCCCAGATCAACAGACCTGCCCCACATGATTATGCATAGAAAATGGCATATAGATCCATTGAACAGCAACAAAGTTATTAAGTTGCTTAATATACAAAACAGGATGACCTGTTTGCAAAAATGGAAAAAAACATGTAAATTTAAGGAAGTTTGAGACTCTGCTTCTCAGTAACCGCATGAGCCATTAAAAGAAAATATGCCACATCAACAGACCTACCCAATGAGATTATGTATGCAAACTTTCTTGGACATCTGTTAAATGTTTGCAAAGTTATTAATGTGCAAGTTATGCAAAACTGGATGACTGCGAAAATGGAAAAAACAGGTACATTTAAGGATGTTTGAGACACAGTATCTTAGAAACCACATCAGCAATTCAAATAACTTTAGACACATTTACTGATCTACCACATGAAATTCTGCTTGAAAAATTTCTTGCACATCCTTTCAAGGGTTGCAGAGTTATTAAGGAACAAAATATGCAAAACTGGATGACTGTGAAAATGGGAAAAAAATTTACATTTAAGGATGTTTGAGACACAGTATCTCAGAAACCACATGAACGATTCAAGTGAAGTTAGACAGAACCACAGACCTACCACAAGAGATTATGCATGCAAAATTACATACACATTTGTTTAATTGGTTGCAATGTTACTGAGTTGCAAAGTATGCAAAACTGGATGACTGTAAAAATGAAAAAAAACATGTACCTATAGTATTTGAGACACAGTATCACAGAAACCACACATACAATTCACATTATGTTAGCCATATCAGCAGACCTACCCCACAATATTATGCCTGCCGAATGTCATGCACATCCATTGAACGGTTACAAAGTTATTAAGGTGCAAATTATGCAAAACTGGATGACTGTGAAAATAAATATTTTCATGTGGAACATCTAATGTTTCCCATAGGAAATAATGGGAAAATTAACAATTTAATAACCTTTGAATGGATTGATAATTTTTTCACCAAACCTTCAAAATGCACATCTGTGAGGCAAAGGCTTTCTACCCTGAAACTTGCAGACCACAGCCTAAAGTCGTTTCTCAGCTACAGGTGGACAAAGAAATGGCAAAAAACTGGTAAATTTAGGGATTGTTGAACTTTAATAACTTTAAAACTGCAAAACAAATTCACACAAAATGTTGTTATTGTTGTTTATTAAGGAATAACCATTGGGTATCAGCTCATTTGCAATGGTGACCTTATAGCAGTACTAAATTACAAAATATAAATTACAATACAAAAAATCATAAAGATTTTCATCACAATTCAACAATACACTAATAACATTCACAAACATGCTCACACAAAGATAAATGCTGTTTTAACATAGATACAGAAGGTGATGGCATATATAACCTACGGAATTCATGTGGAAGTCTATTCCAAAACAAAGGAACAAATTAGCTAAAGTATTGAAGGGAACACTTAGTTTTAGTAAAGGGAACAATAAGTTTCCACACAAAAGCATTTCTCAATGATGGATCAACAGGTCTAAAAGATAATTTGTTACACAAATAATCAGGAACAAGGCTGAGACCACATTTATATGCAAATATGAGTCTGTGATTGTCCATTCTTTATTTTAATGATACCCAACCCAAGGATTTATACAAAACACAATGGCGGACCTCCATTGGACATTTCAAAATCAAACAAGCCAAACGATTGTAAAGTATATCCAATTTATGTAGATGCTCAGAAAAGTTGCACCAGCGTACAAAATATCTGCATAATCAAATAAAGGAAGTATTTGTATGGTAATTATAATTTTCATTGTGCTGCCTCGAGAGACCTACTCCTAGTGATTATGCATGCCAATATTTGTGCAAATCCGCTCAATGGTTCCAAAGTTATTAAAATTCAAACATTTGGCTTTAACATAGAAGTTTGCACTCAACCCAAATATACTGGTGCTACAGCACCAGTATAATATATATGTATATATATATATATATATATATATATGTATATATATATATATATATATATATATATATATATATATATATATATATATATATCTAGATATATTAGTTTCAAAAAACTTTGTTAAAGGGAAACTAAAATGAAAGTATAAAATGTATCAATATTGTTACCAATGGATATCTGCTTTACATAAGCAATTGGCTGAACCTGTAAAACTTTTATGGTCAGAATTGTAACCCCTCGCTTTATATCTGCAGGCATCCATTTTCTTAATCACAGGCACAGGGAATGACATCACATCAGGGGAAAATAGAGGGAAAATACAGTGCTGTCAGTAATTTATAATGAATAGTTTTTGATTCCCTCCACTCTCAGTGGCATTTGCTGTAAATTGTGCTGATGGCATTTTCAGGCATCGGCATCCCTGCCATTGAACAAATTTGTAAAATACAGTTTTTTGATTTTTTTTTCTATTTTTGGCCTCTGCGCCTCTCGTCGACCATCGACTCTGGTCACGAACCCCTGGAGCCCCAACCACCGGATATTGCCGTCTCCCCCGGTCATCCCTGGCTTACCCCCCAGAGAGTGGGTCCGTGGCTTCGACCCCAGATATCAGACTGCAGAACTGTGACTGGTTGGGGGAATGGCTCCGTTGGTCAATCGGGGCTTCCAGGGGCAGAGCGTCACTGAGATGCAAGGTGTGGGATTTTTGTCCCCCCCCTTTAAGCAGGATGGGGACGTGCAATGACGACCAGTGTCCTCCCCATCCTGAGAGCTCTGTTATGCCCCGACGTGGAGCGTGCACCCAGCCTCCGCTAGGTGCCGCTCGTGCAACTGCAGCCCCTGCCCTCCCCAGGAGAGAGCTGCCATGGGACGCTCAATCCTTCCCAACCCGGCCGGTCCTCCGGCGACCAGGTCCATTCCAGAACCGGGTGCGGCGTCATGCAGCGAAATTCAACTGGCCAGCCGGCGACCCGCTTTGTAAATACATTGTTCAGTGGAGCTACAAGTATATTGCCTTGTTATAAAAAAGTTGTGTGCTGCCAGCACCAACAGTTTCTGAGCTCCTTTGGGTTTCTGTTGATTTGTACGAAGTTTTGTGACATTACAGATGAGTGAATGGTTTTGCACCTGTGTGGTTTGCAAAGTCCTGCTAGTACCACTCTAAACAATGTTTGCACCAGTGCTGTTTTATATTTCTTTGTACTGAAGCAGTAGTGTATAATTTGTGTTTCACTAGCATCATTTTGTGTAATAAGAGGCAGTATGTTCTATTGGTTTGAACACCAGATTTGCACCTGGGAGGTCGCAGATTCCAACCTCAGTAGAGCCAAATACTAACAGTGTGACCTTCAGCAAGTGACTTGATCTCCATGTGCTCCATTCCACTTAGCTGTACAAATGAGTAGAAATAGGATCCCACTGGAAACAAGATGTTACATCTCAACTAGGCTACCTTTGATAAATCAGTTATTGTTTTGTGCTGGTGTGTGATATGGATGATAACTGGTATAAGTGATATTAGGAATACTCAATAGAGGACCCTTTTAAGGGTTCAAAAATTAAAAGTATTAATTTTAACACTAGAAATAGGCTTTCACCCCACCTCATTAGCCCCATAGGAGGAGGCAATGGTGCTGGATTACAGCCATTATTAACTTAAATCCTGATTAAGTGAGGAGAACTAGGAGAGAAAATCAGGGAGAGGAGAAAACTATCAGGAAAGGCTGGCAGAGCAGACATATACACCGCCAGCTTGTGGATTTACAACCTGGGTTCCTTTTTTTAATTTCAAATGTTGAAATACGTAACTCCAAACACCATTAAGTGTGTGTGTGTGTGTGTGTGTGTGCGCGCGCGTGTGTGTGTGACAGAAAGAGGGAGCCAGTATTATTCGCACAAAACCCTTTCACTCAGCAGTGATTCCATTTGAAACATCAAGCAAATTAAAGTTTTCCATTGCTATATACTACTACTGTATCTTTGGATAAATCACAGATCAACACACACACACACAAACGATGAAGTTGTACTGTATGTAGTTGATTAGAACTGTAAATGATAGATAAGGAAGTTCTTGCTTTGATTAGTTGAACTGCAATGTCAAGGTTATGGGAAGCATAAATGTCATAAACCCAAGCTACTATATGTACAGTATTTTGCATTATATTATTTTCTGTGTATCAAGCACACCAGACAGTGACAGATATATTGGAGTCAGTCCATAAAATGTGTAATAGTTCTCCTTTAAATGCATGCAATATATAAATGGTGCTGAATTTCGAGTCATTGCTGTATTTAATTCATCAGGATCACCTATAGGAGAAACCAGTTCACTAAACTGCACTGACTCGCTCAGGTAAGCAGGTAGCAGATGTTTGACGATTGGATACTTGCTTGGCTCAATCAGTCTGCATGTTTGTTAGTAGCCACCTTGCACAGAGTCCAAACACTCCTTGTGCCCAGTCTGCACAGTTGTGCACTTCAGTACTTCTGCCAGTAGGAAGTGCTGAAAGCAAATTGTTACATCAGAACTTGAACCAAATGAAACCTGCATAGAAAACACACACACACGCACCCCTTGTAACATTCCTCTTGAAGATGCTACTCCCAGAAATCCCACCAGACCTCTTCAAACAACAGTAAACCTCTTTCTCTTCTCTGTTATGCTTCAAACAAAAAATCCTTCTTTATTTTATCCTTGTTATTATATTATTTTGTTGCTCAATCATCATTTTTAAATCCTAATATCTTGGTTTTAAAACTCCACTGCTAAACAACTAAGTGTAAGAACTAGAACTCATCACACAATTGACATCACAACTTTATAACTATAGCCAGTTCATTGTCAGCTTTTCATATGTGCACTTTTCTGAATAGTTTAACTGTCTCCACAGAGTAAGAAATGCCAGGGTAGCTCTGACATTTGTGTAATAAATTGAAAGATCCCTTCATCAGACCAGAGTCACCATGCTGCCCATATGCATCTAGATGCATGCTGAATGGTTATGCTGCTGCTGCAGCAGTATGAACCAAATGTCACCACAGCTTTAAGTCATTTTTTGCACAGATTTTGAACGTACCCAGGCATTTTGTACTCCATGGAGACAATTAAACTAGTCAGATAAGTGCACATATAAAATATTGTCAATGAACTGGCTGGTTCCATGTCAAAATAGTGATTGAGCCACCTGCGATGCCGGAGACCCAGGTTCAGGAATGTACTCGGGTCACTGGAGGGCTGGCTGGGGGGAAGGATGGAGCATCCCAGGGATAGCTTGCCTCCACCAGGGTGGAGGGTGGGGATGCAGCCTGGCACCAGCTGACCCCTGGCAGAGGCCGGGAGCATAGCAGGACATCAGGGTCTGGATGATTGGGGGAGTGGCAAATGTCAGCGTATGCCCTGATGTCTGTGGCATGCCTCTCCCGGGGAGAAAACCAGAAAATCTGCCCCGTTGGCTAGATGATGGTCCCTGGCCCCCTGCTACCACCAGGTATCAGCAACTGACCCCACCTCAGTGGCACCCAGACCAAGAAGATTGTGCTGGATACCCGCCACCGGTGCCTTCCCTCTCAGAGGAGGGGGACCCGTCTGGTGAAAGGATACGCCAAGTTACCCAGGAGGCCACGATCTGAAGTAAGTGGTTAGTGTTGGGGGAGTGTGAGCAGCCGGGGCACCCAAGGAGACCTGAAGGAGTGGTCAGCCAGGGAAGGAGGAGGACTCATAAAAAAAACAAAATTAGCGATTGAGGAATGGTGATGTGTGATAATGGCACCTAATCCAAGTTGCCACTACTCTTTACAAATTTCTTTTTCTACGGGGGACTTTGCCCTCTGCACCCTCCTTGTGGGGGGGGGGTTTTCCCCCCACACCCCCTTACTATATATTCCTACTTCAGTAGGGCAAAATTCAGGGATGGGGGAACCAGGATCGCTAAGAAAATGTCAGTGCAGTGATTCAGTCGCTGTTATGTTGGTTTGCCATTTCTCAATCGCTATCTTCACTGGATACCGAACTGGTTATATCTATAATATTGTGATTTCAATTGTGTGATGAGCTGCAGCTCTTACACTCAGTTGTTTAGCAGTGGAGTTTTAAAACCAATATACTAGGATTTAAAAATGATGCTTGGGTTGCAAAATTAGGAGAACATTTTTAGTGCAAAAGGTATTTTGGTGTTCAAAAAAACTCCATCCGGGAATGTGGAAAAGACTGGAATTTTACATCCATGGAGAACAAGTAAGATTCTTTTTCATGAAAAAGATCTGTTATTTGTCATAGTAAGGCAACAATGCACACTGTAAGATATACAGAGAAATAGGCTGCTTCTCCAAGATTTTTATTGCCCAAACTTTTTTGTGGCATATTTCATTCACCATTTCAACAACAAGGCTTTGGACTTAATAGTGTCTATTTACATGTAGTTCACAACCACAGCTCAGGACTACACTGTCTCCATTCACAGACAGTGGGGAGAGGCTACTCCCAAGAATCCCACCAGAACTTTTCAAACAACATTAAACCTCCTTCTCTTTTTCTGTTATGCTTCAGACAAAACCTCCTTCTTTATTTTGAGCTTATTACATTGCTGTGTTGCCCAATCATCATTTTTAAATCCTAATATCTCAGTCCAGCCAAGAGTAGGTGGATCACTAGTGTGCAGTGTGGATTCATTGATATGTTGAACTTCAAAAAAATGCTGTAGGAATCACACTCACCACTCATTCAGTGATATGTTGAACTTCAGAAAATGCTATAGGAATGGCACTCACCTCTCATTCAGTGATATGTTGAACTTCAAAAATGCTGTAGGAATGGCACTCACCTCTCATTCAGTGATATGCTGAACTTCAAAAATGCTGTAGGAATGGCACTCACCTCTCATTCAGCGATATGTTGAACTTCAAAAATGCTGTAGGAATCGCACTCACCACTCATTCAGCGATATGTTGAACTTCAAAAAATGCTGTAGGAATCGCACTCACTTCTCATTCAGTGATATGTTGAACTTCAAATAATGCTGTAGGAATTGCACTTACCACTCATCAGTGATATGTTGAACTTCAAAAAATGCTGTAGGAATCTCACTCACCAGTCACCATGAGTGGTGAGTGCAATTCCCTCAACATGTTTTGAAATCCTAATATCTCAGTTTTAAAACTCTACTGCTAAACAACCAAGCATAAGAGCCAGAGCTCATCACACAATTGACTTCACAACTTTATAAATATTGCCAGTTCATTGAAAACTTTTCATGTGTGCACTTATCAGAATAGTTTAACTGTCTCCACAGAGTAAGAAATGCCAGGGTAGCTCCAAAATTCATGCAAAAAGTAGGAAGTCCTCTTTAGCAGACCAGAGTCACCATGCAGCCCGTATGCAGCTACAATAGATGCAAGCTGAATGGTTATGCTGCCATGGTTGTATGAACCAAACACCACCGTGGCTTTAGGAAATATTTTGCATGAATTTTGGTGCTACCCTGGCAGTTCTTACTCTGTGGAGACAGTTGAACTATTCAGATAGCAGTGTGATTGAAAGGAAGAGCTCAGTGAGCTGTCAATCAATGAGCACATACTGTATACAGTACATGCTCAGTGACAGCTCAGTTAGTGCCCAGCCATGGTGGAGAAAGGAAGGCTGTGCCAGTCAATGGCTGGGGGTCAGAATGGGGAGAGTGGGGTGGTAGGTCCCTACCAGCCAGGGTGGGGGGTCCACTAGTCCACCTGGGAAAGTGTTACCTTAACTATACAGGGGATCAGGGATAGGAACGAGGGTCTGGGGTCTTTTTTCACAGAGTGGGTAGTGGATGCATGGAACAGCCTTCCTAAGGAGGTTGTGGGGTCTAAAACTGTTGGGAGAATTCAAGAATGCATGGGACAGACATAAGGCAATTCTTGTTGGGGGTAGGAAGAAATAGGCTGTTGGTTTACTAGGATCTGCAGCCTATCCTGTAGGTAAGGAAATGGGCAGACTAGGTGGACCAAGTGGTCCTTATCTGCCATCAAAGTCTATGCTAGACCACCAGGTAAATATTTCACTTCACTCTACAGGGGATCAGGATAGGGAGTTACACTGGACACAGGGACACTTTTTTTTATATGTTGGGCAAGGAATTGGTGGGGGGAGGGACCACTAGCCACCAGGGAACACATTTGTATATGTCAGGCAAGGGATCAGGTGGAGGCAGGGACCACTAGCCACCAGTTTTTTTTTCCTTTTTTCTCAGATTGGCAATCATCAATCATGGGGGGCTCCACTAGCCACCAGAGATACATCTTTTTTTTTACAATCTGGCTGGTGATCAGTGATCTCAGAAGGGAACCACTGGCACCAGGGAGTATTCATTTCTTTTTCTTCAGCCGGCAATTGGCATGGGGAAGGACCACTAGCAACCAGGATACATCTTTTTTATATATTTTGGCCAGTGATCGGTGGAGGGGCACTGCTGAAGTACCTCTGCCAACCACTATGGTTGTGCAAGTTTAAGGCAAGGTCTCAGTTGACGATATTTTCTTTATGCAAGAGGGCCCTACCAGAGTTCCTTTCACAGAGCAAATGCTTTGTGAATTGGACAGTGCATTTTTTTTATATAATCTCACTGGAGTCAATGGAATTTTTACTGGTATCACAAGTGTTTGATTACTCAAAAGTATTGGGTATATCATCAGATCATAATGGCATTGATGTTTCCCATTGTGTATAGCCACTTCTAAATGTTCATGCTGCATTAAGTCCAAATTCAGGGTGAGGTTTCCATGTGACCTATTATTATTAAGTCCTTCATGCAAATGTCTGTCTTTGTTTCATTCTTCCCTTTTTCATCCGATCTGTCATTCAGCACTGACCATCCTTCTGTGTATACCATATGCAGGCACAGTTTTGTGATACTGGTGGTTAAGATAGTCATGCAGAATATGATCACACCAATAAATATTGCTTGGAGTATTTTCCTCTCCTGGACCAGCCTACTCCCTGCAAAATAAAACACACACGCACTCATGAGAGAGGGACAGCTGTATCTTTTGCGTAAAAACTTAATCTACCTTTTCCCCTTTAAACAGTTTTATTTGGTTTACATGAAACCATTTTTTTTCTGGCTTATTTTTGTCTCTGATCCTAACTTTGACAACAGCAGGTGACAGTTCATCAGTATTAGGAACTGGTCTTCTCCAGAATTTATGCAACCCATGCTCAGGTTCCTGAAAGTCTGAAATCATCACCTTGTCTCCAATTTGATATTCAGCAGGACATTTTACTTTGGCATTGAAATATTTTCATTCTACCACTTGCTGCTTCTCAAGATTTGTGGCTACAAACTTATTTATTTTAATCAGATTCTTCCTCAGGTTAGCCACATACCCATCCCAAGACATTCTACATAGCATGAGAGTGCCTATCCCTTCATATCACAAATGGACAGGTATTCTCATCACCCTTCCAGTCATAATCTCAAATGGAGTCAATCCAGTAGAAACACTTGGTGTGCTTCTAATGGCCATCAGGACTAAGGGCAATTTTTGATCCCAATCTTTCCCACTGATGGCAACATATTTTCATAACATTGTTTTAATGGTTTGATTTGCTCTCTCTACCTGTCCTGGTGATTCAGGAAGATAGGGAATATGGTATTTCTGCTTAATCCCAATAATTGTAGATATTCTTTCACAACTTTTCCTATAAATTGAGGACCCTGGTCTGACTCCATTGAGGCAGGTAGACCCCAGACATGAAACACCTTCTCGACCAAGACTCATGCCGTGGCCAAAGCGGTGTTCTTTTTCAGAGGCATTGCCTCTACCCACTTTGAAAACAGGTCTGTGACCATGAGAATATATCTATTTCCCCAGGCTCTGCCTGGAAAAGGACCAATGAAGTCAGTTTGCAAGTTACACCAGGGCCCCTCCTTCAGTTGTGGTATTAAAAAAAGGCCTGTTGAGTATGTTGCACTGGATTCACTTGAGCACAAATAATGTGATTGTTACAGAACTGTGGAACATCATTTATCATCCTTGGCCACCAGACTAACCTCCTCAATATTTGGAAAGTTTTTGTAACCCCTTGATGGCCATGTACATCATGAGCTAGGTTCAAGAGTTCCCCTCTCACCAACCTGTGTGCAAAGTAAACCCTTTCTCCTGTTTTTAGGGATTGGTATACCTCTAACCCAGAATCCACATCCAACTTAACATTTCCTTCATTTTATCCCCTTTCTAATCTTTTCTTCAATTCTTTTACACTACTATCTTGAGTTTACATTCCCTGCAATTCAAATATTTCCAATTTCTCTTTGGGTCATGACAGGGTGGCAACTTCTGAATCACCATTCTTGGACATTTTCCATATGCCCCCCCCCCTCCGCATCCTGTCATGCCAAAGCATTAGCCTCCTGATTTCCAGATGCAAATGGTGCTTTCTTTGAATGAGCTTTTACTTTAAGAACTCATGGTGCCAACATTGGTCCAATTAATTTTAGCAAATATTGCCACAAGGCTAAATGCATAATGAGTTTGCTGTCTGAGGCAGAAAAAAACATTATCCATCCAGGAGGGCAACAATTCTGTTACAGCAATGCACATCCATGAAGAATCTGAACAAATGCAGACAGGCAACTTAATGTCAAGTGTTTGAATCAGTTCCAATGCTCAGCAGATAGCCACCAATTCTACCATCTGGAATGAGTGTGGAGTGCACAACCTCACCTCTTCCACTTGTTTACTGGGGATGCATACCCAAATTCCTGTGTATGGATTACCATTCAAGTGAAAGGAAGACTTATCTGTAAAAATGCATGTACACATATTGGCAATGTCTGCACTCAAGCACTCCATAAATTACACCTTTCTAACCTTCTTTCTCTCATGCTGTAGTGAGTCTGACCCACTGCAGTGTGGGTCTCTGATTGGGTTTTGTATTAGAGGGGACATGTCTGTCGGATGGGTTTTGTCCACCAACGTGATGTTCCAGTCCTGCAACAGTAAAGCCCAGTGAACTAACCTTGCATTAAATACATTGCCTTCTTTTAACTTGTCAGATAGAAGGAAGGCTGTCGATTTATGTGGCATGTAAAGAATAATCTTATTAAAACCTGTAATGTAACTAAAATACTTTACTGCCTAAAAGGTTCTTATCAAATACTTCTCACATTGATTATACTTCTTCTCAGCTGGTGTCAACAAATGTGAAGCATAGCCCACTGGTCTCAACTGATCATGAACTGCCTGTGCCATTATAGCATCCAAAGCTGTATCTGACACTGTGACCTCTAAATGATATGGCTTAGTTGGGTCCAGGATGGCCAAATAAGGTTCCTCTGTAAGGGCCTTTTTCAATGCCTGCACTGTGTCTAAATGCATTTTGGTCTATTCCTACTTAGCTCCCTTTTTCAACAGGTAATACAAAGGTCTGGCTATATCAGAAACATGTGATATAAACATCCTGCTGAAATTACACAGTCCCAGAAAAGAATGAAAATAATGTAAATCTGTGGGGTTAGGCATGTCTGAAATTGCCTGCACTTTATTTTGCTCTGGTGACCTCCCTTTACTGGAAATCTTATGCCCTAAAAAGCTGACCTCTTGGCTAACTAGTTGAGCCTTTTTACGGTTTATTTTGAGTCCCGCCTTCAACAACTGATGCAACAGCTCATCTAACAGGTCTAAATGTTCCTCAGCTGTTCTAGTACTCAACACCAAATCTTCCATGTACTGCAACAAACACTCAGGGCAAGAAAAAGAGTTAAAAGCTTTCACTAAGGTGTCATGAAATAGAGTAGGAGAATTGTGGAATCCCTGTAGCAGTACTGTCCAAGTATACTGAGTGCCGTCCACCATAAAGGCAAACTTATACTGGCACTCTGCTGCTTGTAGAATAGACCAGCACCCATTAGATATGTCAATAGCTGAGTACCATTTGATCTCAGATGGTAATTTTGATAGCATGTCTGGCAAACTAATCACCGTAGGGGCAACCAGTGAAGTCACCGAATTAAGCCAGCTGTAACCAATAATCAGTCACCAGCTTCCATTGGGGTTTCTCACAGGTCATATTGGTGAATTATTGATAGGATAGCAAGGTCTGATAACTCCCATATCAAGCACAGATCTATTTTCCTAGCGTTCATCCTTGCGTCTGCAGGGAATAGATATTGCTTCTGAGAAGGCGGGTCTGGGCCTGCAATATTCATGGACAAATCCATCCTACTGTAATCATTCTTGTGCCTCACTAAGACCTGTTAGCACTCCTTTAAGATCAGCAACAATTCTTGACTCATTGGATGGTCTTGAAACAACTTCAGGGAATTATCCAAAATAGATCCTCTCTCTGTTGCCCCTATAACATCCAAGGTATGTGGTAACATGTCTAAATCATGAGTAGCTGTAGCAACCCACAATAAATTGTTAGCATAATCCACCACTGCTCTCAAATCACCTAGAATATCTGATCCTAATATCACATTGGTTGAACATGGTCCTACTAATAAAGATCTCTCCAAGACTAAGTCCCCTATATTTATACAATGTTGAGTAGATGTCTACCTCACAGATGCACATGTGCCTTCAAATGTTTTTACTGTGCCCCCCCCCCACCATTGAGCCATCATACATTTTACCACACATTATTGAGTCAGTGGCTCCTGTGTCTATAACAAAAGTTCTCAGGTGGCCCCCAACCTGCATTTTGACACAGGATCAGCCATGTTCATCAAGGATCAAATTGGCCAGGCAACAGTAACTAGGGGCCTGTTCTAGTCACTATGACTCCCCCTGGGTGCTACAATTAGGTACCAGGATCCTTTCCATCTCAGTCAACATGTCTACTTGCTCCAGTTCTGTTATTCTTCTTTTTAAATCTCCTATCACCTCCCAAAGCCTATTTGTATTAAAAGAAGATGGTGATTGTCTGGGTGGAGGGAGCTCTCCTCTACCTCACCCCTGCCTACTCTGTCCCTTCAGGGATCACTCCTTCCCCTTGGGCTCTGAGGTACCGTCAGGGGGGTCTGTCCTACTACATGTCTAAAGGTCAGATTTCTTGATTTTGCCCTGTCATTCCTTGACTGTCAAAGCCTCTGCCTTGGCCTCTGAACACAGCTACTTCTGCCACAGGGGCCGGGCTCTTAGTTACCTGTTCTACTCCCTCACTACCCTGTTTACCACTGTCTCACATGAGTTCCTTTTCAGTCTTCAATGATTTTATCAAATTATATGCTTTAGTCATCCTGTTCAAAATAACATCCACTGGTTGGTTAGCATCTACCTCCATACCTATCCTGCTTTTGATATCCAGATCAGCATTGCATATTAACATTTCTTTTAGCTCCAAATTTTTCTTATCTACCAGCCCCACTGGTTTACCCATCCAAAAGGCAGCCTTAAGCCTAGTGTAATAATTTTCTGGATAATAGTTAGATCTTTGCTTTGTATCAACCACCATAGCTGACCCATTGACCCCTGGGTAAATCAACTCTATTAAGGCTTGCAGAGTGTTATCAAAAGTATCTGATTCACCCCTAGCCTTGGGGGGTACACAGTCCAATAAGGATCCAGGTACAGTCATTTGTAGTAATTTAATCTGATCCTTAGGGTTTTGTACATTATACAAAGAAAATTTACCTTTCAAATTATTCTCATGCATCTAATTATTATCTCTTATCTGATACGTTCCTTGCATGGCAGCAGTATATTGCAAGGTCCTCATATCTAAAGGGGCTGGTGAGAGGAGCGGGTTCTGAGATCCAGATGTAGGTACTAATTGATTTTGCTGTAGGGGAGTCTGAACTATTGTTATGCTACCTCCTTTACCAGTGGAGCAATCCAACTTCTGTGAACCTGGTCCCTCTTCTCATCTTGAGGTTCTATCCCTAAGTATTGTCCTTGGGATTTAATTTCCAGTAAGCTCCCTTGGCAGAAGAATATGGCAGTCTTCTCTCTCATCACAAGGATACATATCAAAGCTACCATCCTTTTCCTGTCTATCCTGTTCTATCCCTTCCTCCTCATCAACACTCTCCTCCTCACCATCCATACTATCAGATTTAGCTAACAACCTCATCTTAATCCCTATAGCCTGTAGACTCGTCTTTAATGTCCTCACTGTTCCAATATTTTGCCTCATCCCAATATCTAAATTTGAGATCCATTTCCTTTCCCTTAAATCTCCAGCTAAAGTCAGCCCACCAGTTCTCATGAGGTCATCTATCACCTTTATATGCCTCAATTAGCTGCTATTGTAAAGTGGTAACTTTCCTAACCATTCTTCTATTGTCCTGATATATTTCTCACTTTATAAATCTTATACTCCCCCAGCAATTTATTAACCACCTTGTTAATTCTGCTATTTCTTGCCTTACAACTTGATACCGCTCCTCATATTTCTGATTTTTTTCCAAAGCCTTTTGGTGTAATGTACTAACAGTCTAATTCTGTTTCTCATACTTTCGTATGATACCTTCATTCTTTTCTGTTATAGCAAGCAAGTTATGTATAAACCTATCATTACAGCTCCTTTCAAAAATCCATCCTTATATCCACTTTTTTGGTCCATTGTCCACTTATTAAAAAATTGCTCTAATTCAGTGAAAGATTCTGGTTGTTCCTTCAATGACTTCAACTCTTCTCAATTTCTATCTCCCATCTTATTCTCACAGTATTTGTGTATAAAATTATTGAAGATATCTTCTTCCTTTCCTTCCCTTGTAAGTGCCATTTTATAATACCCAGGTTATATTTTCAACATGTTTGGTTCAGTTAAGTTCCGTCCACTTGGGCCTCACAGTGGGGCACCACTGTTACAAACTAGATAAATGAAATAGACCAGGAGTGACTGCATCAGAACTGAGACAAACACCAATTTCCTCCCACAAGATTTTCTTTTTATGAAAGATGCAGAATATACTCACAACTACACTTCATGGCACCTCTTAGTTTGATAACACTGAGAGGCCTTCTCAAGAAAGGGCCATGATTTTTCTGCATCTACACCAGTGACAGTGTCAGGTTTCCACAAGGATCTTCCTCCTCCTCCTTCTTCTTCTTTTTCTTCTTCTTGAAACTACTACCCCCTGTGCCTGCTTCTATTTGTACTATGCTGTATCATGACATCATTTCCTTACAAAACTTTTTCCATCAAGCATGCTCAGAAAAGAAGGAGAAGGTGTTAAGATGGGTAAATGGAGACCAGTTAGCACCAGTTGTAACCATTTTTCTAAGCCACAGAGTGAGCTATCATAACCTTTGTATGTCCTCCCAGCTGCCTCTTGTATTCAAGTAAAGTATAAGCTCTGCATGCAAACATATATGTGTAGATACATATGTCTCTATGGTATCATGTTGCAACAGTGATGGAAATACAGTGAACACCATTGCAGCGATATTTTTGGCAGTTTGCTGTGATGGTCCGCTATGTTCTTGATGCTGCTGCCTCCAGGTTATTTATCCCCTTCCTGAACCAACTCCAACTCAGAGTTGGAAATCTGAGAATTGTGTGGTGGGCTTTACTTACCACAAGCTTCTTTTCCAGCAATGGCACAACACAATTAGGTGTTGTGCCATTGCTGTAGTGATGGTTGGTGAATTCTGTGTCACTGCAGCATGGTGGAACCTACATCTATGATGCCTATCACTTCAAAGTGTCAGTCAAGAGTCCAGAGTAACTCCTAGATTTTTGACCCTATCCTCAATAGTCAGATCCAATCCATTTAAAGATGGTAATCCTACTGCAAAACTCTGATGTGCCAAGCCACAAAGGTCTGGTTTTAGCAGCAGCAACTCAATTGTGTGGGGCTCCCTGACTTATACTTGTTTGTTATTTCTGATATTCATTTTGGTATGTGTTGCACTCAATTCAGTATATTACATTCATTTTTAGTATGTGTTAAACCAATTTTAATGAGTTCTACTCATTTACTTATGTGTTTTGCTTTTTTTGGTATATATTATATAATTTTATTAGGCAGCAAACAGTGACCATAACTTGTTTTGGTTTAAAATAGCCCTGAAGGATGTCAAATCCCAGTCAAGGGCAGAGGTCCTAAATTTCAGAGGGTCCAATTTTGATAAAATGAGGGAACTAGTAAGAGAAAAATTAACTAAAATTCACCAAGATTTTGTAGTAGAAGACATTTGGGGAATGATTAAACAAACCTTCACAGAGGCTACAAAGGCATGTACAAGGACAGTGACCAAAAGAAACAGACACAGATGTCCCATTTGGTTCATAAGTCAAGTTAGGACTGCCATTAGGGTCAAGAGGGAAGCATTCCACAACTTCAAAAGAAAGCCGGGTAATGATCTATGGGAGGAACACATATTAAAGAATAAGGAGGCTAAGTTGGCAGTGAGACAAACAAAGGCGGCTGATGAACTTCAGACAGCTAAAGGTGTCAGGGAGGGGAACAAACAGTTTTTCAGATATTGAAAAGAGAAAGAAGGGTGGATGGGTAGCTAAAATCAGGGATGGGGATAGGATAGTGGAAGAAGACAGGCAGAAGGCCACCATTCTGAACAAATATTTCTGTTCAGTGTTCACCAAAGAACACAGTGGCCCAATGCCTGACTGCAGCATTACAACACATGGCAGAGGAGTGCCAAAAAGGGAAACACCAAGTATTACCACAGGCAGGGTCAGAGAAGTGATTGAGCATTTAAAGATCGACAAATCTCCTGGTCCAGATGGAATACATTTGAGGATAATTAAAGAGTTAGTGAGTGAGTTAGTAGACCCCGTAGCATACCTACTGACCATTTTCTCCAGATGGGAGTTGTACCTAATGATTGGAAAAGAGCTGACATGATGCCTTTGCATAAGGGTTGTAGCAGGCAAGAGGCTGGTAATTACAAGTCGGTCAGCCTCATATCAGTGCTAGGAAGGCAAATGAAGGCCCTGATTAAACAAAACCTTGCAGACTACTTGGATAAGCATGGCCTACAGGATGACAAACAACATGGTTTTGTTACAGAAAGGTCATGCCAGAAAAACCTACATAGATACATAGACAGTGTTGTCAGATAAGGGCCTACGGCCCACCCAGTCTGCCCATTTGAGCTTGTAAGTTTACTTTATATTTTTCTAGAATTCTGTTGCCCCTTAACCCTGACCTCCAGAATTCCTTTATGTCTATCCTATGCATTCTTAAATCCCGTGATTTTTTCAGCCCCCACCACTTCCTCTGGCAGGGCATTCCACTTATCCACTACCTGTTCTGTGAAGAAATTCTTCCTCACGTTTCCTCTGAATCGTCCTCCCTCCAACTTCATCCCATGCCCTCCAGTCCTGGAACATCTTCTTTGCTTAAAAAATAGTGTATTCCTGCACCCTGTTCCTCCCTGTAAGATACTTGTATGTCTCTATCATATCCCCTCTCTCCCTCTCTCCCCCTTCTCTCCTCCAGGGAGTACATATTCAATTCCTTCAACCTGTCCCCATAGAACTTGTGATGCAATCCATGTACCATCTTTGTTGCCCTCCTCTAAACCTTCTCTACCCTGTCTATGTCCTTACATAAGTAAGGTCTCCAGAACTGTACACTGTACTCTGGATGGGGCCTCACTAGTGTCTTGTATAGTGGAATTATGACTTCCCTTTTCCTGCTGGTGATGCCCCTGCCTATGCATCCCAGCATCCTATTTGCTTTACCTGTTGCCTTGTCACACTGTTTCCCTACCTTGAACCTGACTATTTTCTTTGATTAGGTATCTAGGGAAGTGGATGGTGGCTGACCACTCGACCACCTCTATTTTGACTTCAGCAAAGCCTTTGATTCAGTACCACACAAACGCTTGTTGAAGAAGCTAGAGAATCTGGGCACAGCAAGCTGCATCGTTAAGTGGGAGGGAAACTGGTTGGATGGAAGGATGCAAAGGGTGTTGGTGAATGGGGAGATATCATAGAAGGAAATTGATGAGTGGGATCCTGCAGGGCTTGGCCTTAGGCCCAATCCTGTTTAATGTGTTCATCAGTGACATAGGAGTACAGTACAAGTCACATTAAACTGTTTCTCCAATGAGTTGCTTTAGCATTTCTGACTGAGTTGCATAAGTGTTGCTGGATCCAGCACAAAGCCCTGCACAAACTGTTTCTTAAGAGTTAAAATGTATCCAACAATGTGAGAAGGCAGTAAGGAGGGCTGGGGGGATACTGGGATGCATAGGGAGAGGCATCACCAGTAGAAAACAGGAAGTTGTTTACCTTCTGTACAGACAGTTGGTAAGACCACATCTGGAGTACTGTGTACAGTTCTGGAGACCCCATCTCCACAAAGACATAGACAGGGTGGAGGTTGTCCAGAGGAGGGCAACCAAAATGATGCAGGGTCTGTACCAGAAGGCATATGAAGAAAGACTAAAGGAGCTTAAGGTGTATGTCCTGAAGGAAAGAAGGGAGAGGGGGACATGATAGAAACTTTCAAATACCTCAAGGGAATCAACAAAGTCCAAGAGGGTAGCATTTTCAGAAAAAGAGATGTGCAAGAACAAGGGGGCACAATTTGAAGATAGAGGTGGGATGGCTCAGAGGTAATGTGAGGAAGTATTTCTTCACAGAGAGGGTTATAGATGCATGGCACAGCCTTCCTGAGGTGATCTTAGAGTCAAAAACAGTGAGGGAATTCAAGAATGCATGGGACAGACATAAGGCAGTTCTAGTGGGGGGTAGGAGGAAGTAGGCTGTTGGTTAACTGGGATCTGCAGCTTATCAGTTAGGTAGGGTAATGGGCAGACTAGTTGGGCCAAGCAGTCCTTATCTGCCATCAAATTCTATGTTTCTATGCAGTTTTGCGTTGTATTGTGACTGGACTGCAGATGCATTCCAGATGATCTGCAAAAACATTTTACAGACATTGCTATTGAGCTGATTAAGCATTGAAAAATAATGCAATATGAGTTGCCAATGCATTGCCAACTATAAAAAATGATGCTAAACCAACTCATTGGCAGAACAGTTTAATGTGACTTGTACTGTAGGTATCCAGGGCAAGATTGCACTGTTCACAGATGACACTAAAATAAGGGGAAGGGTGGACAGCGAAGAAGCAGTGAGAATCGTACAAAATGATTTGAAAAGGTTAGAACAATGGTCTAGTATCTGGCAGCTGAAATGTAATGCCAAGAAATGTAAAGTGATGCATATTGGTAGGAATAATCCTAGAACAATCTATTGACTAAACGGGGTCAAAGTCATTGACTCAAAAGAGGAACGGGATCTAGGAATTATTGTAATTGACACCCTTAAACAAACCAACCAATACAATGCAGCATACAGTAAAGCCAACAAAATGCTGGAATGCATAGAGAGGATTTGACAGTAGGCAAAGGGAGGTGATACTTCCACTGTACAGATCTATGGTGAGACCCCATTTGGAATACTGCATACAGTTTTGGAGACCATACCTTAAGAAGGATAGGGACAGGATAGAAAGCATTCAGAGAAGGGCAATCAAAGTGATACAGGAACTTCAGGGACTCCCATGTGAGGGGTGGCTGGAGGCGTTAAATGTGTACTCACTTGAATCTAGGAGAGAAAGGGAGAATATGATAGAAACCTTTAAGTACATGAGGGGTTTAAATTCAGTACCCTACACCAAACTATTCACCAAGACTCACAACTCAAATATGAGGGGGGCATAGATGGAACCTTATGGGTGGGAGTTTCAGGAGGGATCTTAGGAAGCACTATTTCTCAGAAAGGATTGTGGAGCCATGGAATAAACTTCCTGTAGAGGTGGTGGAAGCTTGGACCATATCTGCATTCAGAAGGGGTTGGGATAAGAAGTACTCAAGAATCAAATCCACAAAGGAATCTACCAGCTAGGACCCAGGATCACCTAGGATCTCGGGGTCTTAAGGGCAGACTTGATGGACCTTTGGTCTCCTCCTGTTTCTATGTTTGTAAGGCCCACTAGGCACATGACCCTGTTTCAGAGGCAACCCAGGAGCACTAGGGAAGTTAAGGGACTTCCTCAGTGTTGCACAGTATGCAAGTGGAGGTTGTGGGAATCAAACCCAGGTCTGTCTGCTGGATGCCTACCTGGTCAGTATCTCGCACTCTCTGCTGCATATGTCAAAACTGCACAACATGAACAGTGCAATTGGGAAGAACGAGAGGGAGCAAAACCACAAAAAGGTGTATGCACGATAGTGCACCCTCTCACTGTTCCCAGGCAGAAGATAAGAACTCTGCTGGGAGGAGGGGCTGGCAAGCAGCTGCCATGGCTTGATGGGATGAGCCACAGGCAGCAAGGGAGGCAGTGCGAATGTGCACCGGGTTTCGATTCTTGGTCCCAGATGCATGACATTTTTTGGTTTTCACACTTTGTGTGATTTTAAGTGTTAAGCCCCCCAGAGTTGGTTATTTAAGTGAGGGGGTTCAAGGGCACAGTCAATGGGAGGTGCAGGGGCAGAGCCCCCTGCAAGACATGCAGTAATCAAGTTGGCAATATACTACGCTGTATTGGCAGCATGGTATATTGCTGTGCTATAATGTCTTGTGACATTATGACCCCATGCCACTGGGTGTACCAAGCTCATTCACAGCTCATTATTCTAACCTTTAGGCTATACTGCCAGCAGGTAACATAGTAATTTTAGTATATCATACTAATTGATTATTAAATGCAGTGTCAGTGGCTCAGTAGGTAGCACACTCGCCTCTGAGGCCGGGAGATCAGAGGGCTGTGGGTTCAGTTTCCACATCTGGCACTTTGGTTAATATCCCAGTACTGACACTGTAGTGCAGCATGAGAGGGGTGCTGCACTTCTGAGGTGCCGTCTTTCGGATGAGATGTTAAACCGAGGTCCCATCTGCCTGGATTGGTGGTAGTTCAGGTGGATGTTAAAATCCCATAGCACTTATGAAGAGTAGAAATTTTGTTTTATTAAGTATTGTACATCATCACAACAGAAAACACAACAAAAAACAAGAAGAAAAAAAAGTCACAACTTCAAGTAACAGGAACATCTGAATCAGTTATCCAAGGAAGATTGTACCATACAGTTTGAATATACATAGCAGTTTGGTAAGCTTTTTCTTTATGATACAGACAGCGCATTTCCTTACAAATACTCCCAACAATATCATCATATGTCAGTAATTTTTGTTGTAATGTGAACAAACAACGGGCGTTCCAAATATACCATTTCATAATAGAGAATAACACGGATAAGGTACCAGAGTCCCAAGGAGACCATTCTCTGCCATAGGTACTGTAAATCAATGTCTCATAAGAGACCGTCTGAAAAGGTAACATGTTCCAACAAGCAGCCACATAATACCAAAAGGAGTGAATAAAAGAACATGTAAAAAATAAATGAGACATAGTCTCAGATTGTGCCAAACACTGAGGCCTGCTACAAAATCTTTCATCTAAAGCTTTATGCTTTTGGTTAGCTTTAATATTTAACTTTTCGTGGCAACAAAGCCACTGAACATCCCAGAATTTACAAGACACTCGTTTGTTACAAAACAATCACATAATATCAGGTGTCGAGGATAGGGGGCATAAAGGCAGAGTAATGGGCTCCCCAAAATGTTTGTCCTGCACCACAGAATACAGCAATTTCTTTGAATAATGTAATAGAAGTTGAGATGTGATACCCCAACTTTTGAGGTGCACAAAAATAAGTCTATAGTAAGCAGGAGAAAAGGGAACTGATTTAAAAACTTTCAAGGTATTTGAAACCCAACCACCATACCAGGCCTGAATCTTATTTTTAAAGAAAGGTGACCGACCAGTAGACTGCTCACTACAAATAGGATGAAGATTAGTAAACAAAAATTGAATAAACAAAAATAGGATCAGATTAATCATATTCAAACCGCCATCCGACACCCTTAAGTACAATATGTTACGTTTAATAGGGTTCAATCTACTACACCAAATTGCTTGGGAAAATAAACCAGAAAGAGTAGCGTCTTGCTCTTTAGGAGGAGGGAAAATCATACTCACATATAAAAATAAAGGCAACAAATAAGTCCTGATCAAGTGTACCCATTTAAGCTTTCCCATAGTGCACTTATTCCAACCTTCTACCAGAGTCTTCCCTTGTGCAAGCTTCAAATCCCAATTAAAGAGATCCTGTCTACCAGTATCGAAGGCATTCCCTAAAATAGAGATAGGACCCTTCATCACTGGTATACCAGCCATATGAGTGGCAGAAAGAGCCAATCCTAAACATTTGAGGACGCATTTGTCTTTATTTAGACATACCAGAAGCAGTACCATACAGAGTACAAAACTTGAGCGGTCTATCCAAATCAATGACCGATTTCAGAAGGAGACAAATGTCATCCGCATAAGCAGCAGCAGTCCATGGGGCATGATGACCAGAAATCAGAACCGGAGTAAAAAATCGAATGTCATTCAATAACCGAAGGAGAAGGTCAATACAAAAAATAAATAACAAAAACTTAAGGGACACCCCTGATGGACACCCCTTTTTACCAGAACTAAAGGCCCCAAAAACCCATTCACCAGTGGTTTAATAAAAATACAATGATAAATAGCCTGCAACCAAGCAATAAAGGAATCTGGAATACCATATCGGCGGAGAGTTATCCATAAAAACCCCATAGTCCACAGAATCAAAAGCCTTTTTCTGATCTAAAGACACCATCAAGCCAGTGGTAGAAGCAAATGAGCAGGATTCAAAAACTTCCCTCAGTACTGTAAGTTGGTCCGTTATCACCTTGCCCGGGATAGCACAAGACTGGGTACAGGAGATAACACAAGATGCTGCCACAGATAAGAGGAGGGCCAATATTTCCTTAGAGAATTTTAAAATCAACATTTAACAAGCAAATCGGCCTCCAATTATCTAAATCTTCCAGAGCTCCTTTCTTATATAATAAGGTTACCACTCCCATAGTTGTGTGAATGGGAAAATATCCCTCTTGTAACATGAAATTATAAACCTGGGCCAATTCCTGAGAAATATGAGGAATAATTAAGTCGTATAATTCCGATGGAAGGCCATCCAGACCCGGTACCTTGCATTTGGGTAATGCAGCCACTGCTTCTAAGACCTCTGGGGGAGAGATAGCTGAGGTTAGGGCAGCGACCGCAGACCCAAAGAGGGCAGGAATATCTAAGAAAGGAAACCAGTGGGAGAAGGCAGCAGCATCAGTAGGCAATGTATCAAACTGTTGCCCCAAATGCTTAGACACTACTGATATAATATCTGATTGTTTGGTAACAGTTGACATATCAGAATCCCATACAGCTGACATGGTTTTATGCCTAATTCGGGAGGAGCAACTAAGAAAAGGGCAAACCTCCGCCAAAGACCCCTGTGTACCAAAACGCTGTTGCATAGTTAAGGATGCTATTTGCTTCTCATGAAATTCCTGCATTTGCTGTTTAATAATCCGAATCTGATCCCCATAATCATGTTTGGTTGTATGTGCTATTCTCATCAATTGCTGCAGCTGTTGCCTGAGCTTCTGATATCTCAGCTTCTCTGAATCTGAGACGTGTTTGCTCTCACATAATAAAAGGGTCCGTAAATCAGATTTAAGACTATCCCACCAGAGAAAAGGATTATCAAACAACTGAAATAAAGTCTTTTTTCCACCTATCAAATATAATATCTGCTGATGTATCGATCCCTTGGAAAGTAATAATGTATTACATTTCCAAAGGCCCGGGTCGTAAGGGGGGGTCCCATACACCCACTACCATGGAAAGAGTCTTGTGATCAGAATAAGCCACAGAGTCCACCTGGGCAACTAGTACAGGAATCCTTTGACTGAGAAAAAAAAATCTATATGGGTAGCATGTATTCCCCTCTGGAATGCAGGTATCCCCCTAGAGTGAAGTGATTTATAGACATCCTGTAAGTGAGCTAATTGAACAGTAGAATTTAAAGCCGACATGTCACAAAAAATCTTTTTGGTAGAGGTGCCACTACCATGATCTTGAAGCATGAGACCGCAATTAAAGTCACGTCCCCAAAGCACAGCTTGTGCAAAAAAAAGGCTGAAGCTGAAGAAAAATGTCCACTCTGTCAGCTTTTAGTTGTGGTGCGTAAATATTAATGAAATGAAAATAAGTGTTACACACCTTAACATCCAACAGAAGAACCCTCCCTGGAATTAAATCTATCAATTTTAAAAGCTGAAAAGGTAAACTAAATAGAATCCCCAACCCAGTACATTCACCCAAACCAATAGACCAGTAAGAAGGACCCCTGTACCAGTTGCGTTTAGCATGGCTAACCTCAAGGGCCGTGTGCAATCTAGTGTCCTGCAGGAAAATAACATCCGTATGGGTGGACATCAAATGGGAAAAGACTCCACCATGTTTATGTGGGGTTTTAATACTATTGACATTAATAGTCAAAAATGTCAGCTGGTCGGAAAGGCTCATTTAAAGGAGTCAAGGGGGTTTAAGTGACTTAGATTTGCCAGCACCAGAGGCCCGTTTCTTCCTCCCTCTAGGGGTAGGCTTCCCTTTCAGGGGGCCCGCAACCTTCTCATGAACATCACCCAGCTCACTAGATTCTGAATCAGAGCATAGGTCAGCACAGTCAGAACCCTCTGATGAGACTTCGGAGCTCTTAACCATGAAATCAGATTCCAAAAGCAGTGGTTGATACCGATTGGAAGTTTGGGTTTCTGAGATTTTATGAACCTTGGGGGCTGGCTGCCTCCAACTCTGGTGGCGTGTTACCCACTGTTCGGGGTCAACGACCGGGTCTTTGGGAGGGGGTGGTGGTGGCATGTCAGGAGAAGAAGGGACAAGCAAAGTCCTCGGTTCCTGCGAAGGAAAGGCCAGAGCAATAGGAGAGGACACAGCAATCTCCACTGATACAGGGGCCTCCCGAGTCACCTGAACTATGGGGGGAGGTCAGAATGGAACTCAGGAGGGGGGCAACATTGAGAGATCAGAAGATGGTCTAGGATCTGATGGCAGGGGGGTGTCCCCAGACCGTACATGCACCCTCTGAGCAAGTGCCACCATCAATCTCTGTTCCTCCAAATCCTCAGAACCAGATTTGGAAGAAGCAGCTTGTTTGCATTCCCCATAAGAATGACCAGAAAGGCCACACAAATTACAACTGACAGTTTCTGAACAATGCATGGACATATGACCCAGTTTACCACACAGGGAGCAATGGATTTTGTCACAGACACTACTAAGGTGTCCCGGAGCACCACATTTATAACAAGATTTGGGCTGACCCGGATAAAACAAAACACCACGGTCACCCCTCAAGAAAAAGGAATTTGGCAAATGTTGTAAAGAACCATTCAATTCTTGAAGAATAACCCGAATCTTCCAACCCCCCGTCCAAATATTTTCACTATCAAAAATAGCCTCAGGAGCTCCCAAAACAGTACACCATTGTTTTAGCCAAAAAAGTAAGTCAGTCACACTTACACCCTCATTGCAAAAGAGGACTGTGACAGACTTCTAAGCAGGTCTGGTAAGAGGCATGACCTCAAATGGAGCCCATAGTGGAGTATTCTTCACCGTCCCATACCTGCTCCAAAAGGCCTCTAAACCAGCCTGTAATTTAAAGCTGATGTCAAAGGAACGCTCTCCAGAGACATGTATGAGAGCACACAATTCAGTAGCTAAAAACTGTAAACTGTTCTTAAGCAGCTTTTCCCCCACATATTCCCTATCTGGAAACACGTCTAGGCCACCCTTATACACAATACGAACAGCATTATGGCATTTAGTGGAAGCACCTTTTTCTTAAAAAAGGAAGCATACGTTTTAGAAGAGCAAGCATTGTCACCCCCTGAAGAGGTAGTGTTATCACCCCCCGAAGAGCGGGCGGAGGAGGTAGCAGGAGGTAAAGCGGGGGGGGACCCTGGAGGGCAACCAACAGAAATAGTATCAGACAAAGAAGCAGTACACTTAGAATCCTGAGGATGCAATACAGACCGTAAGGGAAAAGTAATTTTAGGATCAGGGGTTAATTCCAAATCAGTATCTAAATGTAAGTCTGATACATCACCCGAGGAACCCTGCACAATCTGAGGGATCACAGACAGTGTGCAGCGGGGACTTCACAGTAATATGCACTCCTGGGATACGTATTGGGGAAAATCCTGAGGTCCACTGCTGGGAGACAGGTGAACGCACCCATCCTGCCACCCTGAGGGAATGATCCACCGACCACTGTTCCATGTCGTCCGGAACCGAGTCCGCCCATCCCTTCTGTGGGACTGCTGTCTTAAAAGTACGTTGTGGAGCAGCAAAAGAAAATGTTGAAACACCGTCTTTTTTGAGGTGTTTGGTTTGAAAGATCACTGGCTTTTGCACGAATGCAGCTCCTGGGCGTTCCTCTGCCACACCCGGTGTGGGAGTGTTCTGGTCTGTCAGTGTAACCTGACAACTCCCGCCAGACTCTGAAAGACCTCCCGGTACACTCGGGAGCACTGTAGAAAGAATATCCCCTGTTACGGGCCACATGGTAGAAACAGAAGCAGGAGGTGATGTAGAAGAGAAATCAGCACTTGCAGCATCTAGTACAGGAGAAAGAGGAGGTCCCGAGTCCAACTCCTCCATCATCATAATGGCAACCTGATCTGGAACAGGCTCAGAGATCACAACAGCAACCATTAAGGTAGTATCAGCAACAGGAACTGTCTCCATTGTAACCACTTCAGGCACAAGCGGTGCAGCCAGTGCACTACACTCCTCCACGTCCTTCTCCATGACAGACCTAGCAGAGACTGACTCTGCAGTAGACAGCAAAGCCCCCTACCAACAGAGTAGGGGAATTTCCCTGGTGTCATGGCCAAATTTCCCTCATTCACTGAAAATACCACCAACAGCTTAATCTGGTTCAAGGTCAGTTGGCATTCATCTGTATCCCCCTCCCCCGGGTCGTGCCTGGAAATAGGCAGAATTTGTCTAGTGCACTTACCCAGTCAACAAAAACTAAATAAATAATAAATAAATAAATATTTTTTTTATATTTGTCATATTCAGAGTGCTGTAATTTTGAATTAAGTGATCTCCCATAGATATCCTTGAGCAGGCAGGGTTAGGCAGAGGCCCACACAATAATAGTCTATGAGAAAAGAATAAATATGCAATAACTTTGTGTTACAGTTCTGTTTTGCACCCCTTTGTGCTATACACAAATTAGTCACAGTAGAAACATAGACATAGAAATATAGGATTTGACAGCAGATAAGGACTGCTTGGCCAACCCAGTCTGCCCATTGTTTCCTTACCTACAGTCTTACACAAGTGTTTCTTTGCAATAGTGCACAGGTCAGTGCACTAACACAGACAAAGGGAATGGGGAGTCTGTCTTAGTGAGATCACTGGTATGCATGGAGGTGCTGTGCTATACACATCTGCTCCCTGGCACTTTCACCCCGTCAGAAGGCACAATGGCCTCTGCCACAACTTGCGTGAGTCACAGCCTTATGAGTCAGAGTTTTCTTTTCAGCAGAAGAAAGGGCTGCCAACTAAAGTAAAAGGCCAACAACAGTAAGAGAAGGGAATTAGGCTAGGGAGGGGGAATTGGCTGGAAACCAGGAATATGAACAACCACTTCAAAGGATTCCAGGGCACTGGATCATCAGAAAAGGAAAGGAATGATATAACATGGAGCCAGCCATGATGCCATGCAAAACTATAGCATATATAATGTGGGCCAACCCCTGCAGCTGTCACACTTCAGTATGTCAGTGGTCACATAGCCTGTATTCAACCACAATCATCTGCAGAGGGACTATGCATTATTGTATGCTGCACTTCTGTTGCAGGGGGAGAATTCGCCCCCTTGTTTGTGTCCAGTGAGGGAGTGGAGCAGCAAAGCAGAGGAACAACTGTAAGATTGGCATCGTAGGCATCAGCAGAAGGAAGCAGAAAAGCAGAGAACTCTGTCAGTTGACTAAGGTAAGGCATTTGTTCACTCCTGGTTTCAGATTCACTGCTGGGAAGGTCAGAAGGTAAAAGGCAGGCCTAAACTGGGATTAGGAACAACACCCTATCTATGTTAACAGTATAAGGGGAAGTACACCTGGTACAGGGGAACACAAGTAGCAGCACACACCAAAAAAGGGGGAAGCTAGGAACCCCATATCAGGAGTAAGGGTACATAAGTATTTCCAGGTAACACAGGAAGTGTAAAATCTGGGAATGCTAGGAATGGTGCAGTGCAGTGGTTTTGGACTGGCAGTTTTCAGAGAGACTTTCCGGAGACTGTGCTGCTGTCCCATCTATGTGTACCTCTCTGGGTTGAGGGTGGAGGTTACTAGACTCCAGGCAAAGTTGGCTATTATTCGGTGGACCTCTTTCTTCACCCAGGGGCCACCAAGTCAGAGATGATTACCCCAGAGGATGCCAGGAAGGAGGAATGGCTGGACTACAGTGGGCTCTTCAACAGTGGGGTTGGTGGGTCAGAGGCACATTCCTCAACCAGTACTGCTACAAAATTCTTACAGTGCTCTGTCAAGGCAGGACTGCCAGGAGAAGGCACCCATGGCAGTGGTTGGGGAGGATATGGGGGTTCTCTCAAGTGGAGACACCAAGTAGGGAGGAAGAGAACCCCAGAGGAGGAAGAGGAAGCAACTTCTAGTGGGGACTCAATTGTGAGGAGGGTAAATTTTGGAATAGGAAGGGGGGAAAGAGTGGGGTTAGGTGCCTACATGACGCCATGGCTCAGAAGGATGGGAACAGATCCTAAGGACTGCTATAGCAACAGGATAGGAGGTAGAGCTGAATGTCATTGTCCACCTGGGGACCAATGACCTGCCTGGGGACAGGGCTGGGATAGTGCATAGAGAGTTTAAGGAGCTGGGGAGGGGTCTTAGCTAACACGTTCAGTGGCTTTCATTGAGGTGCTGCCTGTCTACAACAGGGGAGAGGAGAAGGATCTCTGCACAAAGACCTTCAACTCATTGTTGAAGGAATGGTACAGAGAGGACAGGTCTCGCAATATTAGGGGAACCGCAGTCCTCAGTGGATGGTTTTGATGTTATTTTGATGAACATTTAAACTAGCTGGGTGATAACCGGCCTAGTGGTGTGGAATGCTGAAGTGCTTTGTGCCTTACCACCTGCCACATTGGTGACCTGAGTTCAGGAATGATCGCAGGTTGCTGGGGGTTGGATGGGGAGGGAGATAGTTGAGCATCTGGAGAACTGCTCTCTTCTCCAGGGTGGGAAGGGCAGATATCTCAGCCATTGGTGCCCCCAGGTGGAGGCCTGGGGGACAGTGCAGTGTCTGAACATCAAGTAGGGAGGGGGCCACGGTTCTGTGATGTGCGTGGAACTTCACACATGCAAGTCTATGTGCTGCCATGGCCATAGGATCAGGGAAAGAGAACATGGAAAAGAAAGGGATCCAGGCTCCATGATGTTCTGCATGCTCCTTCCAGATCCAGGCCCCACCTGAAACCACTGACCTATTACTGGATAATGATCCAGGTGGGGGGAGGATGGCCCTCCCCTTCCTGGCCCAGTCATGGGGGACAAAGCCATGGGGTCATGAGTCAAATGTGTGGCAGGGGTGGTGGCTGATTGGAGGGGTGAGGATGAGAATGTGAAGCCCTACCCAGACCCCCAAGGGAAAAAAGCAAGATGGAAAAAAAACTATCTGAGGAGGGAGGCAGAAGACGTCAGGGAGGTCAATAACAGGCCCTCCACCACAGACTGAAGTAGAAAGTAGGGAGAACCCAAGGAAAATGGAATCCCCCAGGCTGGAAATTAATACAGGATGTAGGGTGATAGAAATGAAGGGGGATGGAAACAGAAGCATTAAAAGAAAGGAGGGGAAGGATAGAGGGCAAAAAGGAAAGAAAGGGGGTAACAAGCAGAGTAATAAAATCTGGAGGCCATGTGTGCAAATGCTAGAAGTGTGGAAATAATATTTCAGACCTAGAGGCTATAATGGCAGAGGCTGACCTGGATACTGTGGGCATTATCGAGTCATGGTGCACTGAAAACCATGTCTTGACATGTCCATACCAGGCTATACTCTGTTCAGGAAGGACAGTGTAGGAAAGAAAGAAAGGGGTGTGGTGATTTATGTGAGAGAAGGCATAAAAGCAACTGGGATAGAGGGGGAGCAGAGGTACTATGGGTCACCCTAGAGATGGGGAATGGAGCTTCTATTCACCCTGGAGTGATCTAAAGACCTCAAGCACTGGGGGAGAAGATTGTTAAAAGTACTGGTGGAAGCTATTGGCAAGATGGTAGAAAGGGGGTGGTGCTGCTGGTGGGGGCTTCAGTCTACCTGATGTAGATTGGAACTTCTTAGATGTGGCTTCAGGTAGAAACAGGGGTACCCTGAACTTTCTGCAGGGGGTGTTCCTCAGGCAACTAGTCAGTGAACCCACTCATGATGGGGCAATAATGAACCTGGTACTCATTAACAGGAACAGTGTTGCACACATCAAGGTAGGAGGCTACCTGGGGAACAGCAATCATTATACAGTGTGGTTCAATATAAGGACAGCTATGGAATCGAACCACACAAGGACGAGAGTCCTGGGCTTCATGACAGCAGATTTTAAAAAGATGGGCAAATGCCTCAGGGATGACCTAACAGGGAAGATGACCTGGGTGTGGTGGAAGGGCAATGAGCAAAGTCAAGACTGAAGTCAAGATGGCGACCACGCTGGGTCAGCCTCTGTTTAAGTTTTGCTTAGTCCCGTTTAGTTTGTTTATTTATTTTAACGTTTATTTATTTTTATGTTAATTTTATAGTTTTACCGATAGCCCCGAGGCTGAGTTGCCGAGTTGCTGTAACACGACGACAGTGTGGAAGCCAGTCTTGACAGTTGTTTTTAATATTTTATTGTTGTTCGGTTTTGCTGGTGCCCGACTCTTACCCCCGGTTTGTGTCGTGGAGTTGGATACGCTCAAAGCGTCTTTAAGGATTGTTTGAGGACCTGTTTCTGGGTTTTCCTTGGACTCTCTCTGGACTGTGATATTTTATTGAAGAATCTGCATCTATCGTTGTCCTTTTGAACTTTGTCGGCTTTGGTGTGCTGGTGGACGGCTGTCTGTGTTTTGGGGTCGCTTCTTGGCCCGGATTTTCGGGTTTCGATGTCTTTTTGGCATCCCGCTGTCCCACTGGCTATGAGCGACTAGGCCCTTAAACTGTAAGAAGAGAGACGGTTTAGAATTTTTTCTCTCTTGGGGACTATTGCTGGTAAAGATTTTTCTGCTGGGAATGTTGAATATTGAACCCTGAGATCCCATGAACTTCCTCGACCTGCAGCATTTTAGTGAGGAATTTATTATGGAGCTAAATCGACTTTGTTGACCTATTATCTCCTTGGATTTGTTTTACGTCCTGGTGTGTTCGAAATTAGAGACTGGGCCTATTTCTGGAATTGGAAAACCTGGCTTTATTTTTGTATCTTTGATTTGTGGATTGTGCCATCACTGGTGGAGTGGGTGAGTTTTTTAGCCTTTTGATCTTAACCCAGGGTAGTTCTGTTGGGGTGGTTGGTTGGGCAGATTAGGGGGTGCTGTCGGAGGACGGACCCCAGGGTATCTGTGTTTCTGGGTTTCACAGTGGGCAGGCTGGAGAGCCTGCTAGTGTGAACCCCAGTTATAAATCAATCCCCCCCAGCAGTACCTTGGGGGATGATCAGGGGGGCTCTCTCTTTTATAAAAACATCGGTCTGAACCTGGTGTGATTTTCTAGGGTGAACAGCTACCATGGGGGCTCGGGGAGTACTATTGGAGGATGGACCTAGGGCACCCGTGGTTTATGGACTGTTGTTGGAGTAGGTTGGAGAACCTGCTCACATAGGTCCAGTTATAGGCTGGTCTTTCTGGAAGATACATTAGGGGACGACCATAGGGAGAGTTTTCCTTTGTTGGCTGATTAACTATATCCCCCAAAACAGCCGGATTGATCTTTTGCAGATTGATTTCTACTTTAGGAGTATATGGTAGATTTATAAAGCATCTCCGTTTGGCCTATGTGAGAGATAGGCCATGGGACAGTTTCTCCAGGGGTGAGAGCTCTGCGGGAATTTTACTGTTCTAATAAAAGCATGGACTAGAAGAACTGTGATTCTTGCTTTAAACTACTATAGACTTTTTTCTGTGGAATTTATGAAAATTTGTCCAGATTTGTTTTATCTCTGGAATTGGTTTAAATGAGAAATTGTATTATTGTTTTAATTATTTTGAATCTGTTGCTAGTGTTGACAACATTTTTATTAAAGTGGTCTTTTGACCGCTAACTATATAGTTATGTGTTGGGATCAAATATCCATGGACGGGCACTACTCCCCCTCTAGGCTGAGGGACCTGCACCCTTTTGACTGCCCCCCGTTGCGGCCCGAAGTGTATAGGCATTGCCGTGCCTTGGGGATTGCAGGAGGAGGCGGAGAGGGAGGGAGGTCCCGGCTAGGGGGTGAACGGGAGGGCAAATTGAGACGGTGGGGTCAGGGAGATGCCCTGGGGTGAAATGGGTCCAGGATAGGGGAGTGTGTTGCCTGGTTCCCATACCCAAGGGTTCCACTGAGAGTGGGCATATAGCCTGCTCCTCCAGGGCCTCTCATCCAACCCAGGCATTGTTATGCAATGCCAGGTCTATAAAAACAAAACAGCAATAATTGCTGATTTTGTTGAATCATCTGACCTGACATGCATTACGAGACCTGGCTGGGCCAACGTTGGCCCCATTTTGGGTCAACTGTTCCAGCGAGTACTCGTAATACATCGCCGGAGGTTGGATACGTAGGGGTGGGGGTAGCTATTTGTTTTAAATTGGAATTGGGCCTTGTAGAGGTTCCAGTGGTGTCCCTGGATCCTTTGAATGTATCATGGGAGCAGGTGTGGGCTGCAGAATTCTGATAGTTTACCGTCACCCAGTAACGAAAGTTTTTCTGCAAGAAGTGGATTTCATCGTCGACCTGGTATTGGAGCCTCCAGGTGGTTGGTCCTGGGGACTTTAATGCCTGGCCGACGATAAATCCTCGTGAGTTTGGTCAAGACTTTCTCCAACTAATGAGTTTGTTGGGCTTCACACAGGTAGTTACCACTGCTACCCATATTCATGGTCATTCTTTGGATTTAGTGTTCACCCTGGGTATGGAGATCACAAGACTGGTGGTGGAACCAGTTGGGTGGTCTGACCATCACTCTGTAAGGTTCAATTTTGCTACCCCTTGAGACCCACCCTTTGGAGATGGTCCAGTACCGCCTTTGAGGGGAGTTACCCCTGAGGGTCTGGACGCGGTGCTGGACCCATCAGAGTTGGTCGATGGAGTGAATGGAACCAGATGCCTTAGTAGTGCACTATAATAATATGGTGTTGAGGGCACTGGATTCCATTGCACCTGTCCGGTCGCCCCTCTCCCCCTCGATCCCCTTGGTTTGATGGGACATTGAGGAGTTGAGAGAAAGGGAAGATTGAGCGCTGTTGCGGAAATCCGGCCTGGAAGGTGACAAACTTAGATTGATGGCCCATTATTTGGACTATCAATCAGTAATCTCCCATAAGAAGGCAGAGTTCCTGTCCAGGAGATAACTGCATCAAGAAACCGACCTGCTCAGCTCTTCGGACTGTCAACAGGCTGTGCAATCCAGCCTGTCTGCGGGGTTGGAGAGCTTTTTCACAAATGCAGTGCGATGAGTTTGCTCGGTTCTTTGATGATAAGGTGTCATCAGTCAGGTTGGAGAGCTGCAGCATGCGTTCAAATGAGCATTGCAGCGACCAACATGGGGTTGCATGTCCTCAGTCTGTCTGGATGGATTTCAACCAGCCAGCGATCATGGATATCATGAAGATTGTCCAAGGCTTGCGACCGACTTGCTGTAGATTGGATCCTGGTCCTACGCACCTCCTTGTGGGATGCATGGATGTGATTGGACCAATCCTCGCCAGGATAGTCTGGAGTTCTTTGGATCAAGGGGTGTTTCCGGAGTCTTTGAAGGAGGCTGTCGTGACACCCCTTTTGAAGAAACCTTCCCTTGACCCCGACTGCCTCGCTAACTACAGACCGATCTCTAACCTGCCCTTTTTGGGCAAGGTTATTGAGAAAGTAGTCACGTTACAGCTTGATGACTTTCTTACCACCATGAAGTCTATGATCCTCTCAATCCGGTTTCAGGAAGAGGCATAGTACCGAGACTGCATGGATTGGGTACTTAATGATCTCTAATGGCAAGAGATCAGAAGAGCGTTCGATCTTGGTTCTTCTTGATCTCTCTGCAGCGTTGACACCGTGGACCATGGGATGTTGCTAGATCACCTGCGGTTACTTCCATGGACTGTCAGGGACAGTCCTCAGATGGTTCCATTCTTTCCTCACAGGCAGAAGTCAAAGGGTAGTCTCAGGGATTTTCTTTTCTGCTCCCTTTGCTCTGTCTTGTGGGGTGCCACAAGGCTTTGTGCTTTCCCCATGTTGTTCACGGTGTATATGCTGCCATTGGGAGACATTATAAGGTGTTATGGGCTGAGTTTTCACTGCTATGCAGATGATACTCAGCTCTATATGTCCTTTGTGCCTGAACAAAATGATGCAGTCTCGGTTTTAACAACTGCCTCACTGAGATTCAGGATTGGATGAATGCGAACTGGTTGAGGTTAAATCCAGATAAGACTGAGGTATTAGTTGTTGACCTGGGTCATTATGTGAAGAAGTTGACTCCTGGGGTCCCCCCTGGTCTTTTATTAGGGGATACCCAGTTGAGACCTTCTGAACAGGTGCGAAATCTGGGTGTTATTTTTGACAGTGCGCTGACATTAAAGATGCAGGTGTTGGCCACTGTCAAATCTTCCTTTTACCATCTGAGGAATATCACCGGATAAAACACCTTGTTCCACATGATGACCTTCCTGTCTTGGTCCACGCTTTTGTTTCTTCCCGTCTTGATTACTGCAATGCTTTATATCTAGGGTTGCCGGGGGTAGATCTCCGTTGCCTGCAGCTGGTGCAGAACGCGGCAGCTAGGTTGTTGACTGGGCTACCAAGAACTTGTCATGTCACACCTGTGCTGCGCAAAGTGCACTGGCTGCCAGTGCGATGGAGAATCACCTTCAAGGTCACATTGCTGACCTATAAGACCCTACACGGTCAGGGACCAGGCTACCTGCAAGATCTCCTTTGTCCCTACCATCCTCTCCGCCCACTCCGCTCATCTGGCGAGGGATTGCTAGAGATTCCCAGGGTTTGTCTTAAATCATCTGGGGCAAGGGCCTTTTCTTTTATGGCCCCGACCCTGTGGAATTCTCTACCTCGTCAGACTAAAGAGTGCCTGTCCGTGGAATCATTTAAGAGATCCCTGAAAAGTCATCTGTTTTCACTGGCATTTGGTTAGTTTATTTTATGGTTATTTCATTGTTTTATGTTTTTATTTATTATTGCTGATGTTTTAATTCTTGTTTTGTATCAGTGCTTTGATTTATTGAAAAGCGCTTTATAAATACATTTTGATTTGATTTGATTTGAAAGCTAAAAGGGCCGTAGGGAAGACATGAAACCTCTGTGCCAAGTAAGTGAGCAAAAGCAAGAGGAAAAATAAACTTTTATGTTTCTTGAAAGAGATGGTAGAAAAGGTAAAGTGTAAAAGAGAAGCATTCAGAAGGTATAAGGAGACAAGGAGGGAGGAGGATGGGGGGTATCAGGGGAAACAGAGGGAAGCAGGGAGAGCAGTAATGACATAAAAGCACAAACTGAAGAGAGAATAGCCCAGGTGGTGATGAAGGGGGACAAGACATTTCTTAGGTATGTAAGCAAAGGAGGAAGACCAGGAGTGGTATAATAAAATTAAAAATGGAAAGGGGAAACTGTGCAGAGGGGGCTAAAAAAGGCAGGCATCCTCAGCAAATACCTTTGTTCAGTGTTCACAGATGAAGGAGAAGGAGAAGGACCACAAAAAAGTAAGTGGAACATTGGAGGATGGGAGGTGGACACTAGTCCTTTTTCAGAGGAGAGTGTCTTGAAGGGACTCACTAATCTGAAAATGGATAAGGAGATAGGGCCAGATGGGGTGTGTCCATGGGTATTGAGAGAGCTCAAGGAGGTACTGGATGCACCTCTGACAGTCCTATTTAACAGCTCATTGGAAATAGGTGTGGTTCCAGAGAACTGAAGGAGAGCAAATATAGCCCCACTTCACAAAAGTGGTAGCAGGTAAGTGGCTGGCAGTTATAGGCCAGTCCGTCTGACTTTGATGGTGGGAAAGTTAACGGAGTCACTGCTGAAGGAAAGGATTGTGGAATAACTTGAATCAAATGGGTTACAAGACTGAGGCAAAATGGATTCACAAGGGGGTGGTCATGTCAAATTAATCTGATAGATTTATTTGACTGGGTGACCAAGGAATTAGATCAAGGTGGAGCAATGGAGGTGACCTACCTAGATTTCTGTAAGGCTTTCAACACTGTTCCACATAGGAGGCTAGTAAGTAATCTGCATTTGACATTTCTAACTAAAAAAAAAAACTGAAAAAAGAGTGGCTGAAGGATGTTCCAAACCATGAAGGCAACTTGAAAAGTATAGGGTATGTGCCTTGAATCTCCAAATAGGGAAAAATAATATACAATACCCTGTGTATGTCATGCAAGGCTTGAAATCTCCCATATACCTTGGGTTAGTTGTGCTTGTATGGTTGGGTGTATGTATAGACCTAGCCAATGATATTCTGTGGTCACAAATAAGGGGGTAGGCACCCTTACCCAATAAAAGTGACACCGCAAGTCTTGAGGTCTGAGCAAACTATTCCTCAAGTGTGTCAGGTGGTGAGTGAGTTTGAGGCAACAGTTTCAGGTAACGTAAGGGAATTCTATCAAGATTAATATAAAGAAAGGCCAAGAAATGCCTGACCAGACTTCATTGTTTCTGCCTAACCAGCAGTTTAGTGATATGGATTTAAAGATCCATTCCACAGCTTCCTTGGACATGAGCAACAGTGTAGTGCATATTTGGCACATAATCCTACGGCAGGGACTATCACTGCAAAAAACTAACTGTGAGTTAGGGATAGTGATAGGGGAATCCTTTTATAATGTGGAGTTAGTTGTTCCAGTTATGGGGGGGGGGACTACCAGAGAATATTACCTGGAGAAATGAGACAGATGAAGACATTAGATCTTTTCCCAATGGCTTAATTGTTCTGCAGGAAATCTGTCCAGTAGAGAATTAAAAATACATATTAAGTCAAAAATGATGATCTTGCATTGTTTATTATTGTTAGCAAAACAGAACAGTTTAGAAAGGTACATGTAATTGTGAAACTGAAATAGAAAAAGAAGATGTGTAAAAATGTTTTTTAAAGAAAAATGTTTTCAAGAGATACCCATGATTGTGGGGTAACTGACCTGCATGTTACCAGGGTACCTACAGATCCCAGTAAAGGTCCAGTTTATGTATACAGCACAGAATATCACTTACATCCTAAGAAAACATACAAGAAATATAATGATAAACCTGATTTTAATTTAGTGAAACTACAATAAGGTAACAAGACAGTAGGAAAGTTTTATTGTTTCAGTGGAGGTCCTAAGGTAACTATGATTTCTGAAAGTGACCTACAAATTGACTCTGGACTAAAGTCCATGCACTACCAAAAAGGTAAATTCCAATTGTAGAATGATCTCCTGGTGAAAACTGATAAGGAGTCACAAAGACCCAAATGAGGAGTACCTTCAGCACATGGGGGGACAACTTATGAAACGTTAAGGGAAGTACCCTATTGGATTTACATGTACAGTGATATTAAAGATTATGTGAACGTGAAAATAATGAACAGTAGTTATACTGAGAATTCTAATCGTGATGCTGATATCTGTGAATAACAAACAAAATATTAACTTGTTCCATTGGTGGTCGGGGATGTGGCCAGCAGCCAACTTGAATGGAAGCCTGAATTGCTTGCTCCCGATACCCTGACAGACATCTGATATTTGCTCCGGCTGTTCTGCAGTGAAGAAGTTCAAAATAACAATAAATACAGAAGCTGAGATTACCTTTCCAGTGACTCCTTTCTTGAGCTCTGGCCTGCTGCTGATCTGGACCACCATGCATCTGCCGTTTCTCTCCTCCAGGTGGCCTACTTCTATGAGGAGATCCCTGAGATGGATTCCCAATGCCCACCTCAGGCCGAGGGCAATCTACAAGAAATTAAGCAGATATTCTCAGAGATTCTCCACAGGATGGACAGTATTAACATTTCCAATAAACAGAACTCCATAGATATCATTGTCCTGTCTCAGAAAGCCTGTGTCATGGAGCACAGGCTGAGTGAGCTGGGGGCCTACAACACAGGGTAGATGCAAGGCTAAGGGAACAAGAACACACACTACATCTACTGTGGTCCTGAGTTGAGTTGAAGTTGAATAACCTCCGCTTCGTGGGGTATCCGGAAGGCTGCAAGGGCAGAGACACAGCACTATTTTTGCAGAAAGAACTGCCAGCTCTACTGGGTTGGCCCAGAGGAGATCTACCCAAGATCAGCCTGGCGTACCGGACACTGGCTCCAAAGCTGGCCTCAGGGGGCTGACCATGCACTACCTTGGCCCTGTTCTTATGATTCCAAGACCAGGAACACATCACTAGGCTTGCCAGATTCCAGAAAGACCTCAGATGGAAGGGGCAGAAAATACAGATCTGTACAGACTTCTCCCAGGAAGTGTCCACTAGGAGAAGGGCCTACACAGTGGCAAGGAGGGCCTGTGCTGACATCGGGCTGGAGTACTCATTAAGGTACCCAGTCGATCCTGGGAGTCCCATGCAGTCATCTGTTCAGGTTCTTTCAGGTGAGAGACTATAGTAGATCACTGGAGAGACAAGGGGAGAGGGATTTGCCCTTGGAGCAGCTCAAAGCTCTGATATACAGGGGAAGGAAGGACCCTAAGAGGATTACCTGGACTGCCACCCATCTTATTCGAACCAAAATGCAGGACATGACCCTTAACACATGCAGATTGTGGGAGAGGGACTTAGGAATGCAGATTTCTGAACAGAACTGGACTATTGTTTTAGAATCACTTATGGGCTTGCTCTACTGCAACAGATATAAGGTGACTGCTTATAAATTCATACACAGGCTGTACTGTCCGCTAGTGGTTACTCACCATTTTGGACCGGAGGTGCCCGAGACCTGTGGCAGGTGTGGAATAGATAGAGGCACCTACTTCCATTGCTTCTGGGCTTGCCCAGGGGTTGTGGACCTTTTGGGAGTGGGTGAGGCATGAACTAAGTACCTTATTGGGTTTTGAGGTCACGGCTTCCCCACTGGGACTTCTCTTTGGAATAGTGGAGGCAGAGGATGGGTCATGGTCCCTACAGAAGAGGTGGGTTAGAATTCTCCTCTTGTTGGCTAGACAGGGTGTTCTGAACACCTGGGTCTCAGGGGAGACCCCCACAATATCACAGTGGCGTACCCTGACACTGAAAGCTATAGCCCTGGAAAGGCGCTCATACCAGACAAAGGGGAGACTAGATAGCTTCATAAATCTCTGGGGAACATACTTAAAAAACACTAAATGTAGGTGAAATGATGGTGGTGCATTCAGGTGTTTATTGAATAGCCAACCTTATTATGTATGGATTATGAATTCTTACAATAGCTAAGTTAATGTATTTATATGAAATGCCTTGATTGTGACTAGTATTTTTTTGGACCCTTGTTTATAGTTCTATGAATTATGTGTACACGTATGTTTATGGTCTGAAAATTTAATAAAAAGAGTTAAACAAGAAAAAAAGGTACCCAGCCACTCTCTGGGTGGTAGTCAATGGGGCACCTAAACTTTTCAACAATCCAGAGGCGGCTGAGCAATTCCTTCTGGCATATGCCCCACGGCTTGACTGGGATAGGCTCTGAGCCACAGGACTCCAGCCTGGAGCCCACACACACCCAGCGCTCATGGAGTATCAGCTGTCTGGAATACAACTCAGGCAAGGAAACCCAGTACTGGTGGCTCAAACCTCTAGCACACCGGCCAAGCAGATCTCATCCTCAGGCTCACCTAAAGGTAAGCACTGCAACAGGAGAAGGCAGAGGGAGGAGGTGGTCCACATCGATAAAACACCCCGGCTCAGATCCAGAAGCTGCAGCATGAACCCCAAGTCTGGAACACCTGTGGGCTCACTGAATCAGAATATGGGGACACAGGGGAAGGGGACGCTGTCAAGGAAGCTTCTACATAAAAGGCATTAACAAAGTACAGGCACAAGAACGTTTTCACTTCAAGAAGGGCTTCAGGTCCAGGGGACATGACCTCAAGCTGCAAAGAGGGAGGTTCTTTACCAACACCAGGGAGTTTTTATACACAGAAAGAGTGATGGACACTTGGAACAGCCTGCCCCAAGAGGCTGTGGGTTCAACACTGTGGGGGGATTCAAGAATGCGTGGAATAGACACAAGGAAGCCCTGACTACAAATGGCAACTAGAGTGTCAAAACAGGTCTAAAACAAATGGGTAGACTAGATAGACCTAGCGGTCTCCTTCTGCCATCAACTTCTGTGTTTCTATGTTTCTACGCCCCAGCTAAACTCAAGCACCTGGGTCTTATGGAGAATGACAAGTGCTGGTGGTGTGGGCAGCTGGGTGCCCACTTATATCACATACTTTGGGATTGCCCCATGTTTGGCCCCTTCTGGACGGAGGTGAGGGCCATGTGCAGGTCAATCCACCCCGGAGTTCCCACACACCCATCCCTGCTCTTCTTAGGGTGTGAAAGGATGGACCTTCCTAAGAACAACCTAGGAGCATGGTGGGTGACCGGAGTTGGGGTGGCTGCCAAGAGACTAATACTCATGAAGTGGTGCACCTCTGACAGCCCGGCCTTCTCAGATCTTCTCCTCTCTCTCTAGCCCAGGTAGCCACCTATGAGAGACTCTCCTGTTTTGCAATAGGGTGCCTGGTTGAACACATGAAATGCTGGCAGCCCTTTTTGGACTTAGTGTACTGCCAGAAGCCTAAGATGGATCCAGGCTGAAGTCCAAGTCACCCTTTTTTGCTCCCCTCCCTCCTGGATCCCCCCGAGGCATGGTTTCCCTTCCCCACACCTCCACCCCCAGCAGACCATACATTAGGAACCATCAGACAAGGAATTGCCCAATATTTGTTTGTTGTGATTTGTTGGATCTAAAGTGTTATCAAAAGACAACTACTATATCCTGCCTGGAGTATACCAGCCTGGTCTGTATCTGAGGCTCATAGGGACTGGGCCAGGAGGAGATCACCAGGGCCCTTTTTTTTTTCTTTTCCCATAAGCACTGGGCCTGGACCATGAGTTTACATGACAAGACGAAAGGAAGTAAGGGACTAATCAATGACAACATCACACAGATTCTGTTATTATAGATAAGGTCTCCCCCCACCATTACTGTCTGACTGTACCTGCTGATTGAGAATGTACGCGCCTTGAATGTCCAACGCTTCTTTATGTCCCAAAGGCCACCAAATGTTGTGGTATATTGTATTGTATATTGGTTGAATACTTCAGGTCTATTAATCGAAATAATAAAAATCTTTAACAACAAAAAAAACCCTGTTCCATTGGTGAAATATTTGCAGTAATAAAAATGTGTTGAAAAGTAGAATGAAAAATGTACATAGTTGTAGTCATGTTTAATTGTGTATTAGTTTAATTTTTCTATGTAAAATGTACATCTCTAATGATGCCACATCTGATGATGTCACAGCCGATATCACATTTGATGATGTCACATGTGATGATGTCATGTTCTGACGATGTCATAAGTTAACACATGATGATGAAATTTTATTTTGTTATATGATTCAGTCTCCCTATTCACGTATACTCTATTATGTGATGCTTTAACTGTATACCCATATAGCAGGATTACAGTTTTGAATTAGAAAATGTATTATTTGAGAATGCATTGTTTTTAAATTTCTGTTTATTGCTTTCTTAAAAAGAAAAATTATACAGTACTTCCTTATGCATTGTGAGGTTACCGAGGTCAAACAGCACTTGTGTAGAGAAAGCATTTGTCTGACAGCTCACTATTGTATATTTCATTTATGTGATAGGGATGCTTTCTGTCAGTGCAGGGACATTTGCTTTTGACTGTTTATCTTGTTTTGCATTTGTCAAAAAAGTGAACAAAAAATTGCATTTTCTGCTCTATTTTGCTAATTATAAAAAATCTATAAATGAAACACCACTCACTTTGTAGATAATTTTGTGCTGAACAACTTTTGTGCTCACAGTACCACGATATCTTTTATCATTTTAAAGTTATTCGCATTTGAAAATGGGTAGTACTGCTACTGAGGCCAAACATTCTAAATGAGTTCCGGAGTGATTGTGACATAGCTACTGTATGGATACATTTTATTTATTTAATGGCTGTGAAGATAAAGGATTTATTCAATGAGTTTTGAGCCTACTCCTATTGCATAAAATGTATTATTTCAGAATGCATTTTTTTAACTTTGTGTTTATTGCTTTCTTAAAAAGAAAAATGATACAGAGTACTTCCTCATGCAAGAGAATAGATAACACTATAGCAATTAATGGCATAATAAGAGCAAGTTAGTTACATAAAAAGCTGGTCTTACAATCTTGTACAGTAGGAATGAGGGGAAAAGGAAAAGTTTGGTGGAAAGTCCCAAAATGTCCCATCAGTGTCAGCCGCTTCAGTGGCCATGGTTGTATCCAATAGGGAGAATCTATAGGTAGATAAATGCACTCAATTAAGTGCAATAAACCACTCCACAAATAAAATCATGCAGAAGAAATAAGCCCCCTCCACTTCCTACATCCCAGCCATTTAACATATAACAAGCAGAATTCCATAGCCAGCGTGTAATCCTTTACGTAATGTTAAATTATAACCTGGAAGAGAAAGAAAAATTACATTAAGTGAGGGAAAGGTGCAGAGCTCAAATCTCAAAAGAACACTGTGTACACAATTGAGCAGTAATCCTAAGGGCCCGTTACTACAAGTTAATAAGGAGAAATGCCCTGCTACCAAACCTATTCACCCCAACAGTATAACAGTTAAATATATTATTTAAAAAAAAATTAAAGTCCCAACAGAGTCTCTAAGGGAAAACAGGGAAAAATCAGTAACCAGCAGATAGTTAAACAGTTACTTATCCTTTGTCAAACTCTGATTCCTCAGCTGTGGACTCCAAAACTGGCTGAACCACAAATTCAGACTCTGTCTTCTTGAGCCAATGGCCAGCATCTTTGTGATCAGTAAATTGCCAAGACTTGCCTCCATATATGATCTGGAGTCTCGCTGGCAGTAAAAAGGAGTGCACAATTCACAAGGCTCTCAGCTTCTGGCATATAGCATCAAATTGTTTTCTTCAGGCAAGGGTCTAAAAAGACAAGCCTGGGAAAAATTTAAAAACTTGTTCTTGGAGAGTTCACAGGAATGCCACTCGGGCCACCACAAGGAGAACATCCTGACCATCAGATCCTGCAGTCTGCAGCAGAACAATGCATGGCTGAGTTAAAGAGGCTGGCTGAACCCAAGGGTTAACCCAGTATGCTTGCTGCAGATGAGTACAGTCAAAGTCTGCTGGCACAGAAAGCAACTCAGACAACCAATTGTTGGACCTGCCTGACCTGCTGCCCCATATGATGACCATCATTGCTATCATAACAGACAAGGGATAATTCTATAATACTGTATACTAATGGTTTACTAATGCACTGACAGTTTTTCTGTATTATGGCCTATTCAGGAATCTCCTGTTTAGCCAAACATTTACTGTAGAAATACATTTGTGATTTCTAATGGTTTCTACTGACAATTGCAATATTAGCAACCTAACATGACATAATGATATAATAATATATTATGTGGTCTGCAGTGCCACCTATGTTCGAAGTCAGCGTGCTTGAGAGGTAGTCTATTGTTCTCATAACTAGTTAGTCAGTACATTGCTTAAGCTGCTACAAAAAGTAGCATCCTGGGTGCAAGACACCCATTTATTGTCCAATGGAACACCAAGTACAGAAACACATTGATGTCTATAAGCTCATTGCTCCAGTAACAGGATGTTCTTATGTGCAGTATATAATCCTAGTACATGGCCAAACCCATTGGGATCCCCAGAAGCACCCAACTTCCACACCTGGCATATGACTGTCTCTGTGTTCCACTTGGTAAGATTTACCTTATGCTTCTGTCTTTGTACTATTACTAGGGAGAAATAAAACAGATTTTCTGCACATCTGTGTTGGTGGTGTTTTACCATCAGGCCATCTCCTGCAGAATCTTACAAGTGGTGACAGTGCTGGCAGGACCCGACTGTGATAGAACAAAAACCATGTGTGTGTGTGAAATTTAGGAATGGGGAATAAAGAGGTTTTCAAGGGAAGAAACATTTTCTCAACCAGCAGAGTGTTCAGGCAGTTGGTCGCTTCTGCTATCTTGAAGGTCTTACCAGCATCTGTAAAAAAAAGCTCACAGAAATTCCTTGTGATAAGAGAGCTGGGCTTCAGCCAAGGCAATTTAACCCCTCTTTTACAAGTGTACTTTGTGAAGACTGCTACACTTCTGCTATAAATGCTGAACCTTTGGTGAGTGAGTGTTACAACCCTTGAGCCCTCCTGTTCATTTGCTTGCATGGAATGACCCTAAGACTTTGTCTGAGGAGCTCTGTGAGTCCAAAAGTGTAACTGTCTAGCAGAGAAAGTATAGGGTGATCCAGACCACTCTGGGCTTCTTCGCTTGTAAAGAAAGGGGACAGACAGTCAAAATGTCAATCAGTGCTGAGTTAAAACTAGACATCACAAACCTTTTAACCTCCTATGGAGGTGGGGTGATTTTGCATGAAGTGCAGCATCTGAAGATCACCGAGTGCAGTATGTGTGTTCACTGTACTCTGAATCAAAACTAGCAGTTAAGAAGTATAATCATAAGAGTGCAATGTTTGCAGCCTTGTACACTGCCCTCCAGGTAGTGGAAGAAAGAGTGTCAGCTTTGGAAACAGAGCTGGAATCCATGCTATGAGAGAAAGGTGAGCAACAGAAGGTTGGGGAGAAGGAGAAGGAAAGTCACAGGCATGTGATGTAGACAGATTTGTGTAACACTCTGTTAGAGAAGAACAGAGAGAGACTGCAAGGTTGAAAGAGGATTGTGAAAAAATGTATCATGACAAGAAGCAGGCATTGCAGATGAATGGTATGTTGACTGATACAAATGATGACTTAAAAAATGTGAATGATGATTTGTTGAGAGAAATGGATAAGTGTCAGATGGATTTGGAGAGGGAAATCAGTGAGAATCGTGAAGTTACTGCCTCGTATAGAGTTTTACAAAAACATCCTAATACAGGACAGCATGTAGGTGTAAAAGTAAAACATGCAAAGTGCAGGCGGAGGTATGCACAGTTGCATCAGCAGTTTGATATCCTGAAGGGGCACATCAAGGATTTACCCTTTACTCCACCCATTGACCTGACATCATTATCCAATGACGATGGGGATAATGAAGATGACACCCTAGATGGTGGTCCATGAGATTCTGGAGGGTAGCAGCCTAACCCACCTATGATAGCCACCTTATGACCCACCAACCGGTACAAGGTAGAGCATATGGTCAATAATGCAATTGAGAGGGCCAGCATCCCAACAGTTTTGAAGGCCATGGTGGACCTAGTCCACTACGAGGTAGGCCAAAACAGCCTCATCCAAGGTGTGGCCAATACAATTGCTGATGCCATGGTGAAAACCATTAAAGGCCAACTGGAGTGAGTCCCCAACATCCTCCAGTCAGCCCTAGCCATTACTAATATTGCAAACACAGTAGGCCAAATGGAGCCTAACGATAATCTGAGTGTTCATTTGGAAAAGGTGAAAAGCCAATGAAAAATGCATAGCCTACAGGCTGAGCAGCAAGTACAGGTTTAAAAACAGACAGTAAAGCCTACGCTCTGGGCTAAATTGCCAAGTGAGTAACAGTTATGGTCACTGACATTGCAGCAGGTCTAATGCTCATGCACCATCCTAACCAATTGGGCGTGTCTATGGCCTACAAAATCAAACAGTTCACAAAGGAACCCCCAACCAATATGAAAGTTGGCTCTGGCTGTCATATCATACTGGAAGGGGAGCTATGAACGAAGCCTCAGACAGGGAATCACTAGGGTACAAAAACTTGTTTTTGAAAAACATGTTACCGGTCATCCGGGACAAGTTAGAGGCTTCTATCATCCTGAGAGTGGACCTTTTTACTGAGATTATGGAAAAAAATGGAGCATGTGTACCAGCTGTATCTACAAGATCAGAATGCAGCCTAGCACCGAGCCGACTATGAAGTACATAGTGGAATGTAAACAAAAGGCCCAGACCCAGGCCTACCACCCCAAGAGACTGGGTAACCCGAAACAAAAGTGGGATAACTGAAACCACTACCAGGGTGAGAACCAAAAGTGACCAGGCCTTACATACAAGGAATTGCAGAAGGAGAACAACCGGTTCCGAGAGTTCAAAGCTAGGGTAAAATCCAAAGTTACGAGCCTTGTCCAAAACCCGATTGCAGCTCTCAGCCTTGCAAGTGTCCCATCTGTGCCTCCATAGCAGGAAGATCCAGAAGAGGCCCAGGAGGCCCAAGAGTCTCCCTACCATGAATGTACCCAGGTGCTCCAAGATTCAGAAGCCTGACTCCACCCAAGAAGGATGATTCTGAATGATAATGTTGAGCCACAGTATGCATCATCACTGCCCTAGTGATGGATGAAATCAGCCGACCGTGTATAGAAGCATTGATAGGGGCCACCAACAGCAACTACTTCTAGACACGGGAGCCACTGTCTCTGTGTTATATCAAGAGCACCCAAAGTCATCTTTATGGTCCCTTGGAAGGGCATCTTCTGCCCAGACTTTTGAAGGGATCATGGTTACCACCTACCGATTCAAACCCATACCGGTCATCATTGGTACCTTGGCGGTGGAACATCGTTTAGACCTCATGGTCTTATGTCACCCCCAAAGTGTCTTGAGAATTGATTTCCTGTCACAAAATGGATGCATTGTGGATTTAGCCAACATGATATTATTCCAAATACAAGAACAACTCCACATGGTACTCATCTCTGACTCACATGTGGTGGCAGCTGTGGTCCTCAATGACAAAGAACATGATATCATCATCATGCAACATCATCACAAGCTGCTACCTCAGATCCAACCAATCCTGGAAAGGCAACAAGAGGCCTTTGCCAAGAACAAACATGACTGTGGAAGGATAGACACCCTCATACAGATCACTGGGGAGGATCCACCCTGCCAAAAGCAATACCCATTCCCAATTGAAGCCTTACCCTCATTGAGGGCCACCATTGACTCACTTGTGCAGCACAGAGTCATAAGGATTTGTGTGTCAACAGTCAATTCACTCATCTGGCCTGTGAAGAAATCCAGCAATAGTTGGAGACTCACCATTGATTAACACAGACTTAATCAGGTGACCCCCAGCTGCACTCTAACTGTGGCATCTGCCCTAATGTGCTCAAACATCTCAAACCTAAACTCCAGTAATTCAGTACATTGGACATCTCCAATGGATTTTGGTCCCTACCCTTGGCCCAAGAGAGACAATATAGATTCACCTTCATCTCTGAAGGATGTTAGTACACATGGAACTGCCTCCCACAGGGGTTCCATAATAGCCCCTCTCTGTTTCACATCTACTTGAAGGATGCAGTCCATAGCTTTTCCACCTCTGAATGTCACCTACAGTACATGGATGACATTCTCCTAGCCACAGTCGACGTGAAAAAACACCTGGAACTCCTAGATGAGCTCCTCACGCTGCTGCAGAAAGCAGGCCTCAAATGCAATCCTGCAAAGGTACAGCTATGTCAGCCAGAAGTGATATGTTTGGGCTTGCACATAACTGGAAAAGGGAGGAGCCCTGCAGCAAACAAAATTCAGGGCCTACAGGATTTGCCATTACCCACCAATGTGGTAATTCTCAGATGTTTTCTAGATATGGTCAACTACTCCAGGGATTTTATTTGCAATTTTGTACAGAAGGCCACCCCTCTGTATGAACTCCTGAAGAAGGACATCCCATGGCAATCGGACCCTGAGCACACTGGTGCTGTCACCACCCTGAAAAAGACCCTGGCCTCTGCTCCAACATTGGTCAACCCAAACCCAGAACTTCCATTCCATTTTGAAACTGCCACCTTTGAAGCAGGTATGTCAGCAGTGCTTGCTCAAAAGGCCAATGATATCCTGAGGCCTATTGCCTATGCTTCACAAATGCTCTCCATGGTATAGCTGAAGTATTCCTTGTGTGAAAGGAACCTGCTAGCAACCTTTTGGGCTGTCAAACACTTTGCATACATAATAGGATTTTGTCCCATCATGCTACACACCAGTCACACCCCCACCAACTTCCTATTGACAGATAGGATCAAAAATAGTTATGTGTCTAACACCAGACTCACACATTGGTCTCTACTACTTCATGACAGAAGTATCACTGTACTTCCCACCAAAATGCCATCCATCTTGGCACATGGTCTCCTATACCAAGGGGAACCACATGAGTGTGGCCTAAGCCACCAGTTCTATCTGACCCAGGCCCATTTCTCCCAGCAACAGAAAACACATTGAATGACACTGCCATGCACTGTGTCATCACAGATAGTTCATCATCATATGATGAGGAGGTTCAAATCACAGGATTTTGGGTCTTGGTCCTGGTCCCCACAGGTGACACCTCTGAGATGTCAATGAAGTGCAGTGTCAAGTAGTCACAGTACACATAACTTGCAGCTGTTGCCTGTGCCTTAGAGATCATAGATGGGAAAGGAACTGAGGATACCATCATCTTTTCTGACTCATCTTGGGTGTGCAACTCCTTGACAGAAATCCTTCCCTTTTGGAAGGCCCATGATTTTACCTCCTCTGAAGGTACCCCAGTCCAGTACAAATACTTGTTTATATACATTGTCAGCCTGACTGCACAATGTATATTCAGTTTATCCACAAAGTGAAGGCCCACTCCAAAGCTGACCCCTTCAACCACTACAATGACAGTGCCAAAGAAGGTACTCAAGGGGGGTATGGCAAAAGCCTCCTCCCACTGCAACACCCAAGGTAGCTGCAAACAAGAGAACCAAGGAAGTCACTCTGGATTTGAGTGAGCTACAGCTAGCTGATCCAGATATAAAAGAAAATATCAATACCTCTCCAAAGACACAGAAAAAGAAATGTCTAAGAATGGTCCATTCAAAAAACATGCAGACAAACTCTATCTGTCCCAAGATCACAAATTGATTTTCTATCACTCAGGTGATCAGAAATTCTGGGTAATTCATGTGGAAGGCTATGGGTTAACAGATGGATGCTTGACACAAGATCTGAAGTGTTTGCAGGAATCTTGCAAGGCTTTTATTTGCAGGAACCAAAAATAAAAGAAAAATGAACTGTACGTCCTAAAATAACCAAATACAAAAGAAAGATGCAGGATAAACAGCAGACTTCATTCCATAAGTCAAAGCATATACAGGAGTAACACTTCCTTCTCTAAACTCTGAGGTGTTAACAGTGCAACACCCAACTCAAATCTGATCAACTCCATACAATGCCTAGCATATAAAGGGTGTAAAACAAATGGATTGGTTCACTCACCCATCAATCAAATTACATCTTCATGAATTTAAACCAAAAAGTTATTCTGTACAGTGTTTAACAAAACAAAAATACATAATCCTTAGTACGAACAACCCTAATGTCAGCTATCCTCCCTAAGATTAATTTAATACCCATATTCCAGTCTCAAAACGCCGACAAGCACCACCCCCAGCTTTCCTGCATATAAGGTGGATGAAAGGGGCCGGCCGGCTCTTAAGAAGAAGGAAAGCTGGGCGGGTCTGTGGCATTTGAATTTGCCATTTTAAAAATAACTTAAACAGGGTTAAAACCCTGAATGCCCCAGTAATATAACAAAATATTTGTTTCCTAGACATCAGGGACTCAATGTATTGTCTGATCATTCATTTATATGCGGCTTTTGATTTGCTTCCCGAAACGGCACAGAGCAACAGCGTGAATGTGTGCACTATCAAGAAGGGCACCGGGAAAACAGAACCGCACTAGCGACTTGTCCAAAAACAACATGTCCAGGCGCTAGATAGGTAGGTAATTCCTAGCCTCACAAAGACTTACAGACTGCTGAATAAAATAATAGGATCTGTACCGTCACGCTAGATTTAGGGGCTTAAACATAGAACACCCGAGCACTATATGGCAATTCAGGAGTGTCTTATTTTTATGGTCTTCGTTCAGGAAACACAAGCGGGCAGGTTACGGTGTTGTTGGTGAAAATAATAGGGTGTTTGGAAATTACAGCAGCTTTTCTTACAGTTACAGGGGTATTATATAAATATACTGTTTGCAGACTGGCATAGACTTGCATCTAAAATAAAATAAACATATTCAATATAAGGTGGTTTCTAAATAGTGTGTAATAGATGGGCAGTCTATTACTCACTATTTAAACAGGAGACAGATATAAAACAGACACACATGAAGACGAGCATTCATCCCACAGGACATAAACATAGACAGAGAGGGGGGCTACCATGCCCCTTTCACATCCCAAATCACTTCATTCTGAAGTCATCTATCTTGTTCATGACACCCCTACAGGTGGACACCAAGGAGTGGACAAGACAGTCCAGAGAGTGAAAACCATGGGCTGATGGCCTGGTATAACACCAGATGTTCAGCATTATGTGGATAACTGTCTCACCTGTGCACAGAATAACCCAGCTCCAGGCAAGAAGAATGCCAAACGTCTGCCTCAAGAAACACTCTGGACCTTGGAATAATATCCAGATTGATTTCATTGGACCACTGCATTATACCCCCAGAAAAAACAAATTTGCACTCATGATCACTGACCTATTTTCCAAATTGGTTGAAGCCTTCCCATGCATGGTCCAAACTACAAAAGCCACTGTCAGAATCTTGGTAGAGCAAGTATTTACCAGATGGGGGCCAACCTCTCAAGGTAGATTCAAATAAAGGAATAACCTTCACAGGTGATCTTATGCAGGAAACTATGAAGTTATTGGGAGTTAGTCAGAAATTCACATAGCTTACCATCCTCAGTGATCAGGACAAGTAGAAAGAGCAAACAGACACATAAAAGCAATGTTATGTAAATTTGCTACTGATACTGGAAAAACTTGGGATACTGTGTTGCCCTTACTCCTGATGGCAATTAGAGCTACCCCATCACCATCTACTTAATGTACATCTTTTGAGGTAATGACTAGTAGAAAAATGAGATTACCAGAGCATTTGATGATTGACCTCAATGCTCCTACTGCAGACAGAGTGTCAGTAGACAAATATGTCACACAATTGAAAGACAACCTCACTAAAACCCATTTGTTTGCTACAAACAACTTGGGCCAAGCCCAACTGTAGTCCAAGAAGTACTTCGATAAACATGTCAAAGAAGTCAATTGGCAAGTAGACGACAGAGTCAGGATTCTGAAATTTGCCTCTCCAGCACATGACTTTGCACACAAATGGTCAGGTCCATTTGATATCATCAACTCATTGAGTCCAGCTGTGCACCAAGTCCAAATTATTGATGGCAGAAGAAAGCCATTTGATAAGTGGCACCATGTCAATCAGCTCAAGCTGTACAAAAGCAATTAACCATTTCACAGTCTCCACAGTGAGGATGTTCCTTCCTCCACCCCCAAGGGGAAGGACATTGTAAACTTAACATTACTTTTGCTTTTTGTTCTTAGCTGCTGTAAAAGCCAAGTAATTTGAAGATTGTTGATTCATACCAGATGACCATTGATGAATGGTAGAGAAAAGCTGATGTGAAGACACTCTTTCCTCCACTCCCGGTGGGAGGAGCACCATTTACTAGCAATGCTTTGTTTCCCCTTCTTCTATCCTTTTCTTGGCTCCTGTAAACCCAAATTCCAAAGACTTTGGTATTCCAAGATGGGACTGTCCAGCCTTAGGCTCTTACTGCTCCTGATATTCTTAGATTTATGACTGAGAGACCTGGCATCCATCCATTTGACCCCTCATCTGAAGCTCCTGCAGAGTAAGGCCTACAACAAGACTCTCTAGCACACCAAAGCATACCAGACCCATATCTGTGCCTTTCTTCATGCCGTGAACCCCAATGACCCGACCTACTCCCCTCTTCCAGATTTTACCCCTGGTATAGGCATAACCACTGATTTACCCTCTACTCATATTTCTGTTCAAGCAGGTCAGGATGCATACCTCAGTACTCTTGTTATTGCACTACCATTGTCTACTTTACAAATTGCCTGGAAAACTGATAATCTTTGTGGACAGCAACTTCCAGTTGCCAACCTTGACAAAGGAACTTTTAAATTTTGGCCTAATACCTGTATTTTCCCTACTGGACAGTTGTACATCTGTCAAGTTACATCACAAAATAAAGGACTTTAAAATCTCACAACAATGATTAATAAAGACTTTTGCACATTTTCATAATACAACTGTGTGAAAGATATGTTTAAACCACACAGTTGCTTCCATTGTTCTTTTCCTTACAGCAACTCCAGTTAATAAAGATACCCCTCTTCAATGTCCCTCACTGCAGTCTGTCCCAGAGGGTGGCCTGGCAGCAACATCTATACCTGGAACTTTGATCAATAACATGCAATACATTCATGTGCCAGTGGTACTGAACTTAACCCACTGGAACATGGTGAAGATTGAACAATGTTTCTACTAAAGTATCTAAGTTTTATTCTAAGATGTTATTGGATTTAATGGCAGCATATCAAGCTAGGGCTCAAGATCCTGTAGCAGGGCACCACACAACAGAATACCATGGAGTGTTCCGTCCTCAACATTATTGTTGATCGTTGAGTGCAGTGACTGGAATAGTTGGCACTGTAACAAGTTTGTTGGGTTCAGGAATGTCAGTTTGGTACCGTGCTGATCTGGCCAAAATTCAGAGATATAACAATCTATTCAATTCTAAATTGGCAGATAATGTGTAACACCCATGCTACACGGTATGAAAGGACTCTCACAAGAAGAAAGGTTTACTATCTATAACATGCATGATATTGCTAGATTGTTTGATGACACTTGTGATAAAATGAATGAATTGATTGCATTAAATGATAATGAACTTAGGGAGCATCACATAGGCAGAGAGATATTTTCAGCCTATGGTAATTTTGCACTTAACACTATCACTAATCTTTTTTGGGGATCTGGAATCAGGGTGGATGCCAGATTTGATCCAAGATAAGCATATGGCTAAATGGTATTGCCCCACTGCAATTCCCTTTCCTGTACTATGAAGTGTATGGATAAGACTGTATACTTTTCCCTAGCTACTGCACAAAATTTGGGTTACACCGCACCACACCCAAATCAAGGACTTTCCTACACAGCCAATCATTGTAGCATTGAGGACACTATGTAAATGTATGTCACATTTACAGTCTCTCTTCCAGTTTTCAACAGGGATTCTTCAGTCTTTGACAAGCTTGCCATTATCCACTCCATGGACCATCTTGAGGGCAGCATCTACAGAGAACGGATTAATCTACCTCCTCTACTCATGTTTCATCCTCGCCTTGACTCCTGGGTTGCTCCACATACAGACTGTTGAGCTAAAAAGGGATATCATTATCTTTGCAGATATAATACCTTTGACATAGCCATGTCAGTTTGTGGTTACTCCTCTGATACAATGGACTGATAATTACAGTTCAATGATGATCTAAATGAACTTTCTTTAGCTTTTACAATACCTTAAATTGCCTAATTTCTATCATTGCTACCTGGACAGCCACATGGCAAAATATTTTAAATGGGATGACGCTCCTTCTCTCCTAGAGGAATCTACTTATGTTCCCCTATGGCTACTGCTGGAATGCCACCTAATAGCCAAAATGTCTATCTCTCTGAATCTTTTTTCTTCGTCCCTAGGCTGATACCTCCACGACACCGTAATTTTTACTTTCCTGAAGGTTCATGCCCAATTCTGTAGGACCCTAAAGTATGATAATCTTAAAGATATCTCTCAACCACTGTGTCATGACCCTAACTTTCATTTGGGAGTTCATATGGTAACTCCTGAAGGAGTGCTTTCCCTTGTAGGGTTGAGAATTTGGGATTTGGTTGATAACTGGTGGAATGGCACCACCCCGGAGCTTTTAGCCAAACTTCATCTCATGCCTAATTGTACATTTAATATTTATCAGATTCAGCACTTGCTTACTAGTTGGTTTGGTACATCCCCCTGGTCTATCAATCAAAATGAGCTCCTCCACATGCTTCAAACCTTAACTTGGCAGCCCCACCCTGTATCAAGAATCTCATCTGCCTTATATCCTAGGTTCCATTCTGAAGTGTTGGGAAAATTGTCCTACTGGTCTTCCTTGTTTCCCAAGAGAGTTTTTCATTGGGACAGAATCTGGCAAGACCTTTATACCCATACTTCTTGCAGGCTTCACCTTACACAATTCTATGTTCGACATAATATATATTTTATACCTGCTAAACTGGCGGACATGGGGAAAATACCTTCCCCCATTTGTTTCAGGTGTGATCAGGAACCAGGATCCCTATTTCATGTTAAGTGGGAATGCCCCAAAATTATTCCTTTGTGGGCCCAAATTAGATCCAAGATGTTCCCTTACTTGGTCTGGAAGAATTATTTATCCCTGAAATCTGTTTGGTGGGGGACTATTCACAGATAAGGGTCACAGAAAGGAGATATTTTAGATCCCTCATTTCCCTCTTGGTGAAGCATGTGGTGTTGCATCACTGGTAAGACCAGTCAACTATTACATATGCAGAATGGTTTAATGAGCTTCTGGCTAATCATCACCTTGAAAAGATGATAGCCATCATTAGGGGCAGATTCTCTATATATCATAGATGATGGGATGAGCTTCATACATCACTTTCAATCTCATCTCACTCCTAAAAGAAATGTGACTCCTCTACCTTCCTTCACTCTCTACCCACCAGTATTATTTATTTGGATATCTCCTGAATTGGGGCACTTCAGATATTATGTCAGTTGGTTACAAGGCACCTGTAATGTGTCTATATTAGCCTAGGTTGCTTAGTCTTCTAGCTACTGGTATAATTGGGATGAGGCCAATCTATTCTTATTGTACATAGGTTCTCTGGGGGGAGGAGGGTGGGTAATGATGCATGGTATTGGGGGTATATATTGGTTTTGTGGTTTTGGGGTTATTTGATTTGTATAGTTATTGGTTGTTGTTGTTGTCTGCATTTGTTTAATAGTTTAACTGTTATAGAAATTAATAAAGTATGTTGAATTTCAAAAAAGCTTTTACAATGCCTTCTATGGATCAGGATGGACCATCTTCAAGTCAAGCAAAACCCAGTTTCAATGCCTCCAGCACAGCTTTCAGAAATGCATCTCAAGACAAATACTTCCATCACCTGCCTTGTCCAGCTAATGAAGTGATGCCTTCCTCAAGTTCATGTGACCTACAACTCTGATGGACAATACTGTGTTGTGACCAATCATCAGACTTTCTCCTATGGAACATTAACTTGTGACATACCCTTTCCAAACTTCTGCTTTGTGCCACAGGAATGTTCTATCAAAGACCATATGGTTATCACCCAGTTCCCACCCGGAATGTTATTATATCATTAGTGACCCTGACTACTGTATCTGTATGCTCTAGCCCAGTATTTACCAGTATTTAATGTGCATATTGATCCACTTACTCTGAATCTCAAGTCTCTACTGGAGAGAAAGGATACACATTTAGTTCACATAAGTAACAATGTCACCAAGGAAGGGAACTTATTAAATGCTCTATTTCATGATGGCGACCTCAGCACCACACTATTCAACACATGGTTAGAACTCACATTCAAAGGTTTTGATGTTATTCAAGTGTTTCTCATTATTTTTCTTGTTATTATCCTGCTCTGTTTACATAAAACTCTAACACAATATAGAAATCAATTAAAGGTTCTCTATGAATCTTACTCTGTAAAAAACTAACCTACCAAACCACCTAGTTAGTATTGCCTTTGTATCCAGGCAACACGGGAGGAATATGTTGGACCTGCCTGAACTGCCATCCATATGATGACCATTATTGCTATCATAGGGTAGGAAGAAGTAGGCTGTTGGTTAACTGGGATCTGCAGTTTATCCAATAGGTAGGGAAATGGGCAGACTGGGTGGGCAAAGCAGTCCTTATCTGCCATCAAAGTCTAAGTTTATATAACAGACTAGGAATAATACTATAATACTGTATACTAATGGTTTACTAATGCACTGACAGTTTTGTCGTATTAGGGACTATTCAGGAATCTCCTGTTTAGCCAAACATTTACTGTAGAAATATATTTGTGGTTTCTAATGGTTTCTACTGACAACAGCAATACTAGCAACCTAACATGACATAATTATATAATAATATAATATGTTCTGTGGTCTGCAGCACCACCTATGTTCTGAAATCAGCATGCTTATTTAGTAGATTATATGAGACGTAGTCTATTGTTCTCATGACTAGTTAGTCAGCACATTGATGAAGCTGCTACAAAAAGTAGCATCCTGGGTGCAAGACACCCATATATTGTCCAATGGAACACCGAGTACAGAATCACAGTGATATCTATAACTTGTTGCTCCAATAACGTTACATTCTTATCTGCAGTATATAATCCTAGTACACAGCCAAACCCCTTGGGATCCCCAGAAGCACCCCACTTCCACACCTGGTGTATGACTGTCTCTGTGTTCCAGCTGGTAAGATTTACCTTTGCTTCTGTCTTTGTATTATTACTAGGGAGAAATAAAACTGATTTTCTGTGCATCTGTGTTGGTGGTGTTTTACCATCAGGCCATCTCCTGCAGAATCATACACAATGTTTCAAGAAACTCAATAGGTAGGTATCCTCCACTCCCTTCGTTACCCCCACCAAATGCAAGTTGCCAGATCTAACCTCATTTTCAAGAGCTTCCAACCTCCCTTGGAGCTGGGTATTTTCTTTAGTAAGTGTGTGTGCTTTTCCACCTCTGTGACTGTGCTGATCAGGTTTGCAATGGCAGCATCATGTGACTCCAATTTAGCTAAAGTTTTTTTTTTAATTTTAGCATCCATGGCCTTCATGGAATCTAACATGGCCTGCCAAGGAGGTTCAGTAGTCAAGCCAGCAAGATTAGGTCCTGGTAGTTTTGTCACGTCTCCAGACTTAAAAACTCATGGTGTGGTAGGCCTCTAAACTCTCGATTGCTGATGTGGTGGATTCTTTGTGCGCCCCATAACAGTTTAAGGTAATATTTGACAGCTGACAATCTAAAGAGTCCAAAGATGTAGGTGAAAACAAGCTGTTCCATGATTTATAGGCTTAAAGTTTAAATTTTATGAAGCTGTGATGCGGGGCCAGCAGAGGAACCGTCCTGCCTGAAAGCCTGTTCTCTGGCACCCCATCTTCAGAATATATTTTTAATTCAAAAGTGGGGATGATGTGGAAACAAATCATAAATTACAAAAATATTTTATAATATAATATTTAGTTACAGAATATGTGATTATTTGGGGAGTGATGTCATACTAAGACAACTGGTTCAAAAATTCCAGGGGTTTTGTTTCCCTGAATGGACACAGAAAGTCAAGGAAAAGAAAAACACAGACTTGCATTTTAAAAAGCACATTTCCTTCAGTAAGAAATGTGGACCTGACTAAGGTTCCAGAAGGCTGACTTCTGGGTCTGGAGATGTGGACATTAGCACCAGGACCAGATAGGCTTCTATGACAACCACATACCAATCCTTAAAAACTGATAAGGGATGGGGCCCCTTGATACTTCAAGAGAGAGAAAAATAAGGAAAGCTCAGTGCTATAATATTGAATACACATTTTTGTTTACTGCCAGAAAATCCATGATGCTGCTGGCATACAAACAATATCATTTGAAAGCTTGTGTTTTTACCTACTGGAGGACTAACATTTATAAATGCAAGTGTTTGGGGAAATAATTATTCACCAAAATGTGCTACATCAAAAGTTCAAGAGATAACCAATAATGTATGGACTTTCCTGAATGTCCACATGGTGAGACATCCAAAAATGCAACTTTTGGAGGTTTGAGTAACTGCAGGACTGAGTTATGCTACTTAAAAATGTTGCTGTAACAAAACTGGTAAATAAGTTGTCATTCAATAATTTATGGACCACACCTGAATGAGTTGAAACAAATAAACTGCTTCTCAAGAAGGAATTTTGGACTCTTAATAGACTTTCTGAAGGTTGATCTGAAGGAAAAATACCTTATCTTGAAGCTCAAGACATGAGAAGTAAGCCAATTATTTTCTTTTAAAGAAATCTGATTGAAAACAATTTTTATAACCATCATTGAATTATTTCATGAATGGCTTGCCTTAGAGACTTAATACTTATATCAATGTGTACCAAATAATGCACTGAGTTAAAAAATGTGCATATCAAGTGTGCATTTCATTACATTCAAATGAAAGGGGAACAACAGCTTCGAATTTTAATTCTGTTAAAGAGCAACAAGTCCTGAAGAGGGGTGGTCCTAAGAAACAGAAATGTAACATTCCTCCTCAGTTGCAAGAGCCAATCAAAGTAATTGAATTTGCATAATATGAGGTCATAATGATGCTGTGTTGAACTTGTATAAAAGAGTCAGCCATTTTGAAGAGGGGCAGAGCTTTCTAACCTCTAAGCTGTGAGGACCTATATTGGTTGAAGCCATGTTACACGGCAAATAAAACTTTTCCTGCCAAATACCAGGACTGTCTTTCTGTGTTTGGGTCAGAAGAAGTCAAGCCTTCCTTCCTGTTTGGACCAAAAGAGGCTGCTCTATATTCATGCATTTACACCAGAATAGATTTCCAGTAACCATGTGGAACTTGTGCCTGAAGCCAGCATGACTTCAGGCACACTAAATCTTTTGACCTGGTTAATCACCCTCTGCTCATGCACAAGTTGCAGTCTCTTTGAGCCTCTGGTTCCACCTTATCTTGGATCAGAAGCTACCCATTAAACCATTCTCAATCCGTCTCCTTCAATAAAGTCCTTTCTTCTCTGGCTCCTATCTCATGTGGCGTCCCTCAAGGATCCATTCTCGAACCCCTGCTTTTTTCCATATTTGTCAATAATTGTTCTTCTTCCTTCTCTGACTGCAAATCCATCATGTATGATGATGATTTGGTGCTCTACTCAGCCACCTGTTCTGTAGCTGACCTTAATGTTCGCCTGTCGTCTGCGTTCCAAATTCTCCAATCCTGGCTCCAAACCAACTACCTGATCCTCAATCTACCAAAGACACAGGCTATGCCCTTTGGGTCTGCTAGAAAAGTTCAATCTGGGACCCCCAAGCTTTGTGTATGCTGCTGTGATGGGTCTGTAGTTCTGTCCACAGACTCCTTCAAATACCTTGGTGTGACTCTGGATCCCGCTCTTGATTTCTCTTCTCACCTAAAGGAGGTGTGCAGATCCATCAACATTAAGATTGGTGCTGCATACTAGGTGCATCATTCCCTAACTCCTGCTGCTAGGATCTTGGAGGCCAGAGGCGTCTTGCTTCCTAGGCTTCTGTATGCCCTCCCCATCTTTTCCGATGCTAATGGTGGTATTCTTCAAAAATGGGACACCACCTACAATAACATCTGCAGCTTTGCCCTGTCTGCCCCTCGCCTTACTCACCACTGTCTTCTGTACTCCTCACTACACTGGCTGTCACCCAAAAGTCTGCGCTTATACACCCTGGGATGCTTCACTGACTCCATGACAAGACCCCCTTCCCCTGACAGTATTGGGGCCATGCTCACCCCGGTGTCTCACTCACACCTACTGAGATCCTCTAATTCATCCTCACTCTCCATCCCACTCTGTTCTACAAAAATGGGAGAACATGCTTTCTGTCACTTTGCCAACAAATTTTGGAACTCTCTACCTTCCAGCCTTAAATGCTGTCCATTTCACTCCTCCTTCAAAATTGCACTTTTCTCCTCCCTACTTGTACTTGATTCCTGTGTCTGTTCCTAACCCCCCCACTCCTCTTGCTTCCCTTAAGCTACTTTACCATCGTCACTGCAATTTATTGACTGTTTTGTCTTGTTTCTCTAACCAGCTTCCTTCCATCCCTGTGTGGATGGCTACTGCTACATTGTATGTTTTGTTTCTACAACTATCCCTGCAAGGATATCCACAGGTTCTGTATTATTTGCTGCTTTTGTACTTCTCCATTGTTTTGTTATTGTAATCCTTCTATTGTACTCTCCCGGGTCATGATTGAAAATAGGCAGGGTTTTGCCTAATGCACTTACCTGGTCAACAAAAGCTAATAAATAAATAAATAAATGACTAAAAAGGACATTTAACAATAAGAGAAAGAAGAACTCTCACCAGTATTTTTGAATTAAGAAGAAAAACCCACATTCTGCAACAAACCAAATTCTGAGTATTGCTTTAATATGTTTATAATATTTTAAAGTAATTTTAGCACAGGGGTGGTTGCATGAGGGAAATCATATTAACATGGAGAAAAAGGCAAAGGCAGTAAGGACAGAGATGGAGTAAAAAGGGTAAGGCCATCAAAAAATGGAAGGCGATGAGTACCAACACCAGTAGTCTGGATAACAAGCTCCCTGAGCTAGTGGCCTTAATGGAAGAGGGATGCCTGGATATTGTGGCAGTCACAGAAACATGGTACACAGAGAACCATGTCTGGGATGTCAACATACCAGGATACACAATCTACAGGAGGGACAGGGAGGGCCAAAGAGGAGGAGGAGTAGCTCTCTATGTAAGGGAAGAGATCAAAGTAACAGAACTAAAGGGTAAACAGGGAGGAAAGAAGGCACTGTGGGTCACCCTGGAGACAGGAAATGGCACCACAATCTGCACAGGGGTTGTATACAGATCCCCATCTCAGGGGGGGAAGAAATGATAGAAGGCACTTTTATAATGGCAGAAAAAGGGGAGATATTGTTGTTGGGAGACCTGAATATGGCAAATGTTAACTGGAGAACCTTTGCTGCAGCCACATCCATGAGCAGGATCATTCTCCATGCCCTACAGGGGGCATGCCCAGACAGCTAGTGTTGGAACCCACTCAGGAGGGAGCAATCTTAGACCTGGTACTCTCAAATGGGGATGGAGAGAGGAGCTCAGATTTAGAAGTCGGTAGCCATCCAGAAACAAGTGACCACCAAACAGTGTGGTTCTTGATAAACACAGCCATGTCAAGCCATGCAAAAGTGAGGGTATTGGACTTTAGAAGGGCTGACTTTGTCAAAATGGGAGAGTGCCTCAGAAAAGCACTAGCAAATGGGCAAGAAGGAGTGGTGGAAGAACAATGAGGTAAAATTAAAACTGCCATCACAGAGGCAACAAGCCTTTGTGTAAAGCAAATAAAACAAAATGAAGGAAAAAAAAACCAAACACTATGGTTCTCAAAAGAGGTGGCAGGGAAAGTTAGGGAGAAAAAAGATAGCATTCAGGAAGTATAAGAAAACACAGAGGGCCAGATATTCAAAGGGGTTGCACCTGGTGCAACTGAGTTGGCTAGCGCAACCCCAGAAATGCACCCCCCTGGGCAATATTCAAAAGAGGGAATTGTGCATTGCAATTCCCAATGCGCTGGGGTGCTAATATAATATATGCAGTGCATCTCCAGGGGGCGTGCACTTGCATATGCGGCACATCCCAATATTCAGGCTGGGATGTGCAGTGCATATGCCTGCTCAACCCTGGGATGCACTGCATACTGATGTCCAAAGTTGAGCCTGCAAAAAATGGCTCAAATGGTGGCCACCCACTGGTGAACTGCTGCACTGCAAGCTGACAGCCGTGGGTGGCCACCTGCCCACCCAGTACACTGTGCAGAAGCATCCATATCATCCCCAGTGGTCGAGTGGACCCCCCTCCATCCCCGTGACCCTGATGACTGAAAATAAACTATATAGCCCTGGTAGCCTAGTGGTATCCCCCTCCCTCCCCGTAGCCTGATCACCATACAATAACTTTTATTCTCTGGTAGTTCAGTGGTCCCACCCTGCCCATAGCTCTTATTGCTGAAAAAGTAATGTGTAAGACATCCCTGGTAGTCTAGTGGAACCCCTCACAGTGTGGACCAATGGGCTTACAGCTGATACTGTAAGCTGTCATTTGGCGGGCAGCCGTGGAGGTATGCGGGTTGGTGTGCTGCTGCCCTCTGATGATGGGGGAGCTGGTTGGGCAGGGGGTCCTGTGTGTGTGGGGGGGTGGGGAGTGCCACTGGACTGCCAGGGAAATATTTACACTGCTTTTACAGGTGATCGGGGATACGGGCAGGTGGGGGTTACCACTAGACTACCAGGGAATTTTTAATTTTATTTTATGAGGATCACAGCTACGGGAGAGGTGGGAGGTTCCACTAGACTACCAGAGATGTCTTGCACATTACTTTTTTGGCAATCGCCACTACGGGCAGGGTAGGGAGACCACTAGACTACCAGGGAATAATGAAAATGTTATTGTACGGTGATCGGGCTATGGGTAGGGACAGAAGTACCACTAGACTACCAGGGAATATTTCAATGGTCATTTTACAGTGATCATGCTATGGGGAGGGAGTGGGTTGCCACTAGACTACCAGAGAATTTGGAAATTTGTTGCCACCACATGCATCATTGCCAGGCACAATTCTGAATATCGGGGCCCGAAGGAGCAGGACAGAGAACTGTACCAGTTAAAGCAGAAGGAAGTGGGGAAGGCAGTCAGAATAGCAAAGGCCCAAACTGAGGAAAAGATAGTCAACTCAGTTAAGAAGGGGGATAAAACCTTTTATATGTATGTTAGGGAACAAAGAAAGACCAAGGGAGGGATAGTGAGGCTTAATAAAGGGGAGGGGGTGGGCAGAGGTTGACAGTGAAAAAGCAGGGATACTGAATGAATACTTCTGCTCAGTATTCAAAATAGAAGAGGAAGGGGAGGTACCTAAACCAAACAATAGAAGCACCCTGGATAGGGAGATTGCTATCAGTCCATTCACAGAAGAAAGGGTCCTGAAAGAACTTTTCAAACTGAAGGTGAACAAAGCAATGGGGCCTGATGGGATTCACCCCAGAATTCTAAAAGCACTAAGGGGAGAATTAGTGACACTACTGACTACCCTTTTTAACAGATCATGGGAGGATGGTGTTGTACTTGAGGACTGGAGGAGGGCGGATGTGATTCCTCTTCACAAAAGTGGGAGCAAGGCAGAGGCAGGAAATGACAGACCTGTTAGTTTGGCCTGAGTGGCAGGGAAAATGATGGAATCACTTCTGAAAGAAATAACTGTTGAGTACCTAGAGGCCAGTGGGGCACAGGACCCAAGGCAGCATGGATTCACAGCAGAAGGTCATGTCAGATGAATCTAATAGATTTCTTTGACTGGGTGACCAGAGTAGTAGACTAGGAAGGGGCTGTGGACATGGCCTACCTAGGCTTTAGCAAGGCATTTGTCACAGTCCCACACAAAAGATTAATAAACAAATTAGCCAGCCTGGGAGTGGATCCTAGGGTGGTAACCTGAATCAAACATTGGCTGGAAAACAGGACATAAAGGGGAAATAGTAAATGCAGTCCACTCCAAAGAAAGGGATGTTACTAGTGGGGCACCACAGGGTTCAGTACTGGGACCAATCCTCTTTAATGTCTTTATAGGAGACATTGCGGAGGGAATGGGAGGAAAAGTATGCCTCCTTGCAGATGGCACAAAGATCTTCAATAGAGTTGATACACGGTGGGGGGTGGAAAGGATGAGAAGGGACTTGGCAAGGTTGGAGGAATGGTTAACAGTATGGCAGCTTAGATTCAATGCAAAGAAGTGCAAAGTAATGCACCTGGGAAACAAAAACCCATGGGAAGAGTACACAGTGGGGGAGGAGTACAGTACTAACAACAACAAAAATGGAAAGGGAACTGGGGGTAGTCATATCAGATGACCTAAAGGTAGGCAAAGAATGTGAGAGGGCAGTAAGGAGGGCTGGGGGATACTGGGATGCATAGGGAGAGGCATCACCAGTAGAAAACAGGAAGTTGTTATCCCTCTCTACAAACAGTTGGTGGGACGCCATCTAGAATACAGCATGCAGTTCTGGAGACCCCATCTCCACAAGGACATAGACAGGATGGAGGCAGTCCAGAGGAGGGCAACTAAAGTGGTGCAGGGTCTACACCAGAAGCAATATAAAAAGAGACTAAAAGAGCTTAATATGTATACTCTTGAGGAAAGGAGGTAGGGGGGGACATGATAGAAACTTTCAAGTACCTCAAGGGAATCAACAAAGTCCAAGAGGGTAGCATCTTTCAGAAAAAGATGTGCAAGAACAAGGGGGCACAATTTGAAGACAGAGGGGGTATGGCTCACGAGCGACGTGAGGAAGTATTTTTTCATGGAGAGGGTGGTGGATGCATGGAACAGCCTTCCTGAGGAGGTTGTGGGGTCAAAAACAGTGAGGAATTCAAAATGTATTGGACAGATATAAGGCAATTCTAGTGGGGAGTAGGAGGAAGTAGGCTGTTGGTTAACTAGGATCTGCAACTTATCCAATAGGTAGGGAAATGGACAGACTGGGTGGTCCAAGCGGTCCTTATCTGCTGTCAAAGTCTATGTTTCTATATCCAGATATGGGTGCACAAATGAATTCTTTGAAATATCAATACAAAGAAATTCTTTAAAATACCTATACAAAGAAATTCATAAATGCAAAGTAACTTGTAAGTATCTATCCATGAACAAAAATGTATTTACAAAAGTTGATTAAGACTACATATTTTGTCTAATTACGTTTATTTGCATTTGTTTCTTATTTTGCAAGTTATTGCTTTGTGTTTATTTTGCTTTGTACAATATTTAATGAAACTTATATTTATGCTGTATATTCTTATTAGTTATTAGTGGGTATTGTATAGACATAATAAAATCTATTTTTATATAATTCCAAGGGTGTCACAGAAAAGTTAATTCATAATTATCAGAATCTTTTATGCAATAGGTTGTGAAAAGGAAAGTCTGAGCCAGTTTTCCATTGTTTTGTATGATCCATAGAAGTAAGGCCTGAGGTTGAGTCGAGTGGTCATAGTGCATAATTGATATTCCAGCTTATTGTTCCAACAGGCCTACCTAGATTTCAGTAAGGCTTTTGACACTGTTCCATATAGGAGGCTAGTAAGTAAGCTAGACAGCTTAGGAGTGGTTCCAAAGGTGGCAAACTGGGTAAGAACTTGGTCAAGGGAAAGTCAACAGAGGGTGGTAGTAAATAAAGTTTAGTCAGAAGCAGGGAGGGTAACCAGTTGGGTGCCTCGGGGATCAGTGCTGGGATCATCCCTCTTTAATGTCTTTATAAGTGACATTGCAGAGAAGCTGGAAGGGAAGGGCTGCCTCTTTGTGGATGACACCAAAATCTTCAATAGGGTTGACACTCGGGGGGGGGGGCGGTGTGGAAAGGATGAACAAAGACTTGAGAAAACTCAAGGAGTGGTCAAGGTTATGGCAGCTAGATTTCAATGACAAAAACTGCAAAGTAATGTGTTTGGGGCAAACAAACCCAGGGACAGAGTACAAAATGTGAGGAACTATACTGATGAACACCATGCTGGAAAGAGACCTGGGGGTGATCATATCAGATGATCTAAAGGTGGCTAGGCAGTGTGATGAGGCAATTAAGAGGGCTTGTGGGATAATGGGGTGCATAGGGAGGGGTATCATCAAAAGAAAGAAGGAGGTGATGTGGTATTGCCTCTGTATAGATCACTAGTAAGACCCCTCCTAGAGTACCATGTCCAGTTCTGGAGACCACATATCTGGAAGGGTATAGACAGAGTGGAGGTGGTCCAGAGGAGGGCAACTAAAATTGAGCAGGGTCTGCATCAGAAGTCCTACAAGGAGAGGCTTAAGGACCTAAATATGTCTACCCTAGAAGACAGGACAGGGAGGGGGAATATGATAGAGACCTTTAAATACCTGGTGGGGTAAATAAGGTACAGGCGGGAAGTATTTTTCAGAAAAAAAGGTGCTCAAGGACAAGGGGGCATGATAATTAACTAGATGGGGTAGATTCAGGAGAGATGTGAGCAAGTACTTCTCCACAGAAAAAGTAGTGGATTCCTGGAACAGTCTTCCACCATGGTGAGGTCCAAGAATGCTTGGGATAGGCATAATGGAATCTTAGAGAAAGGGAAGTGGGGTGGGTGAATGGTCTGGAGATCAAATAGGATCTACAGAGATACTATAGACAGGGGAAAAAGGGCAGACTAGATGGGCCAAGTGGCCCTTATCTGCCAGAAAATTATATGTTTCTATAGTATGTTTCTGCAAACAGCAACACCGGTCTGCAGTGGTCACAGAGCTTGTATTCAACTACTAACATCTGAAGAGAGTATACACGTTAATGTACAGTATGCTACACTGCTGTTGCAGGCAAGAGTTCATCCCCTGCAGACAGCAACACCTGTTTGTGTAAGGCAGTTTTGGTGGGTGAAAGTACACGGAGCCCAAGCACCGTGCACCCCCAACCTGCACCACACACCACTCCCCAAATTGATGAGAGTTATAGTGGCAAATCATGTTAAACTCTGATTTTTGCACCATATTAACTTGGCCACCATTTGACTGATTTGTCTGTAGTTTGGCAGGTGTTGAGTTGGTGCCAGGATATCTGGATCCTGTAACTTTGTTGTGATCAGTGCTGTGGATGCAAAGTTATAGAGGAGCAAAAATACATAAATTCAACAAAATTAAGACTTTTTTGTTCACCAATAACTTAAAAACTGCTTGGATTTGAAATCTGAAAGTTACAGGTTTGACAGAGTTTAGTCAAAGGTGTGTGCTGTTGTAAATTCTATTACTTTATACTGTTTCTGAATTATTACCCCCAAAATGGCTTGTTTTACACTATGTGCTCAGTAACAAAACTGAGCACTCTAAGGATAAGTGTATTTTATAAATTCATATATATGTACGCTTTTGTTTGATGAATATGCATCTGTGCTTGTGGGGGCTCCATTGACCTATGAGCATGTTGCTGATGCTATTTAAAACATCCATTTGGCACAAAATATGTCTGTTTATGAGTGGCAGGGCTACACGTCAGTACATAGCCGTGCCCCCGCTGAATGTGACTGCACGGTTTGCATGCTGTGTTTGTACAGAAGTCATTAACTGCATTTGGCATTTGTGACTTGTAACTTTTTAAATTTATTTTAAAGAGCCCTCTGGGACTGTTACCTGCACCTAGCAGGTGATTTTGTATCCCCCCTCACCAACCTAATCAGTTTGAAAACTGGTGACTGATACTAAACCCTGCCATCAGTACCATCCTCCCACTCACACACAGAGGCAGAATCCAGCACTGTGGTGTCTAACCCCCTGTGTCATTGACAACACCCCCCAACCCTAAAACACTACTTGACACTTTGAGTGTCCACCCTCAGTGTCAGCTAAGAATCCCTCCCCAATGCAACAGTATAAAACACTGAGGTGCCAAACCCTGGCACCATTAAAAAACAAACTTACTCTTGGGTGCCCAATCCCCAGTGTTGGTACCTGGGAAAAAGAAAACTGTTCCTCCTTATATTTTCTTTTTTTACCTAATTAAACCTGTAACAAAGAAAACCATCCATCAATGTCTTTTGCAACTTCCCTGTCACCTGCCCCACCTTTTGCCCAACACCCCCACTTACCTCACCATGACCCTGCACTCAGCACCCATCACCCCATACCCCTCACTTACCTAACAGGGCAAGCAATGCAATCCAGTCTCAACCAGAGAAATAATGAACTGCTGTCATGGAGACAACAAAAAACGTAATACAAGGCAAATGTGGTTAATGGCTTTTTAATGTTTTGCACTTTTACTCATAACTTGAGCACCTTTTAATAGTTTTGCCCTATATTTTCATCAAGGCCTTTTTTTTTACCCCACCTCATGAACCATGCCATGCATGCATGGTTACAACGCCTGCCTCACAGGCTCAAGCAAGGTTGAGGGGAAAAAGGTGGTTCCTTCCCAAAGAAAATTGGTTAGCATGGCACCTCCACCCAGAATTAAACTATAGTGGGTCAGCTGTCTGTCTAGTACAACCCCCTGGGATGCTGTACCTACCCACCACCCCTTGCAGTCATCCCACACATGGATTACCAAAAACCAATGCAGTACCTTGCAACAGAGGCAATTAGTAGAAATATCTAATAATATGCTCACAGACAATGTCAAAAAGGTTAACCAACAGTTTATTGACACAGGGTAGGAATAGGGTAGGGGATAGGGGTGCAAAGGATAAACAAACATCAAAAGATCATAGAATCATAGAATTGTATGAGTCAGTAGCGAGAGGCCAAATGGAATGGAATAAATTCTACCCTACAAAGTTATATTTTCTATTTTCCATATATTCGTCCAACGATGCCTTAAAACTATCAATTGTACAACTATCTAAGACACTTCTCGGCAAGCTGTTCCATGAATTGACCACTCTTTGGCTAAACCATTAGCCCCTTAAGTTTGTCCTGTAAAATTCTCCTTGCAATTGATGTTCATGGATCTTCTACCGCTTATGGTTTTTTTGACAAGGCCGATTGATTCCCAGAGGTCATTATTTTTTAGGGCTTTATATATCAAACATAAGTTGCCTCTTAATCACCTGTATTCCATACTGTATTAACCCAGGTGTCTCATCCTGTCCCTATATTCAACATCTCTAAGTTGGTTGATATTTTCTCTGCACTATCTCAATTAATTTTTTCTTCCAGCTTTATATGGTGCCCAGAACTGAACACAATACTCTAAGTGCAGTCACACAAGAGATGAGTACAAGGGGAGAAAGATGCGTTGCATAAAGAGGGTGCGCCAGTTGGCACTGATATAACATTCAAAGAGAATGCGCCACTGGTACAGGGTGTGCATACAATGAAGCCCACCAGGATGAAGCGCAACACTGCAGAATTCTGCAGTATAGTTACTGCAGCAAACAATGCAATTTCAAAGGGAGTTATCCCTTTTGCCATGCAGTAAACCTGTAACACTGCACTTCATCCTGGCGGGCTTCATCGTTCCTGTTAAAAATGTGACCCTGGATGGGAGTTGCAGTGCAGGCAGCCACCAAGTCAGGTGCATCCAGGGTGACTCCAACTGAATACCTTCCAGGGGGAATGCATTGCACATACCGGTTTAAACCGCAGCCCCCATGGGTGATATTCAGCCCAGGAATGCAAATGAACTAACTGAGCATGCAGGGTGCAAAGGGGCCTTATGCATGCTCTTTACCAGCCCATTTGCATGTTGGCATGGGGATGAATGCACCAGAGCAGCTCTCGCTCCCAAGCCCCAACCCCGATCACTCCCATGTGGAACAGGGCCTGAAGTCTCTGGTGGTGTAGTGGCACCCCTCACCCATTCTACCAGCCCCGATTGTACCGGAGTCCGGGCTCTATAGGTTCCATATTGTAGGGACCCTAATGCCATCCCTAATTGCACCTGAACACACCCACAGTCCATGTCCATAGTGTAGTGGCCCCCACTCTCCCTCAACAGTGCACAGACAGCCCCCTCCTTGTCCCCCCACCCATCCCATTGCTATGACTGGATCTGTAATGGGATTGTACCACTATCGGCAGGCGGCAGAGCACTCACAGTAGGATGCTGGAATGTGTTATATGTAGGCACGAGCTGTGTGTGGGTGATAATACCCAGTGGCCATACTCCTGAGGCACTCTCATATGGATCCATCATCCCGGTGCCATTGCACTACTCAGTGTGGGTGACGGCTGATGCTGTACCCACTCACACAGATCCCAAAATAGGCATGTTACAGCCAATCTCCCATTTGTTTATACAATTGGGTAACTGCGGATGAACTATCTATAGCTTGAAGCATACACTGTAAATGGCATTACAGTATACTGCACCCCATGGCACCTGGGATACTTCAGAAGTCTGGAGAGTGGCATGTTACACAGGGGAACAGGGAAGAGTGTGAACTTGCAGTAGTGTATGACAGCAGGAAGATACAGCATTGACAAGGCATGCATTGGATGAAGCGCAGCACTGCAGAATTCTGCAGTAGAGCTACTGCAGCAAACAATGCAATTTCAAAGGGAGTTAATCCCTTTTGTCATGCCGAAAACCTGTGACACTGCGCTTCATCGTTCCTGTTGAAAATGTGACCCTGGACGGGAGTCACAGTGCAGGTGGCCAGCAAGTCAGGTGCATCCAGGGTGACCCCGACTGAATACTTACCAGAGGGGAATGCGTTCCACATACCAGTATGCACCACAGCCCCCATAGGGGATATTCAGCCCAGGAATGCAAATGAACTAACTGAGCATGCAGGGTGCAAAGGGGACTTTTGCATGCTCATTACCAGACCTTTTGCATGTTGGCATGGGGATGAATGCACCAGAGCAGCTCTTGCCCCCAAGCCCTGACCCCAATTGCTCCCATGTGGGACAGGCCCTGAAGTCTCTGGTGGTATAGTGGCACCCCTCACCTCTTCCACCAGCCCTGATTGTATTGGAGTCCAGGCTCTATAGGTTCCATATTGTAGGGACCCCAATGCAATCCCTAATTGCACCTGAACACACCCACAGTACATGTCCATAGTGTAGTGGCCCCCACTCCCCCTCAACAGTGCACAGACAGCCCCCTCCTTGCCTCCCCAGCCCATCCCATTGCGATGACTGGATCTGTAATGGGATCATACCACTCTATCGGTGGGTGGAAGAGCATTCACAGTAGGATGCTGGAATGTGTTATACATAGGCATGAGCTGTGTGGGGGTGATAACATCCAGTGGCCATACTCCTCAGGCACTGGCATGGAGCTCCATCATCCCGGTGCCATTGCACTGCTCAGTGTGGGTGACGGCCGATGCTGTACCCATGTACACAGATCCCAAAACAGGCATGTTACAGCCAATCTCCCATTCGTTTGTACAATTGGGGAACTGCAGATGGACTATCTATAGCCTGAAGCATACACTGCAAATGGCATTACAGTATACCGCACCCCATGGCACCTGGGATACTTCAGAAGTCTGGAGGGTGGCATGTTACACAGGGGAACAGGGAAGAGTGTGGACTTGCAGTGGTGTATGACAGCAGGAAGATACAGCATTGACAAGGCATGCATTGGAGGTATGTAAATGCTCTCTTCAGTTTGCCAAGGATGTACATACAGTTGCATACACTGATGGATCTGCAGTTGGCATGGTGCCCCAATGCATGGTACAGACAGTTGGATCATTCCAGAGTGCAGGTCCTCAGCCCAGGTTCAGTGCAGTCAATGGATGGCCATGGCAGGGTGTGGAGGGCAGTGCCAGTCTTTGCAACAGGTTGGGTATGGGGAGAGAGAGAGGGTGTCTGTATACAGGGGCGGTGGATGAAAGTCCTCTAGACTATGGATATGGACCATGGTTCCTTCTGCTGCAATCAGGTCTGGGGGGAGGGCCATACACTATGGAGCTCTTCAGGGATGGAGTTGGCCAGATTGGGGATGGAAATGGGGTACCTCTAGTCTACCAGGGCTGCCAGGCTGCTATGCACCTGGGTGCACATCTGCAGCCTGCCTGTGGGTGGAAAGCTGGGTTAGGCCAGCTATTCATGGCCTAACTGTGGGCCACTGTGCTCTGGACTGTGAGGGGCACATTCCCACTGAATATGCTGCAGCACAGAATGTGCATGGTATTGCCCCCCTCGACATGAATGGCGTATCATTTGTGTATGCTCTGGCCCAATCCATTGCTGCTGGTGCATCCCACATGTTTAAATATAGCATGGTTGTGCACTGTTGGAGTTGTGCAGCACATCTCCCTTTTCCACCGGGCTGCACTGCCTATCTCCTTTGAATATGGGGGCCTTGAACTAGGTAGCCTGAATACATTATAAAAATGGTAAAATCATGACCCAGATATTACATCTAATCTGGGACAGCCTGAGTAAAAACAGTGCAAAAATGTGAAAATGAACATCCCTGTGACAATGAGATGTAGCATTCCCCCTGCCCTATCTAGGATATAAAATATGGGATAAGAAATATTCAGTGCTCCCAGATCCAAATAACCATTACTCTGTAAGAAGCCCTCATTTTCTCTGTGTTTTCCCCACAAGGACAGAATCAAATCCTTGTATAAATCCCTGTAAATTTTTCCATAAGCCACTGATTCTTTATTGATGACTTTGTTCTTCATTTATTATATCAGCAGCCTTTTATCAGGAAAAGAGCTATGATTTGCTGCTTAGTATTGATATTATATGTCACGATGGCCTTGGAATGATTTGGATTTATATGCTTTGCATAAGGCAAAATGGGGGACTATATGAAATAACAAATATCCAGCTCATTATTTCATGAACTATACTCAGAATTAGTAATCACAAGTCAGATAATCTTTCAAAAGATACTAGTAATGTCTGTAAACAAATGTATTGCAAATAAAGACATATATATCCACACACACACACACACACACACACAAATGCTATTTTTGCATCTTATAGTTGGTAGTTTTCAGACAAATTCTCATAGACTTTTTTCTGTCCACCTGATAGATTCTTGAATGAGTTAAGTAAATGTTATTATTTTATCAAGACCCTGATCCAGCAACTAAGTAAATACACACTCAGTATATCATGTTATAAAATGACAAAAACAGCCTTCTGTTTGCAGTTGATTGATCAGGAATTTTGTAAATGGTGTAAGTTCTTTTTGTCAGATCTATGTTGGTCCAATAAAAGGCATCAAATCATTTGTTTCTGTATCACTCATGATTTGTCAGTAGTTAACTCATTAGATGAGGTCTCCCTTGCTTAGAGTTTGACAGTTTCTCCACCCCTCCCCAAACACACACACACACACACACACACACACAAAAACAAATTTATGTATTTAGTCTGGGTAGTTCACTGAAGACCTGGCATTTTATCAGATAGAAACATAGAAACATAGACTTTGACGGCAGATAAGGACCACTTGGCCCACCCAGTCTGCCCATTTCCCTACCTATTGGATAAGCTGCAGATTCTAGTTAACCAACAGCCAACTTCCTGCAACCCCCCACTATAATTGCCTTATGTCTGTCCCATGCATGTTTGAATTCCCCCACTGTTTTAGACCCCACAACCTCTCCAGGAAGGTGGTTCCATGCGTCCACCACTCTCTCCATGAAAAAGAATTTCCTCACATTTACCCCTGAGCCGCCCCCTCTAACTTTAAATTGTGCCCCCTTGTTCTTACACATCTCTTTTTCTGAAAGATGCTACCCTCCTGGACTTTGTTGATTCCCTTGAGGTACTTAAAAGTTTCTATCATGTCCCCCTGTCCCTCCTTTCATCAAGGGTATACATATTAAGCTGTCTCAGTCTCTCTCTTCATATGGTTTCTGATGCAGACCCTGCACCATTTTAGTTGCCCTTCTCTGGACTGCTTCTGTCCTGTCTATGTCCTTGCGTAGATGAGGTCTCCAAAACTGCATACAGTACTCCAGATGGGGGCTCACCAACTGTCTGTATAGAGGGATAACCACTTCCCTTTTTCTACTTGTGATGCCCCTCCCTATGCAACCCAGTATCCCCAGGCTCTCCTTACTGACTTCTCACATTGCTTACCCACCTTTAGGTCATCTGATATGACTACACCCAGATCCCTTTCCATTATTGTTGTCGTTAGTACCTCCCTGTTTTCTGTACTTTTCTCCTGGATTTTTATTTCCCAGGTGCATTACTTTTCACTTCTTTGCATTGAATCTAAGTTGCCATATGTCTGACCATTCCTCCAACCTTGCCAAGTCCCTTCTCATCCTTTCTACCCCCCTTGTATATCAACTCTGTTATAGATCTTTGTGTCATCTGCAAAGAGGCATACCTTTCCTTCCAGACCCTCTGCAATGTCACCTATAAAGACGTTAAAGAGGACTGGTCCCAGTACTGAGCCCTGAGGTACTCCACTAGCAACCCCCCTTTATTCAGAATGTGTTCCATTCACTATTACCTTCTGTGTCCTGTTGTGCAGCCAGTTTGCTACCCAGGCTACCACCCTGTGACCCACTCCCAGGCTGGCTAACTTGATTATTAATCTTTTGTGTGGGACTGTGTCAAATGCCACTAAAGTCTAGGTTGGCCATATTCACAGCCCCTCCCTGGTCTATTACTTTGGTCACCCAGTCAAAGAAATCGATTAGATTTGTCTGACATGACCTTCCTGCTGTGAATCTATGCTGCTTTGGGTCCTGTGCCTTGCTGGCCTCTAGGTACTGAACAATTCTTTCTTTCAGAAGTGATTCCATCATTTTCCCCACCACTGAGGTCAAACTAACAGGTCTGTAGTTTCCTGCTTCTGCCTTGCTCCCACATTTGTGAAGAGGAATCACATCTGCCCTCCTCCAGTCCTCAGGTACCACCCCATCTTCCCATGATTTGTTAAAAAGTGTGGTTAGTGGTGTCACTAGCTCCTCCCTTAGCTCTTTCAGGATTCTAGGGTGAATCCCATCAGGCCCCATTGCTTTGTCCACCTTGAGTTTTAGGAGTTCTTTCAGGACTCTTTCTTCTGTAAATGGACTGGCGTCAACCCCACTACCCAGAGTGCTTTTACTGTTTGGTTTAGGTAACTCCTCCTCTTCTTCTTTTGTGAATACTGAGCAAAGTATTCATTCAGTATATCTGCCTTTTCACTGTCTCCCTCTGCCCACCTCCCCTCTCCTTTATTAATCTTCACTATCCCTCCCTTAACCTTTTTATGCTCCCTAATGTACCTATAAAAGGTTTTATCCCCCTTCTTAACTGAGTTGGCTATCTTTTCCTCAGTTTGGGCCGTTTTCTTTTCTGACTGCCTTCCCCACTTCTTTCTGCTTTAATTGATACAGTTCCCTGTCATGCTCCTTCTGTGATTCCTTATACTTTTTGAATGCAAACTTTTTCTCTTTAACCTTCCCTGACACCTCTTTTGAGAACCATAGTGTTTTTTTATTCTGCTTTGTTTTCTTTATTTGTTTCACACAAAGGCTTGTTGCCTCCATGATGGCAGTTTTGATTTTTCTCCATTGTTCTTCCACCCCTCCTTTCTGGCCATTTGCTAATGCATTCCTCAGGTAGTCACCCATTATGCCAAAGTCAGCCCTTCTAAAGTCCAGTATCCTTGTCTTTGTATGGCTTGTCTCCATGGTATGTTTATTGTGAAGCACACTGTGCAGTGGTCGCTTGTTCCCAGATGTCTACTGACTTCCAAATTTGTGATCCTCTCTCCATTTGAGAGTACCAGGTCTAATAGTGCTCCCTCCCAAGTGGGTTCCAACACTAGCTGTCTAAAGCCTGCCCCCTGTAGGGCATCGAGAATGACCCTGCTCTTGGATGTGGCTGCAGTACATGTTATCCAGTTAAGATCTGGCATATTCAGGTCCCCCATCAACAGTATCTCCCCTTTTTTAGCCATTTTGAGAATGCCCTCTATCATTTTCTTATCCATTTCCTCCCCTTGAGATGGGGGTCTGTATACAACCCCTGTGCAGACTGTGATGCCATTCCCTGTCTCCAAGGTGACCCAGAGTTCTTCTTGTCCTCCCCCTTTACTTTTTAGTTCTGTAGCTTGATCCCTTCCCTTATGTAGAGAGCTACTCCACCTCCTCTTTACCCTCCCTGTCCCTTCTGTAGATTGTGTACCCTGGTATGTTGACATCCCAGTCATGGTTCTCTGTGTACCATGTTTCTGTGACTGCCACAATATCCAAGTGTTCCTCTTCCATCAGGGCTACTAGCTCTGGAAGCTTGTTTCCAGACTATGGGTATTGGTACTCATTACCCTCCATTTAATGTTGGCTTTATCCTTTTTTATCCCATACCTGCTCTTATTGCCCTTGTCCATTTTTCCATTTACCCCTGTCCTGCCCTCTGTCAAGCTCTGTACCTCAGTGTTTACCCTACTACCTGCCATGTTTTGTGGGGGGAGGCTTGAACTTTCCTGTTTCCTATCAGCAACTCCCCCCTTGGCTGGTTTAAAAGCTTGCCAAGGAAGCCTTTAAACCTGTCACCCTAGGAGGCGTGTTCCCTTCCTGGACAGATGCAGGCCATCATGCCAGTATAGACCTTCATCTCTCCAGGTGGACCCCAGTCCCAATGAAGACAAAGCCTCTGTGCTCTGCACCAGTTTTGCAACCATTCATTAAACTGCATGGGTGCAGGCTCCTAGCCTTACCCCTGCCATAGACTGGCAGCACCTCTGAGAAGGTTACCGTGCTTGCTACCTGTCTGAGGCCCTCCCCAACTCCACAAATTCATCCTGCACTGCACTGATCTCATGCCTACAGGGTCATTTGTCCTGAGGTGGACAATGATATCTAGTTTCTTTCCTGTGATGCTGCTTCTGCAATCCTGAGGATTTGCTTCTGTCCTCCAGCCATGGCACCAGGCAGGCACCTTTCCTCTCCTCTCCCTTCCCCAGGTCTACACCCCTAACAATTGAGTCCCCTATCAGAAGCTGTTTCTTTCCCTTGTGGTGCTCCTTGCCACTTTTTGTGGGTCTCCCTTGTGGATGTCCCCAGCATTCTTCTTGGTTTCCACTGAGGGTGTCATCATAGAGGAACCTTGATTTGCCAGACTGACATATGATTTGTGTAGAGGTACAACTCAGGGCTACGCCTGTTCCACCACCCTCACCCTCCCAGAACCTACTGTGGTCCATCTGCTCTTCACATGGCAACCTCTGAGGCAGTGGTTTAGGAACTGGTGTTCTTGGGTATGAGGCCTCCTTAGTCCTTGCCGTTCAGCCTGGAGGTGGGCAACCTCCTCCCTCAGAGCTGACAGTTGCCTGCAAATAGGGCAGCAACGCAGGTTCCAGAATGTCTCCTGGAAAATTGCTGCCCCACAGCCAGTGCATTGCACCACTCCCCACATGTCCCTTTTCCTTATAATATACAATGAGTAATATATAATTTTTTTTTGTGTGTGTGTGTGTACTTACCCTTTATGCACTGTGCTGGGTAATTAAGAATATGACAGTTCTGCCCCAAGACCTGTTGCGGAAGTGATGTCAGAACCTTGGCTATAAAGGAAAGGCCACAGAAGCTATTGCTTTGCCAGCAGAACTAGCAAATTTAAAAGGAATAAGCTTCTTGCATATTAACGTATGTAGCCTCCTTAAAAAGATAACCTTAATACAAACCTGGGTAAATCATACCTCTCCTGACATACTTGTGATTTCCGAAACTTGGCTTAGACCCAGCACCACTGATAGAGAAGTAAACATACCCAACTATGCCTTGTTCAGAGCTGATAGGCATGCCAGGAGGAGGGTAGCTATCTACGTTAAAGACAAATTTTCTGCCTCCTGCTTATCCTCGGCATCTGTCGCCAGCGAATTTGAATGCCTAATTTCAAAGTGGAAATTACACAGACTACTGCACTCTCATGTATAGGATGCTACAGACCACTGTCTGCTGGGCCTACAGCTTTGTCATATCTAAGTGACAAGTTGGGACAGGGGTTGCCAGAAACTATTATTTTAGGAGACCTAACTTTGACTGGCTCTCAACACAGCTGCCCCCTTGCATCCTTCTGTGATGAACATGGGCTGACGTAACTTATTACTGGAACCAACACGCCCAAACGTGAAGAACCCCAGTAAAGTACACTTTGGATGTGCTAATGGTGAGCAAACTCATCTTCTTCTCCCACGCTGATGTCTTCTTCTAGACGCCAGCACTATTGTTTTATTATGGGAGTAAGATCCACTCAACACCAGCACCCATCAGCAAGTTCTCTATGAAGAGATCCAGGCACAACTTCAATGAACATGCTTACCTAAACGAGCTTAAGTACTCCCCTGAGTGGCAAGATTTCACCTGTGTCCAGAAACGATTACGTCAGCTTACCAATATCTTCCACAACATTCTATCAAGGGCCCTTAATAAGTATGCTCCCTTATTAAAGTTCGAACTAGGACCAAAACCTGTAAATGGTTCACCCTCAGATCAAGTCCTTGCTTCTAGAAAGAGATAAGCTCTGGAAAAAGCACGCAGACTGAACACTGCAGAGGACTGGAACCAGTTCAGAGACTACGAAATTTATGTACCAAAACAATCAGAGAATCAAGGCCACCTTCTTCAAATCCGAACTCGACTCTGCCACAAAGAGCCCAATCAAGCTCTGGAACACAATCAGTGATCTGCTAGGCCACCTCCCAGGAAATTCACTCCCGACCAAGATTACCTCTGGCAACTTGACTATAACCGAAAAGATGGATATACTTGACGCATTCAATAACCACTTTGCTACTGCAGGCATGGCATTTGATAACTCCCCTGCAAACATACATTGCTCCCAGATTGCCAGACAACTGCCTGAAACTCTGATAGCTTCGTCGCCTTTCTCACTTCAACCTGCCACACTGAAAGAGGTAGAGGACCTCTTGCTTCAGTTGGATACTAGAAAAAGTGCTGGGGCCGACTCCCTTGACCCTTACTTCCTAAAAATTGCCTACCACGTACTAGCAATACCCGTCACCCACCTTTTTAACTTATCCCTGTCTCAGGGCACCTTACCACCTATATGGAAGACAGCACATGTCATACCACTGTTCAAATCAGGTGACCATGGCAATCTCAATAACTACAGGCCAATTTCCCTCCTTCCGGTCCTGTCCAAGCTCCTAGAGAAAATTGTAAATGCACAGCTGAGGACTCACCTTGAGTCTAGGAACTGACTAAATCCTATGCAGTCCAGATTCAGAGCTAAACATAGCACTATCTCAGCCCTCGCCAAAGTTACTAACGACTGGCAAGCGTAATCTTGAGAGCAAAAACTTTATTTGTGCTGTTTTCTTGATCTAAGCAAAGGCTTCGACACCCGTTGACCATAGTCTCTGCTCCTCTCCACCTTTCAAACCATAGGTGTGGACCCCTCCTCTCTGCGTTGGTTCACTGACTATTCATAGGCGCCTTCAACAAGTTAAAGCGAAGGAGGCCTGTCCCCTTAAAACTCTGCAAAGAGGGGTACCTCAAGGTTCTATATTAGGCCCTTACTTTTGCAATCTATATTAATAACATCGACTACTGTATAAAAGAAGCCAACATCCATCTGTTTGCAGATGATACAGTTCTCTACGTGAGTCGCCCACCACCTGAAGCTGCCTGCAATGACCTACAGTCAGAATTCAACCTTTGCAAAGACAACTCCTCCAAAAAAGCTACTCCTTAATGCCAAAAACTAAAGCGATGGTCCTTCTCCTTTATCCGTACAGCTAACCCTGTGTCCAGGGGACAGTTCCCCAAATTACACAGTTCTAGGTGAAAACTAGAATTTGTTACAAAATTCAAGTATCTGGGAGTTTGGATAGACCAAAGACTCTCCTTCATTGAACATATCGAGGACTTGCTAAAACGACTTGCAAAGGCTTGGACTGTTTTTAGAATCAGCCATTTCTCACCAGAGATGCCAAGAAACAACTGGTCCAATCCATTTTCCTATCATTGGTTGATTACGCTGACTTCCTGTACAGCCAATGCCCCAACTCTTACATGGCTAAACTGGACACACTCTACCATCGAGCACTGAGGGTTTATAACGGGACTCCTTCACACACATCACTGCACCCTATATGCGGCAGTGGGATGGACATCACTAAAGTTCAGGCGCCACAGAAACGCGCCTCTCTGGACCTATAGAGCCATCTCTAATAAGCTGCCTTACTATATCTCCTGCTGTCTTCCCCTGAGTATAATTGGGAAATACGGCTTAAAGTTACTCAGCTATTACACTTAAAGTACCCAAAGCAAAATCCCACTCGGCAGGGCAGCCATAAGCTTGTGCTACCTACCTTATGGAACGATCTACAAAAACCCTCAAACTAAGCACTCTAATCGGTATAAATGCTTTCAAGATGCTTTATTTCCATTACAATCAGAGAGTATGTAACTGCTTCACCTCAGACCCAGTACCGGTGTCTGCACTGGTATATAACACGCCTAGACCCAAATTTAAGTACTGACCCCCAGCTTGCTCCTCACCAGCCTAATTGTTCTCTTATCCCCCTGTCTTAATCAACACTAGGCCCATCCATCCCCTTATTCTTCCTTTCCCAACCTCGGATAGGAGCTCACTCACCCTGGTTGTGACATCTTACCATGCCCTGCATTATAGCATTCAATCCCAGGGCTCACACATACTCCTTTTCTCCATCCACCTTCTCTACATCCAGCTTTACCAACTCCTTTCTGTGCACCGTGCCCTCCTAGCCTTTCTCCCCCAACTTCCCCCTCTCTTCCCCCCTACCTTCACCTCTACCTGGTGTATATTTTTATTTTTATTTTTTTCTTCCGTTACTTCCTCCTGCAACCTTAGATAACCTGCTTTATCTTCCTATAGACACTTCTATGTATGTAAATACCATGTAATCTGTACAATATCTGTATAATTCTATGTACATATGAACTTCTTTTTCTTCCTCTCTGTAAAGAGTATTATCTGTATTGCCTTGTAAATACCTGTGTTGACCTGTATATACAATTGTTCATGCTCCACCCAGGTCCATCTTGCAAATGAGCTTCTGCTCAACGATGAACGCCTGGTTAAATAAAGACTTGATTGATTGATTGATTGATTGACAACCACTGGTGACTGTTAGAAACAATCAAATACACCACTGCTCCACCACCCTGGTGACTACTGCCCTTTATAGTAAGTCAACCAACACCACAATTTACTAGACCACTGCTCCTAGACAAACCACTCTACTGAGTCCAGGTATAAAAATAAACTCACTGCTCAGCCAGCAGGACACTTCTAAAATATTGCAGAAATATCCTTCCAAATCCTAGGTGTCTAGCACAGAAATCAAGCAACTTCAGTTGTATTTCACCCCCTCTGGTTATAAAATTACTACACTTTAATGGAATCCTGCAATTCTTAATGCCAATAAGAAAATAATGAAACTTTCTGTAGAAAGCGTAGCTTACCTTCCTAACTAGTCCCCAACAATATTATGTTTTACCAGGTTCCCAGTTTCTCAAATATGTTCTAGTTTGTTCTCTGCAGTATAGCTAGTTTCTCAGCTTCCAACAGAAGCAGGAAAAAGATAGGTCTTGAGAGGTTAAAAACAGTGTAAATATTTACAAAATTTGCTGGGAAAGGGTAACATTTATGAGGTATGAATCTTTCTTGAAAGATATTCATCCCCAACTGAATTAGTAGCAAAAAATGTTTAAATGCTAATCATTTAAATGTGCAAGCTGTTGCATTTCAAAGGGGGTAAACAAATCTCCATTTTAATAGGCAACCACTATTTAACAAGCTGTTTCAGTTTCCTAATGGCCATTAGATAAGCAGCTTGGAGTTATGTCTCCAACATTCTAAACAGAAAGAAGGGATTATTTTATTTTAGTTGTCATAGTGATTTATAGATGTGGAAGAATACACTGAAATGTCCAAAAAATGAGTTCCACGAAACTCCATTTTCAAGCTACAGATAGCAAAATGGCTGTAGGCTCCTCCCACAGCCATGAAAAGTGTAAACATTGGTTTGACATGATCTCCCATGTTGAAACCCATGTTGATTAATGTCCCCCCAACCCACATTTGTTAAATGTTCACATATTAGGTCTTTTACAAATCCCTTACTGGTAATTGATGTTGGACTGACTGATCTAAAATTTCCACAGTAATTTTTTGGTCCCTTCTTGTGTGTTGGAATAACACTGACTTCCTTCTATGCGTTACCAGCAACACCCTCAGAGAGTGAACAGTTAAAAATGTCTGTTAATGGTCCCGCCAGGACTCCAGCTAACTTTTTTAACATAGCAAGACGTAGATTGTCAGGGCCTGGTGATTTATGTGCATCTAGATCTAAAACAACAAGCAACCACTGTGTTCATAAAACAGGAACAGGTACAGTGCCCACCTCCCACCAGCAGAAGCAGCAATATAATCCAACAGCCCACCTGTATTAGAAACACTGCCCATTCCCTGACTGGTACCAGTCTCCCTCAAAGGTCTGACCAAGGAGCCCCCACAGTCTTTCTGGGTACTCAGACGAGTAGTCATTGCAGACCCATAGTGGTGTGGTGCAGCTGACTGGCTGGTGTTATTGCACTTTTAAAATACTTGGTTAACACAAACCCCTTGAATTGATACAAATGACTATTTTTGAGTAGAACTGCCAATGCCTGGCTGGATGACCAAACAATACATTGAAAGGAAAAACTTATAACACTCCCAGTTGCAGGGCAGGCCCTGCACTGACTCACAGTTCTGAAGATTCAGGATACAGGGTCTGTGCAGCAAAAGATTTCTCCACCTACAGCTCTGGGGTGCTTCAAACAAAATGCAGCTTGCAGTCCCTGAATGAGTGGCTGGAACTGCAGGTTCTCTGGGCCACTGGAAACCATCTGCTTCAATGCCACTCGGTCTTCCTCTCTCCAGTTCTCTTGCTGTGCCCCTCTGCAGCTCTGTCTGCTTCTCTGTATCGCTCTGGAAGGACTAGTACCAGGACCAGGGCCACACACCTTCCCCTGCCCATCCAGGCATCCAGCCCCAAGGAAGAGGCAATAGTCAGTACCTGACATTAGTGCTGACTGGCCTATTCCCAGACTGTCCTCAAGCTGATACTCTTCTCCAGGATATCAGGATCACTAATTTACTCCACTCTGCAGGCTAGTAGCTTTGGATTCCTTAAGACCTCAACTGGCTCACCCTTTCCATCTTTAGGCAAGATTCAGTCCCTCAGGATTCTGAAGGTGTCCAGACTCAGATTCATTTGAACAGCAATTTTCACCTTACTCTGGCTTTCCAGACTGTAGAATGTCTCAGGCAAGTCTTCTAGAAGGTGGCTGTGGAAGCCTTAGGCTGACTTCCAAACTTTTTTCAGGCATAATTTCTCTTAATCGTGAAGAGCTCAAAACAGACTACTCTCAGCTGGATCTGCCCCCCAGGACTAAGAGGATCAGAGCAGGGTCCCAGTTTGTCAATCAGGCTGTCAATCCATCTAATCAATACACAAAACATTCATTTCATGCCCAGCTGGCTGAAGGAAAATGTGCCAATACTTAGTCCTCACCTTTTCCCAAGAGTCCCACTTTTTGTTATCTTTTGGGTTCCTGGCATTCCCATTGGCTGCAGAGCAGGCCAAAGGTAACAAAGATGGTGGCTAAATAATCTGGCAGTCCAGTCCAAATCAGCAGCCCCAAGTTTAACTGGGTTTTACAGACAAGCAGAGCAGTCTTAATAAATAACTGTACAATATTCCAGTAGCTGCCACTCTGCCTTATTATCTGGTGTCAGAGTGGGGCATGGCAAAGTTTCCCCATGCCTGTCACTAGCACTGTAGCACTATCCCCCCAGGTGACAAGCAGAGCATACAATCACAGTGCAGCAAGGCTGCTCTTAAAGCTGCAGTGTCCAAAAGCACTTCTGCAGAGTTTAATTTCTTTTCTCCCCCAATCTGTCTTCAAGCCCCCACTTATTTCTCGGGGCCCCAGAGGTCAGAACTCACAAAGAAGACATTTTTGGAGCCACCAGGATGGCTTTATCACTAAGCACCATAGCACTGTTAGTATCTGCGAGCAGACTGCCAGCTGCACGTTCGAGCAGGAACCAGCTTGAACTTGCACATAAAGGGCGGTGTGGCACCTTACAGCTTGTACACTGCCAATTGTGCAGTACCACCAGGCTGGCAGTTTTAACCTTAACACCACACTCCTCTGGACCCCATCCCTCCAGCAAAACAGGCACACAGGGTCTGGCAGGAGCAATAAGGGCACCAATGGACCGGGACTTGTGGGACCAGATGGCTGGGAGGCAGACAAGGTAAACCCCACCTGTCAATCAATCAATAAATCAATCAATCAATCATGCTCTATTTATAAAAAAGTACCTTTCCAGAACCAAGGCATTTACACAATAAATAATTAAAATACACAAACATAAAACAATATAATAAAATAAATCAACATTACATCATTAAAAATCAGGGTAAGCTAGGCTAAATAAATAAGTTTTCAAGGTTGCTTTAAAACTTTAGACGGACAGGCAATCTCGCACCCGATGAGGTAGAGAATTCCACAGGGTCGGGGCCATGAAATTAAATGACCTGGCCCCTGATATTTTCAAACAGACCCTGGGAATCTCTAGCAATCCCTCATCGGTGGATCGGAGAGGGCGGGGGGACAGTAGGGATGAAGAAGATCTTGCAGGTAGCTAGGTCCCTAGTCATGTAGTGCCTTATAGGTCAGCAAACCGACCTTGACAGTGATCTGCCACTGTACTGGCAGCCAGTGCAGTCCATGGAGGACAGGCGTTATATGACTGGTCCTAGAAGTACCAATCAAAAATCTGACCACTGCATTCTGCACTAGCTGCAAGCAGTGGATATCAACCCATGATAGCCCTAGGTAAAGGGCGTTGCAGTAGTCAAGGCGGGAGGTAACAAAGGCATGGATCAAGATTGCAAGATCGTCGGAAGGAACCAGGTGCTTTACCCAGCAATATTCCTCAGATGTTAAAAAGAGGTTTTGACAACAGCCGACACCTGTAATTTAAGGGTCAGGCAATCATCAAGTATAATGCAAAGGTTCCGCACCCGGTCTGAGGTGGCTAACTGGGTACCCCCAAGCCAAAGACCCAAAGGTGATCCTGTCAGCAAACTCACCTCGTGACAACCTGGGTCCACAACCAACACCTCAGCTTTTTCAGAGTTTAATTGCAACCAACTCACGCTCATCCAATCCTGGATCTCAGTGAGACAGTTGTTAAAGACCGAGACAGCATCACCCTGGCCAGGCACAAAGAACATGTACAGCTGAGTATCATCTGCATATCAGTGAAAACTCAAGCCGTACTGCCTAATAATCACTCCCAACAGCAGTATATACAACGCAAACAACATGGGGGCCAAGATGGAGCCCTGCGGTACCCTGCAGGATAGGGGGAGTGGTACCGAGGAAAAAATCACAGACACCACCCTCTGAGTTCTACCCTCGAGGAATGATCGAAACCAACTGAGGACCGAACCAGACAATACACAGATAAACTGCAGGCACTCCAACAGCACTCCATGGTCCATGGTACCAAATTGAGCAGAGAGATCTAGAAGGACCAAGATGGAATGGGTCTTTCGATTTCTCGCTATTAGGAGGTCATTTAGTACCCAGACAAGGGCCATCTCGGTACTATGTCTCTTCCTAAATCTGACTGGAGAGAATTATAGACATTGTGGCTGGTCAAATGATCATCCAGCTACGACACAACCACCTTCTCAATAACCTTACCCACAAAGGGTAGGTTAGAGACAGGCCTGTAGTTAGCCAGACAGTCCGGGACCATGGAGGGCTTCTTAAGAAGGGGCCAAGCCATGGCTTCCTTCAGAGGATCAGGAAAGATCCCCCTCTCCAAAGACAACCAGACTATCTTGGCAAGGACTGGGCCAATTTTATCCACACATCCTACTGAAAGGCGTATGGGGCCTGGGTCCAAACTACAGTTGGTCAGTCGCAGCGACTGGAGAACCATCACAATGCCATTGATTGTGGGTAGGTCAAAGTCAAGCCACGCAAACTGGGTGTCCAACATCTCCTGCCAACCACCACAAATCCTGTTTGAGAGAGTTAGGAGGAAATCAGACCTGATTGTGGCAACCTTATCTGCGAAGAATCGAGCAAACTCCTCACACCGTTCCTGTGAAAAAACACTTCAAGGCTGAAGACAGATTGGATTGCACAATCTGTCCACAGTCTGGAAGAGCTGGGCTGGTTGATTCTGTGCAGCAGCAATTTCCCTGGACAGGAATTCTGCCTTCTTACGGGTAATTGCTGATCAAACCAAGGAGACCTGGGGCAGAGAGTGAGGGGATGAACACGAACAGGAGCAATGGATTCCGGGGCCCCTACCACTGCCTTATTATAGGCAAGTACCAGGTCCCCAGGATCTATGCATTCACTCAGTAGACTCGATAGGTCCAGCACTGCCATCAGACCCTCCAGAGAAACACCCCTCAAAGGGTGGTACCGGACCATCTCCATAGTGGCTGGCCTACTGGAGGGGTCAGGAAACTGAACCCAATGGTGTGATGGTCAGACCACCCGACTGGTTCCACCACCAAGTCGAATATCTCCATCCTCAGGAGAAACACCAAGTCCAATGAATGACCATCTATATGGGTCGAGGAGGAAATAACCTGTGTGAAGCCCAGAGAATTCATCAACTGGAGGAAGTCCTGACCTGTAGGGGGAGTTACATCATTTTATACATTTGCAGCATATGCTCAGTTCCTGCTTCATGGCTGTATTAAATGCCTTGGGTTTTGATGCCAGTAGTTTAATATCTGGATCAGTATGATTCCAAAGATTTGACTGCCTGTGAAAATATAATTTCCCCATATCTATTATTTGGTATGGATTTAGTGTATTCTCTATGTTTGTTGAATTTTTATCTTTGATTTTCCAAACTCTCTGTTAAACTGACTGGTTTGTTTTGATTTACAATATTATTTCTTAGACAAGGCCAAATCAGTATTCTCCTGTTTTCTATTGTAAGTCAACCCAACTCCTTATATACTGTACAATGTTGAGTCTTGTAGTCTCAACAGCCTGCTGCCACACTCCCTGAGCCCTTGCTTGCAGGCATCCTCTCATAGCCCTTTGGGCTAACAATGCCTCCATGGTTGCCTCCGACAGGGATCTACACACCTCCATGGTGAGAAGAGCCTGCTGCCACACTCCCTGAGCCCTTGCTTGCAGGTACAGCCCAGGCAGCATTCTGAGAACTCAAGGCTGCGTGGCTGTCTCTGTAAATTTTCAAAGAACAATTGCCTTTCTCTTGGTACAGCTCTTATTGATCACCTGTGGTCCACGAGCTCCTTGTTTGGCTCCTCATCCTGCCTGGCATTTTCAATTCCTCCTGACTGGACTATGTCACTACCTTCAGCCAAATTAACCTTTTTTTTTTTTTTTTGTTAGTGTTGACTTTTCCATTAGCAGATTATGTCTTCTAGCCACTAGAGGGCCCGGTTATAAGAGCACTCACCCAATCCAATCACTTATTGAGTGGTCAGTCTATCCCTATTCATCAGTCTTTGCCCCCTCCCTCTGCTACTTCTGTTAAGGTCTATCTCTAGCTAGCTACCAGTTTTTCCCCAGGTTTGCACAACTTGCTAGTGGCTGTCAGTTCTGTCTGGCAGTGGCCACTTTTTCACTGACACCCCTCCCAGTTTCACTGTCTCACGCTCACCCCCCCCACTATCCAATCTATCCTGACCGGTAAGCACCCCCCCATCTACCTACAGCATGCCCACCCCACTTTCCCCACTTCCCCTGCTTTAATTATCCTTTCCATCATCTCTAACATAACTTCACAATCTTTCGGAGGAGGTTGTGGAGTCAAAATCAGTGGTGGAATTCAAGCATGCATGGGACAGTCATAAGGCCATTCTAGGGGGTGGGGGTAGGAAGAAGTAGGCTGCTGGTTAACTAGGATCTGCAGCTTATCCAGTAGGTAGGGAAATGGGCAAACTGGGTGGGCCAAGTGGTCCTTATCTGCCGTCAAGTTCTATGTTTCTATGTTTCTATGTAAAAACCCTGCCTCCTCTCCCTCCCCCACAATCTCCTAGCCCCCTCCTTCATTCTTGCTGTTATCCCCTCTTCCCCTCAAATACTCTGGACTCACTTCCCCCACATACCCCTTGCAACATTATTCACAGCTTCTAGTCACCTCGCTTTTCTTTGTCTCCTGATTATCCATTCACCCAGCCCCCCTCCCTCCCAAACACATCAAATACCCTGCCCACCACAAATATCCTAAACTACACTTCCTTATACTCGCACTCCTGTTACTTGCCTAAGGAAATGTACATCCCAATCCTGGTCCCCTTCCCCCTCCCCTCCAGCTGTTATGCTCCCATTAACATACAACTTCCAACTCCACCTCTGCCCTCCCAAAAGGCCTAAAGATCCTTCACTTAAATATCTGCAGCCTTGTCCTGAAAATTGATCTGTTACAGCTGATGATAATCTCCCTCACTGCAGACATTCTAATCTTAACTGAAACTTGGCTGAATACTAACATTTCTGATCTCTCCATTGCCATCCCAGGCTATTCCCATGTCAGGCAGGATAGAGCAAGCAGGGGAGGTGGAGTGGCCATGTATATCCAGTCATTTCTCCAATACACTACCGTTCTCTCATCTGCCTTACCCTCCACTTACAAAGCCCTGGTAGTAAATATTTCCCTGACTTTCTCCTCCCCTGTCTTTATTGCTGGTGTCTACTGTTGCCCAGGTATCAAGCCCTCTGAATCTATTGACCTCATCACCTCTATGACTTCCGTCTCACACAAAGGTGAGCTTTATGTATTATATGATGTAAATCTAAATGGGCTGTCATCAATCACTTCTAAGACACAAAGTGATTTATCTGCTCTAAATCTCTCCCAACTCATTCAAGAGCCTACCCAACTAAATCACAAAACCCAAAACCACTCATTGTTAGGCTGGGCTCTCACCTCCCACCCTCACTGAGTTATCAAGTCTGGCATCCTCCCAGATGCCCTCAGTGATCGCCACCCTATCTTCATGGTCAGGAAGGTCCACAGACCTAAACCGCCACATAAAATCCTGCAACTCTGCTCTTTCAGTTCCCTTGACTTAAACCATCTCCTCAATGGTATATCCAATTCTGATTGGTCTCCAGTTGTATCTGCCACGTCCATTGACCAAGCCCTCACTTGCTTCAAAGTCATATTTATAGCTACCTGGGACTTCCATGCCCCATTCAAATTCACTAGAGCCCAAGGTATCCATCATCCCTGGATCACCCCTGAATTAATGACCTGCCTCAGGGAGCATGATAAAGCGTAGAGGAAACACAAGGCCTCTCAGCTCTCATCAGCCCTTGCTAACTATCACAGGCTAAGAAACTCTTGTACTAAAGCAAACAGACTTGCCAAACCTGAATATTTTAAATCCTCTTTCCTCAATAACATAAGCTCCCCCTCCAAATTTTGGAAAGTAGTCCACTCACTATTATCCCCCCTCGCATCCCCCAACCACCATGCTTAATATAAACAACACACTAGAGTCTGAACCTTGCACAGTTGCTCAGGAGGTCAACTCCTACTACACCTCCTGTGCCTCAGCCCTTTGAAAATCCCTCCCCTCAAGCCTGTCCTCCACTCAGTCTCCTCTCCTCACCACTTAGCCCCCCATACCCACCCCTCCTTTATCATTCTTTGGTATCTCCCCTGAGGAGACACTAATGGCCCTCCCCTCTCTCTCAGTCCCTCCAAAGGCTCCTCTCCAGATGACCTTGACTCTAAACTTCTCTACCTCTCAACCCCAGCTATTGCCTACCGTCTTTCTAATTCTAAATCTCTCCTTTACATCCTCCTCCATCCCTACACCCTGGAAACATGTGGTAGTCCTCCATCTCCCTAAGGGTGGCAATCTTTTCTCCCCTGCCAATTATTGCCCAATCTCCCTCCTCCCCACTCTTGCTAAGCTCCAAGAACACCTGGTCCTCTCTCAACTGACCTCTTTTCTTGCAGACTCCTCCTTCTTCACCCTGTTCCAATCTGGTTTTTGGAAGAACCACTCTACTACCACCTCCCTCCTTGGGCTCACTGACTCCATCCTTACTGGGATGGACAATGGCCTCATCACCTCTGCCATCTTTGTTGACCTTGCCAAGGCTTTCGACAGAGTCTCCCGTACCCTCCTTCTCAACTCCCTTACAGTTGCTGGTTTGTCTGCTCCTACTCTTTCCTGGTTTAGAGCTTACCTCACAGGCAGAACACAATCAGTCAGAATTCAGAATGTAATCTCTCCACCTCTCCCAATCTCCACAGGAGTCCCACAGGGCTCTGTGCTCAGCCCCATCCTTTTCTCCATCATCCTAAATGACCTTCTCTCTGTCTGCTCCCCCTCCTCTTCTATCCATATGTATGCCAATGACACCGTCTTGTTCACCTCTGGCAAAACCACCATTGATGTAGCAACCACGCTACAGCATGAATTCCACCAGGTTCAGCTCTGGTTTGTCTCACATCAACTATTCCTAAATGCCAAAAAGACAGTCTCCATGACCTTCTGCACTAGGCAGAGACTCTCTAGGCTCCACCCTTTACCCTTTTTCCACATCCTTGATTGGACCATCCTTGAGGACACTCACTCTTTCAGATACCTTGGGGTTTGGCTGGACCAACACCTCAGCTTCTCTGGCCACATTGATGCCATTCTGAAAAAACTGCACTGCAAGCTTGGAGCCCATTACAGGAACTGTAGTTGTATCCCTTCTACAGCCCAGCGAGAACTTGACCAGAAGATGATCCTCCCCATTTTTGACTACTGTGATGTAGTCTATGGTGCCGCTCCCATATCTTCCCTTACCAGATTGGACTCTCTTTTCAACTGCTTCTGTCGATTTGTTATTGATGCCCCATCTCAGACCCATCACTGTGACCTTTACCGAGCCCTATCCTTCCCCTCACTTGCTAATTGACACCTGGCTCACTGTGCTAAGCTAACTTCCGAACTTTGGCTTGGTGTACTTCCTTCCTTCCTACCTCTCATGATCCCTCCCTCCCCCTGCCTTCCTCCCACTCCCTCAGATCCTCCGACACTCGCACCCTACTAGTCCCCCATCTTACCACCCTCATTGGCCAATCAGGCTTCTCCCATCACTTCCCCAAAATCTGGAACTCCCTCACACCTCAAATACTACACTCCTCTTCCTCCTCCCACTCCCTTGCCTCTGCCTTGCATAACTTTCTCTCTGCTATTTGCCCTTGCTACAGTCCTCCTTAACTTGTTCCCTTATGAGCCTGCTTCAGCTTCATGCCCACCTCTTTCCTGCAAAACCCTCCCCTTCATCCTCCCCAGCACCCCTTCCTTTCCACCTTACCTCCACCCCACCATTCCCTCCTCTGTACACCAGTTTACCCTCATTACCCACGCACTGTTGCTTGGACCAGGCCCCTTGTAGGGTTCTCTGCATCCTGGAGGGATACAGAACCTAGACAAACACCTTTCTCACCTCCTACTGCCACCCCATTCTTTCCTGAAATGGCTGGGTCTCAGCCCCTCTTCACTCCCACCTCCCTCTCTCTCTCTCGGTTCTTCTGAAGCCCACTCCCCATCACTGCCTACTTCCCTCCTGTCATGCTGTACCTCTGCTGCCTACAACCTCCTTCCTTCCTGTCATGCTCTACCTCTGCCTTGTGCAGGCAGGGTCCACAGCATGCTGAAGGGGCCAGGCCCCAGCAGACCCTACTCTTCCCCCCTCTCTTCCTTCCTGATGTGCTCTAACTCCCACTGCCTACAACCTGCTTCCCTCCTGTTCATGCTTGACTGCCACCTGGTGCAGGCAGGGTCCCCAGCATTCTGGAGGGGTCAGACCCTGGCAGACCCTTCTCCTCCACCCCTTGCCTTCCCCTCCTCCAAATCCCACACTTTTCACCCCCCCCTGCTCTCTGCCTATTTGTTGCTCAGTGTGCCTTCCTGGTGAAACATTTCAATAAATAAAATAAATCTAGCTGATTTATTATATGTGACTGTGACAGGGAGATCCTGCCACTCTTGAGGACCAACCTTTCTTAAATCTGTTGCAAAGGTTCTTCAGTTTCTTAGCCTAATCTATCCTTTACAATTTCTAGTCCATAAGGTTGGCCACCTATGCCCCCTCTTTCTTTACTATGCTGTACTGTCCTCTTTAATTCTCCTTTTCCCTCTCAGGTCCTCGTACAGGAAGAATATTGTGGTGACCTCCGAGCTTATGTAAAACAACAGGCTGTGTTTATCATTGTTGGTTTTAGTATGTAATAGCATTATGTCATAAAATACCTTGATGTATATGCCTTATATTTATGAAACCTGTAAATGTTGAAAATACCATGGCACTAGGTGTTTTTGATAAAGGTAAAAAGTACTAGGTGACTGTATTATAGAAATTAAGTTGTCTGTGTTGTTAAATGCATGTAAATTGGCACCATGCATTCCTGCTATAAACGGAGCCAATATAAAATGTCATGGTGATTTGCATATATCCCATGATGCTTTGCATGATGGAAGTATGTGTGATGTTGTGTTTCTTTGAAACTTGGCTTATTGCCAATGCCCTTTGGGGTAACCCTTGTTCAGTGCTTCTGCACTGAGGTTGTTTGCCTGCAGCTTGTTTTGTTTTTTTTTCTTTTTGTGTCCCCACCACTCAAGCAAAAAAAGCAACCATAGGGATGAAGGGGTTTCACTGAAACATTGGGATCAGTGGATCAGCAGATCGATAAATCGACAAGTGCAGAGGAAAGACATACATAGTTTGTTGCTGCAAACTGATGTATTGAAGAAGGAATATGCCATTTCTGAAGGTTATCTCCTGTATGTTGACTAAACATCACACAGAGATTGTGTGTTGAAACTGAAGTTCAATGTCTGGTCCATCTGTTATCCCACAACTCCTCCACAGACTTGTTGTCAGAGTGGGATAACTTGCTGGAAACATCTGGACTGCCCTAAGAGGGATGTTTTCCAGTGGATATTGCCCAGATATCCCAGGTGGACTGATGCACCAGGAGTTGCCAGAGGAGAACCCAGAGAAGAAAGTCTGTGGAGTTCTGAACAGAACCATGTCTGACAGACAGAGAGAAGCTGCTGCCCGGACCTGACCTGAGAGCCTGAGGAATGCCAAGCCTGAAGACAATGAAGAGATGCAAATGGATGAAGAACTATCATGGGGTCAAGGCAGACTGACTACGCAGAGAGGCAGAACACTGGTGCCAGATGCTCGAGAGGTCCTTGCCAGAGAGTTTGGATAAAGAATCAGAGGAGGATTTTTTCATGCGACTCAGCTGGAGGAGGACCCCCCCTCACTGAGCAGGATATTTATTTATCTGTGTTCCCAGGATGTTGCCTGTTGGAGGTCAGAGATACAAGTATGGAACTTGAATGTGACACTCCAGGTAAGACTGTGCCTAGTGATATTGTGCTGGGGTTGAAGACTCAAAGCAAGGAAGAAGAAGACCATGAGGCTGAAGAGATTTTTTCTTGTATTTATACAGTTAAATCTACTAACAATATTGACTGGGGTGTACTGCAAGTTAAAGATGCTAATGTTGCTAAAATGTTACAATATGTTAAGATCAAGGAGGTGGTACATGTGTTTTTTTTTTTGAAGGTAAATGGATTGGAACCTGTGTTGGGGTAACACCTAGAGTGTCTACCCTCAGGTGTCTGTATCAGTAGTACGTGAAATGAATGAATCAAGAGACATAGTGGGTTTATGTAGAGGGGTTGAACCTAGGTCTGGGCTCTTGCTTAAAACTGACATGTCTGGTGGGGTTGGAGCAGGTAATTACTCACCCCAGAGAAAGTCTTTCTATGGTACTGGACTTTACAGCCATTCAGATTTTTGGTTAAGAAATATGACGGATTTTCACTAAAAGGAGATAGTGCAGGGAAGGTATCATTAGTCTCTGTTGAGAAATATGTGTTAATGCCTCAGGGTAAAGAATGATGATATCCACAATGTTTATGATGGAATGTTTATCATTAATAGGGACCCTGAGACAGAGCTCCTGAAGATGGATGGGTGGATGCTTCATCCCTACCTGAGACAGGAAAGTGGTAAGCAGTCAGCGATAACTGCTTCCCTCTTAAGGTGGGGATATGTGACAGGGAGATCCTGCCACTCTTGTGGACTGACCTTTCTTAAAGTTGTTGCAATTCTTCTTCTGTTTCTTAGACTAACCTATCCTTTACCATTTCTAGTCCATAAGGTTGGCCACCTATGCCCCCCCCCTTTCTTGACTATGCTGCATTGTCCTCTTTAATTTTCCTTTTCCCTTTTAGGTCCTCATACAGGGAGGTTATTGCGGTAACCTCCGAGCTTATGTAAAACAACAGGCTGTGTTTATCATTGTTGGATTTAGCATGTAATAGCACTATGTCATAAAATACCTTGATGTACATGTCCTATGTTTATGAAACCTGTAAATGTTGAAAATATCATGGTGCTAGGTGTTTTTGATAAAGGTAAAATGTACTAGATGACTGTATTATAGAAATTAAGTTGGTTGTGTTGTTAAATGCATGTAAATTGGTACCATGCATTCCTGCTGTAAACTGAGCCAATCTGAAACTGCATGATGATTTGCATATATCCCATGATGCTTTGCATTCTGGAAGTATGTGTAATGTTGTGTTTCATTGAAACTTGGCTTATTGCCAATGTCCTTTTAGGGTAACCCTTGTTTCAGTGCTTCTGCACTGAGGTTCTTTGTCTGTAGCTTGTTTTGGGTTTTTTTCTTTTTGAGGCCCCACCACCCAAGCAAACAATGCAACCATAGGGATGAAGAGTTTTCACTGAAAAGCTGAGATCATAAATCAGTAGGTGCTGACAAGTGCAGAGGAAGGACATAAGTAGTCTATTGCTGCAAACGGATGTATTGAAGAAGGAATATGCCATTGCTGAAGGTTATCCTTTCTATGTTGAATAAACATCACACAGAGATTGTGTGTTGAAACTGAAGTTCGGTGTCTGGTCCATCTGTTATCACACAACCCCTCCACAGTGACTTCTACTTTTCTCAAGCTTGAACCATTTACATAGCCATAAACATGGCTCCCATAATCTAAAATTGGAATTAAGAGTTGAGTTATAATTACATATCTCAGATTTCTATTAATACAAATTGCCTTGCTCTAAACGGCCCAAGTTTACAGTTGACTTTTCTAGTTTCTATTTCAATGTGATGGTCAAAACTTAAGTTTTTATCTGCACAGATGCCTTAGTATTTATAGTCAGGGACTGTTGCTAATTCTATACCATCCTTAGTGACTATTTTTTAACTTTGGATCATTTACCCTCCTGCCAGTGGTACCATGAAGAAAGGCCATTGCTTAGGACTTCTTACTATTTAGTACCAATCATGAGTGGACAAACCAAGAATGCAATGGCCAAAAATCTAACTGTAGCTTTTAGCTTGTTCCCTTTGATCATCTGTGAAATTACCTGGGTGGAATCATTTACTTTAAATGAGCAAATTTAGGCAATGAACTCTATTTAAGAGTAGTCAGTGTAGACATTTCATAGTTTTGACCAAACAGTGGGATAAAGCTTTGCATTTGGTGGTTTGGCTTGCTCACATTGGAATTCCAATCTGAAAACTAAGAGAACCCCTTTTTCATGGAGTTAAATGTAAGAAAATAGCCAATTCAGGCAGTTTAAAGATTTTACTTCTCAGATTTGCAATGGGGGGGGGTGCACTGGATTCTGTTTGTTTCTTTGTTTGTTACATGCCAGAAACCAGTAGTGCTCCTCAGCAGAAATGTGAATTGAACTCAGTACGCTGTATTTTTTATGTAACTTGGCAAACCATTCATATAAATCAAGAATAAGAAGGGCCCAATATAAAGTCAAAGTCAAAGTCAACTTTATTTAAAAAGACGCCCAATCCCGAAGGCTCTGGGCGCCGCACAAAACCTATACAGTATGTCATACCGTGTACAAAAAGTTAAAATATCATACACATAACTTAAACCCCAAAAGCCTGCACAAATAAAAAGATCTTAAGATGACTCTTAAAGGCCTCTATAGTGGGGGCCTCTCTCACTTCAAACGGCAACGAGTTCCAGAGAGCTGGAGCAGCAACTCCAAAGGATCGATCCCTGCTGATTTCAACCTAGCTCCTTGAACTGTGAGGAGGCCACCACCAGAAGAGCGGAGATCCCGACAGAGGTGGACGGTACCAGAGATCAGAAAGGTAACCAGGGCCCTGTCCATGTAGGGTCTTATAGGTGAAAGCCCACAGCAAACCAAACTCTCCACCTGACAGGCAACCCAGTGCAATTCGCGCCTTAACACGAGTTATATGACAGAACTTACTTTGTCCAGTCAAAAGCCGGGCAGCAGCATTTTGCACTAGCTGCAGTCTGCGAAGAGATTACAGAGACCCCGAGATAGAAGCGATTACAGTAGTCAAGTCTCAAGTGACCAAGGCATGTACCAAAGTAGGGAGGTCCAGAGCGAAACAGGGCTTAATCTCTGGCGATATTTCTAAGATAGAAAGAAACAGGAGCGCACCACGGAGGATATTTGAGCCTCCATGGATAAGTTCCTGTCAAAGATATAACCAAGATTACGCACCGTTGGGGAGGACATCAATGACACAGCTCTAGCACAATGCCAGTTGCAGAATCAAGCCATCCCATCACGAGCTCTGTTCGACTCCACTACCAGTACCTCAGTCTTATTAGGGTTAAGTCGCAGCCAGCTGGAAGACATCAGTCATTTATCTCAGCCAGACAGATATTCATCACATCCACTGCATTTGATGTTCCTGGGGCAAAGGATAGGTATAGCTGAGTATCATCAGCATAGCAATGAAAATTCAGACCATACCTCTAATGATCTCCCCAGGGCAGCATATACACTGCGAACAACATTGGGGCCAATACGAACCCTGAGGACTCCACACGAAAGGAGGCAGGGCATGGATGAGAAATTACCCATCACAACCCGCTGCCTCCTGTTAGTAAGAAATGTCTCAAACCATTTGATGACAACACGGTGAGTCCGCATAACTCCCTCAGGCGGAAAGCAACACACAATGGTCCACAGTGTCAAATGCTGAGGAGAGATCAAGGAGGACAAGAATTGTCTTTTCCCCCTGATCTCTAGCCCTAAGGAGATCATTTTGCACCCGAACTAATGCAGTTTCAGTGCTATGCCTGGCCCGAAAGGCTGACTGGAAGGGATCATACAACTCGTGGGTCATGAGATGCTCTCCCAACTGAAGTGATACCACCTTCTCAACAACCTTTCCCAGAAATGGAAGATTGGAGATAGGACGGTAATTTGCCCTAATCTCCGGGTCCAGAGAAGCTTTCTTTAAAAGGGGTCTCACCAGAGCCTCCTTCAAGGCATCCGGAAAGACACCCTGACTCAAGGAACACCGGACAATCAGGGCAAACACCGGGCCAACAGTGTCAATGCACCTCATCAAGAAGCGTTGGCACAGGATCCAGTTCCTGAAGGTATACTTCAAGTTGGCGCTATCTCAATGACCTCACGAACTTCACGGAACAAACTCCCACCACTCAGAGAGTGCTCTTTGAACACGACTGACAACCACTGACAGCAATGGTATTACTGGCTGAGGAGACCTCCCCTGGATTGCAGACACCCTGTCCGAGAAAACCGAGCAAATTCCTCACAATCCTTATTTGAGAAACTCTTCGAGCTGAAGACAGGAAGGATGAAGAAGTCTGTCAACAGTCCGGAAGAGTGAGGCTGGTCGGCTTCTCCCAGCAGACAATCTCCCGAGACAAAATAATGTCTTCTTTTGGTTGATTGCCTCCTGGTATGCGTAATAATGTGCACACAGGACCAGTTGTCCAGCCCCCAGGCAGGATTTCCTCCAGCGACGCTCTAATCTCTGACCCAGCTTCTTCATTTCCCTGAGATCCCTCATGCCTAGGTGATCGGCAGGAAGTTTCTGGTCGCATAACGACAGCGAGAAGTCAATGGCGCCAGATAGCACCTCGATATAGGCAGCTACCCGGCATCAACGGCTCCGACGCATGCATCACCCACCCTTGATAAATCAACTGCCGCCATATAACCCTCAGGGGTAAGATCTTTCAACGGGCGGCAGCGAAATATCTCAGAAGGGGAAGAAATTATGACGGGAGCAGTAAATGTGAACTTCACCGTGCAATGATCAGACCAAGCTACTCGGTCAATATCGAGATCAGTGATCTCGAGTCCCAGTGAGAACACCAGGTCCAATGTGTGGCCATCTCGATGAGTAGGCACGCCGACGAAGACCACCCAGCCCCCAAAAGGGACATACTCTGCAGTAACTCAACGGCGCACCTTTGACTTTTATCCTCAGCCCAACATTGAAATCCCCAAGAAGATACATCTTGGGAGTCCAATGTTGCCGACAACAAACTCGCATAATTCCTGCAGGAACCCCATCGGCCAGGAGGCGATAGGTGAGGAGGATCCTGCAACCAGCATCAAGTCCTCCACGAACAGCCACACATTCAAATGAACCTGGGGTTCCACGGGTACGCAGTGAAGTCAGATTTGATTTAAAAACAAATAGCTACCCGCCACCCTACGATTTTCTCTGGGGCAGTAAACCACAGTATAACCTGGGGGACTGCAGCCTCAAAACAGGGCCAGCATCATCTCCCACCCAGGTCTCTGTAATGCCGCCAGGTCGACCAAAGAAGCAAGAGCGGCAATAATAGCCGTCTTGTTTCTGGACGACCTAGCGTTACCTATTACTACCGCCAGAGGTATTGAGGGTGATGCAGCCCCAGAGGTCACCTGGCCACTTGACCTGGTGGCCTCCCTGGCAATAGGCACCAACCATGTCTGGCTTCTCCTAGATGCTCTATTTATTCCAGGACGTCTCCTGGACTTGACCACCTCGATCCTTTGATCTATTTGCTCATGAGATCATCCCACAGCGCATCGCAAAACAGTCCCCTCAATCCACTTCCTACAACGTCTGATAATAATATCAGACACGGGAGGGATAAAGGGCGTAGCGCATGCAGCTGCAAAATTCCATAAACAATCCTAGGCCCTGAGAGTCGTCTAACAGAACCCCTACACATATCTAATTTAAAAAACCAAATAGCACATATAAATCATGCAGGCAATATACATAAAATCAAGTTTACAATAAAACTGGTTGACATACACAACTATTATAACATAATATATTTCCCACCTTACAACTAAAACAGCAGATTTCAACTACGAGTGGCGCTCGCGCCACTCACAACCTTCAGCAACTAGTGGCCGGCGTCTATGTTATATGCAAGTGCCTCCCCACTCCACAACCAATCAGCCAGCAGCCCCTCTCGTAGCTCCAGCTCCAGGTTGGTACAAATTGCTTACAGCCTCACGCTGTATTGGGCAGAAAGGTTTACTTAGGAGAATAAGCACAAACTCCAAAGACAGCCACACAGTCCTGATTAAAATGAAAGTATTTAGCAGCTAGTGCACAGCCATGCATCGAACAGCTTGCCAGACATCAAAGGACAATATGGAAATGCCATTAGTGAGCGCGCCTGTGTTATATACAGTGCCTCCCCACTCCCAACCAATCAGCCAGCAGCCCCCTCTCGTAGCTCCAGCTCCAGCAGGTTGGTACAAATTGCTTACAGCCTCTCACGCTGCATTGGGCAGAAGGTTCTACGAGGAGAATAAGCACAAACTCCAAAGACAACCACACAGTCCTGATTAAAATGAAAGTATTTAGCAGCTAGTGCACAGCTGCGGCGAACAACGCTTTTGCCAGACATCAAAGGACAATACGGAAATGTCGCTAGTGAGCGGAAGCGCCTCAGGAAAGAGAGCCTCCCCACTCCCACAACCAATCAGCCAGCAGCCCCCTCTCGTAGCTCCAGCTCCAGCAGGTTGGTACAAATTGCTTACAGCCTCTCACGCTGTATTGGGCAGAAAGGTTTACGAGGAGAATAAGCACAAACTCCAAAGACAGCCACACAGTCCTGATTAAAATGAAAGTATTTAGCAGCTAGTGCTCAGCTGCGACGAACAGCGCTTTGCCAGACATCAAAGGCCTCGTAGGAGACCTCTAGACACTCTATTCAAATTTGATAAGTTTCCCTCCACATTCACGCATCAAGTCTATTTGTTATATAAGATGTTAACCACAATAGGATTTCCTCTGGAATATTTAATTTGTGCAATGATATAAAATGTGATGAATTACAAGATCAAAAGCTTTTGACAAGTCCACGAACACTGCACCCACCGCCATTCCCTTAAAGGATGTGCAACTAAGTCAGAATGGTCAGTGAGTGTGGTGCTTACGGTGTGCCCCATTCTAAAGCCTGATTGACATTTGGTGATCAGGTTATATATTTCCAAGTAGTCATATAACTGACTATGAACCAATATTACAAATACTTTGGATACCACTGGCAGAAGGGCAATCAGTTGAACGTTTGATGGTACAGTTTATTCATTTGGGAAAAAAGGTATTATCTTGGCAGTCTTCCAGCTTTCTTGATATTTACCATAATTTAAGCTCCAGTGATACAATTTGGCAAGAATAAGGTACTGCAATATCTGCAGCACCTTTCAAAAACCTAGGACTGGATATTCAAAGGGTGATGCAGGGCTTGGGGCATGCCCTGCATCAAACCCTTGCATTGGCATGGCAGTGCCAGTCCTGATTGGAACAACTGCACTCAATTTTACAATCTTGAGTACAGTTGTGACAGTTTCCATGATTTATGGCATCTTGCGCCAAATATCTGGCATAAGCTCTGTAAAAATGGCTCCCGGAACTGCCGTAAGCTAGATCACAAAAAGCTGGTCTAACTTGCGGCAAGTGCAGCACAGGGTAGAAAATGCCATTATATTGCTACATGCCTGGTGCACTGTATTGTTTGTGCAGCCAGGGCTTGTGACAATTGTAACCATTTGAAAATCCAGCCCTTAGTCTCTACTTTGGCTATACCACTAGATTTTGGGGATTTTAATTTTCTAATACTTTTAGTATGTCATTTCCAGAGACTACTTTAAATCTGAATATCAGAATATTATTGTTAATACATACTTCTGACTATTATGCAACTCTTTTAGAGTTATATCTTCATTCTGTATATTTAATTTTAGAAGTTCAATATCTGGCAAATATGTGAAGTAGTCATTAAGTATATTTGCAGAGTGTCAACAGGCTATGTAATCCCACCTGTCTTCAGTCCGTGGGAGCCTTTTCACAATCGAGGTGTGATGAGTTTGATCTGTTCTATACTGATAAGATTGCCTTCATTAGATCAGGGATCCAGTTGACGCCCTCTATTGGGGTGTGCAATGATGAACCAGGGGTCATGGGCATTCAGTCTGTCTGGTTTGACTTTGACCAGTTGGTGGTCATGGATGTCATGAAGGTCATCCAGGAGTTGAGGCACACCTACTGCAGTTTTGTTATAGGTCCAACATGCCTTCTTGTAGGATGTGTTGATTTCATTGGCCTGGTCCTGGCTGGGATAGTCCAATGTTCTTTAATGAAAGGGGTCTTTCCTGAGCCTCTGAAGGAGGTAGTAGTAAGACCACACTTGAAGAAAGCCTCACTAGACCCAGACTGCCTAGCTAACTACAGACCTATCTCTAACCTTCCCTTTATGGGAAAGGTTATTGAGAAGTTGGTGGCTCTTCAACTGAAGGCCCATTTATCAACTCACAACATCTAGGAATCTCTTCAGTCAGGCTTTAGGAAAAGGCACAGTACTGAGACTGCCCTGGTTCGGGTGCTGATTGATCATCTCCTGGTGGCGAGGGATGTAGGAAAGCATTCCATTCTTATTTTCCACAATCTCTCAGCTGCATTTGACTCTGTGGACCATGGAGTGCTGTTGGAGCACCTGTGGGTTTGTTGTGGACTGGCTGGTACAGTCCTCAACTGGTTCCATTCTTTCTTTACTAGAAGGATGTAGAGAATGGTGTTGGGGACTTTTTTCTCTGCACCACTGCCCCTGCTGTGTGGGGTCCCGCAGGGCTCCATTCTGTCCCCCATGTTGTTTACAGTGTATATGCTACCACCAGGGGACATTATAAGACAGTATGGGCTGAGTTTTCACTGCTATGCTGATGATACTCAGCTATACCTGTCTTTTGCGCCAAAACAGCAGGATACGGTCCCAGTGTTCAACCAGTTCCTTGCTGAAATCCAAGACTGTATGAGTACCAACTGGTTGAGGTTAAACCAGGATAAGACTGAAGTACTGGTGGTGGAATCTGGTCACTCAAGGGTTGGTGGACAATCTGGATGAGTTTCCAGGCTTAGGCTCTGGGAATCCCAGTTGCTCACCTCTGTCAGGGTGAGAAATCTTGGCGTTGTTCTGGACTGTGGCCTAACACCTGAATGTTAGGTGTCAGCTGTGGTCCAGAGTGCTTTTCACCATCTTAGAAACATTGCCAGGATTAAATACCTGAAACCCCTGGGTGAGCTGCCATCACTAGTCCATGCTTTCATGACATCACGGCTCGATTACTGCAATGCCATCTATATGGGGCTATCAGGGGTTGATCTTCACTGCCTGCAGCTGGTGCAGAATGCGGCAGTCAGGTTGTTGACTGGTCTTTCAAGATCATGTCACATTACACCTGTGCTGCTCCCTCTGCACTGGCTGCCTGTTAGGAGGTGGATCACCTTCATGGTCAGTTTGCTAACCTATAAGGCCCTGCATGAACAGGGGCCTGGCTACCTGCAAGACCTCTTACAGCCCTACCACCCAACCCATCTCCTCCTGTCAGCTGATGGGGACCTTTTGGTGATTCCTAAGGTTCATTTAAAATCATCAGGTGCCTGTGCATTTTTGTTTATGGCACCGACCCTGTGGAATTCACTCTCTCTTTCACTTAGAGGTCCCATCAGTGAATGCCTTCAAAAGGGAGCCAAACACATTCTTATTTAGAGAAGCATGTCCCTCTATTTGAGTTAGTGGATTTAAGAATTCAATTTTATTTATTGTAGTTTATATATTTTAGCTGTTTTATACAAATACGTTCACTTGTACAGCTCCTTGAGTCACAATGAAATGGGCCTAGGTATTGAGAGTGAGTTGTGCCAGCACAATTACAGACTAGCACTACAGAGCCATATTCAACCACCATGGCTGTGCAGCGCAAGTCCTAGTGCGCCATGGCACAAAAGTAATGTATGCAGCACAACTGCAATGGGGCATGCCTGTGAATATGTGGCGCAATGGCATATTCAACCCAAAACTATGGGTCAAGTCAGGAGCAAATCACAGGACCTGCCAGCTGGACTTGATCCTATAAAAACAGGCTCAAACACACACACAGCAGATGCGCAACCTGGAGCAAACTCAGCCGCATGGATGCAAGTCCATTCCTGATACAGCAGGTCATGAGGGGTGTGAGGAGGGAGGAACAACAGCATGGCTGACGAAGGAGCCCATCAGCAGTATGCCCAACACAGATGGTACCATGCCCGCCTCATCTTCGAGGACTACACTGATGTGGAGATTGTGGGCCAGTACCACCTGAACAGGACAATTCTGAGGCAGCTCTGTGAGCTGTGCAGTGATGAGCTGCAGGCACCCACCTGACGGAGTCATGCCATGTCTATGGAGACCAAGGTGACAGCAGTGATGTGCATGCTCACCACAGGCACCTTCCAGAGACCAACAGGTGATACCTCAGGGATCATCCAGTTGGCCACATCCCACCTCCTCACACAGGTCCTCAATGCTCTGCTGCCACATGCTTCGGAGTTCATACAATTCCCAAGCACACAGGCAGAGCATACAGCAAACATGCAGGACTTCCACAGGGTGGCACACATGCCAGCTGTGATAGGGGCCATAGACTGCAACCACATGGCAATATGCACACCACATGGCCCAGAGGGGATGACATACATCAACAGGAAGGGGTACCCCTCCATCAACTGCCAGGTGGTGTGCAATGCCATGGGGCACATAATCAATGTCTGTGCCACACACTTTGAGAGTGCATATGAAGCCTGCATCTGGCACAGTTCCATCTTGTGCCAGAGATTCGAGCATGGGGATATCCCCACGGGGCACCTGTTAGGTGAGCAAGGCACAGGAATGGATGCTGGTGCAGCAATGCCGGGGGAGGAAGGTGATGACACAGGGGAGGGGGGCAGAAGGCAGAGGGCAGCAGGGGTGAGGGGGGATCACAAGCACAGAACAGTGATAACCATATCTTCTCCCCACACAGGGGACAGTGCATACCCACTCAGGCCCTGGCTGCTCACCCCCTACCGGCAACCGTCCATGCCCATGGAGGAGCGATACAATGAGGCACATACTGCCACATGCAATGTCATCTAGCGTGTCTTTGGCATGCTCAAGATGCGGTTCCAATGCCTAGACATATCAGGTGGTGCCCTACAGTACAGCCCATCGAAAGCCTGTGGCCTATTCCTGGCCTGCTGCATGCTGCACAACATGGCCATTGAACATGGGATAGCTGTCCAAGTGGATGAGGGTGACAGCAGTGGGGAAGACAGGGACAACTGCCCAGAAGGGGGTGTGCAGCCACCCATGGGGAGGAGAGACCCCAGGCTGGCGGCAGAGGCCAGGAGGCACAGGGCCACCATCAAACAGGAGCATTATGGAGAACACAGGTAAGTGTAATGACATGCAGGCAGAGCCTGCATGGATCACCACCCCACCCACAGGGCTGGATGGACACATAGGGAGGCATGCAGTGACATGAGCACATACAGAATGCATGGGTGATGCAGAGCCACACAGACACACACAGCACACAGCACACAGCACAGGCATGGGCACACACACAAAAGGCTGCAGGACATGGCATGGATCAGACACATGACACTAGTGCACAGGCACAGCTGGTACAGATCATCACACCCATGCCACAAGGCCCAGCAGCCCAGACAGCACACACAGAGGTCATGCACCACATGCACAGGGCAACACTGCACCTGTGTGCACTAGGCAGCAGCAGCTGACAGCAGGACAGGGCAGCACACCCAGCAGGCCTACTGTATGGTGCCATGGCCACCATGGCTACGTGGGTGGCCACGCCCAGGCTGTTCAGCAGCCATGGGCTGCACAACAGTCACCTGGGCAGTGTCCAACACACTCGCAGGGGTGGAGACCTGAGAACATGACTGGGACCTTGTTGGGGTGTACAGCCAGTCAAACAGGTTTGCACCAGGAGTGTTGGGGATTGACATGTTGGAACCTGGCATCAGCAATGCAGGGGTCACCAGACACCAGGACCGTGGAGTGGACATAGCACTGCAGGGAGTCCTACGTGCACAGCCGCACCCAGTGGATGCCAGCGATGCAAACCCAGCCGTAATGGTGCCAGTCATGCGGGCCAGTGATGCAGTCGTGGCCTCCTGCAGCTGGTGGATCTCATCAATGAGCTGTGCACAGCCACTGTCCTGCCACTCGGCCAGCTGCTGCACCTCTGCCCGCAGTGCACAGATCTCCATATCGAGCATTGCCTGGTTGTCCACGGATGCCCGCAGCAGCTGGGTGTGCTCAGCCAGCCTGTCGGTGTCCTGTGCATCCTGGGGCATATGCTGGCCTGCTGGGAGTGACAAGGCATGCTGGTCAATGCCCCTCTCTGGTGGACATTGCACAGAGAACCGCACAGGGGGTAGTGTGGCTATGGGCACACCAGCGGAAGCCCCTGCGGCGTGCTGCCTGGTGGTCCCTGCATCCTGCTGCCACCGTCCCTCTGTCATCTGGTCTGTGGCCAGTGCATCCATGACCACAACAGCATCCCCACCCTCACCAGGCACAACAGTAGCACCACACACCACTGTGTTGGGAGGGACAGGGGGCAGCCATGCACCAACACTGGACCTTGACTGTGCCTGCGACTCTCCCTGGAAACTGTCAGGCACCACATGCCTAGCACTGTCCAGAATCAATGCCATGTCATCATTGGAGTCAGATGCACCACTCAGCTGTGTACCTGCACACAGCACAGGCAGGCTGTCACACATCAGCAGCTGGGACAGTGTATCATCCAACTCCAGCCCCAGGACATCCAGCAGCCCCATGCTGTCATGGTGAGGTCAGTCTCTGTGCAGTATGCCCGTGAATGTCGATGGCTCCTCCACCTCCAGTCCCATGGTGGTGTCCTCCTCCACAGGTGCCTCTCCATGGAGCCATGAAAGTGATGGAAAACAGAAACACAGAGTCAGCGTATGTGTAGCACCTATGCAGGCAGGTTCTTCACCCAAGGGTGCATACTGCTAGGGCCCTCATCCACCAGTGTGCCATGCCGAGCTGCACGCCTCACTCACATGGGCCACACGGCAGGGTGGCAGGACCACCTGCATGTGACTGCCCCAATCCCCCCATGCATGGTGTGTTGACTCACCATGCTGCGAGGGGCTGCCACCCATCTGGAAATCACCACTGGGAATGCCATCTATGGCAGCATGTGTGATGGTAGCTGCCACCAGCTTCTCAGTTGCCATCAGTGCTGTTGGTGGTGGGTGGTCTGCTGCCCATCCTGGTGTGGAATGCCCTGATGACTGCCACCTTCTCCTTTATATGACATTTGTCAGTTCCCACCTTTTTTTGGCACTCCTGGGCACTTCTCTGGTGCCTGCCATGGGCAGTCACGTAGGTGGCCACTGCCTCCCACTCGGCCATCCTGTCCTGTGTCATGCCTGTGACACCACTCAGAAGGGCCTCCCTGTTGAGACAGGCCTCAAACAGGGCCTGCTGCTCCTCCTTTGTGAAATTGGGCCTGCACTTCCATGCAGGCCCACGCTCCTCTTCTCCTTCAGCCTCAGACATCATGCTACCTGCGGACAGTAACAGATTGGAATATCAGCAGCAGCATGGCACAGAAGGTTGCTCCCTTGCACTGTAGGCATGGGCCTCTCATGGCCAGCGTTATGTTCTCTTTACCAATCTGACTGCAATACCAGTCTGTGGCCTCTGTGCTCCAGCATGGCGTTTTTCAAGTGCAATGCATGCAAATGAGCTTATGCACAATGGTAATGACCTGCTAATGAGCCCTGTTGCACCACGCATAGCCTAATGAGGTGATTTGCATATGATGACTGAATATCGTGATTTTGCACCGTGCTCAATCCGAATGCACTGGAGCAATCATGCGGCACAAGACCTGTGCATGCGCGGTACTCGGGCTTGCAGTGCGCATGTGTGCGGCCGTGTGCTTTGGCCTATCACATGACCATACATTGTGAATGTGGTGCTGCTCTCCTATTGTGCAACCGTGTACATCACAATGCAGTGGCCCATTGCGCGGCCTCACGGGATGCGCTATGCTGCATACAGCACAGGCCGAGGTCATGCATGCCATTGCACAGGGTCATGCCCTGTGCTGTGTGAGTCACGGCCATGGCCCCATGCACCCACCAGGGCATGCCACTGTGCACATGCATGGTGCTGTACAATACTCCTCCACAGCTCATGCCAATCATGCATCCACGTGCTGCATGGTCCCATACGGCGGTATGCTGTTGCACAATGTCCAGGGACTGCACCATGTGCCTGCAGTGTAGGCCATTGCATGTCCAATGGTACCGTAGAACTGCAGCCATGCCAGGCAATAGTGCAGCATGTTGGGCAGTCAATTGGCGCAACAATGAAATGTGCAACTTGGTTACATTGGTGGTGCCATATACGCCCCAGCTGTTTAAACAGGTGCCCTTGCAGCACCCCAGGTCCCATGTGTGGGACCATGTGACCATGGCCATGGAACACTGCATGGGGGTGCTGTGTACAACTGAACAATGCAGGCACTGCTATGGTGACCTCAGACAGCAGGATCCTGAATGGCTGCGTCGGATCCAGGCTCATGTGCAGCGTGGCCCTGTGCCACAGCCAGGTTAGTATTCCCATGCATCATTCATGCCCATATGCCCATGATGTTCCTGTTGTGGGTGTCAGGATGTGCAACATGTGCTGCTGCTGGTGGGAGGGTATGGTCCTGGTGGTTGCTGTGTTTCATGCTTGTGCAGCATGCGCAATGCTGTTGTGCGTGCCACAGTCGTGAATGCACCAGTGACACAGAGTGGGCGGTGTCCTACCCTGCGCCATGCCAGCTTTGTGCTGAGGGGTTGTCTGTGCATGACCATCCTCTCATATCTATCTCTCTCTCTCTCTCTCTCTCTCTATCATCCATCCACAGGGCCAGAGGACTGCAGGAGGGCCGGAGCAGCCACAGCCACACCCGGCAGGCATGATGATGGGATGGCTGCTGGGGCTGCTGGACAGTGATGGACAGGTAGACATGTTCATACTACTGTACTGTGCATGTGTGGGTCACAGTAGGCCACAGGGTTCCAGACATGGTCATCACAGCCATGTGTGGGCGCTGCCTGGGTGGGTGCAGGGACCAGTGGACATGCAGGTGTTGCACTGCATGTGCATGTACCATGCCCTTATCCACTGTGCTGCCTGGGGGGGTTGTGCACACAGCCTCCACTGTATGTGTGGCCATGGGTGCCTGTGGTCCAGGTCATGTGCATTGCATGTGCGCCATTGCACCCACTGCAGGGCCCTGTGTGCCTGTCTGCACTGCTGTGGTGTGCTGTGTGGCCAGCTGGTGCAGCCCTCCATGCACGGGACCTTTGGGGTCTGTCCACTGGTGTGTTCCTCTGCTGTGCAGTGCACTCTGAGGGTGAGATGGGGCTCATTCTGGCATGTTGCTTATTGCCTGTTCTGTCCCTTCTCCTAGGTTGGGCACATGTGATGCCTCAGAGGAGGACAGGCTGGATGGTGCAGGCCATATATGCCATACTGTGCCAGCTCAGAAGGATGACAGCAGTGATGGGGTGCCACCTTCGAGTGACCATGGCTCTGCGGAGGGACATCCGCTGGCTGGAGGCCACGATGCATGGGAACAGATCCTGAAAGTCCATTGGGGCACAGTCCCTGTCTGCCCTGCCCTTCCCTCTTGCCTTGCCCATCCACACTTCCCATTGTATAGCCCCTGGACCCTAACCCCAACCTCCCATGTCCCCTTCCTATTCCCATGTTCTTCTTCATATATAGGTGCCCTGTTGGCCCTCATTTCTGTTTGTTTATTAAACAATTTTCTATGTTACTTCCTCTGTGTCTGTGTTTCCTTTGCAGGTGACATGTGGAGCCATGCTGCAGGTGTCTGTTGTGCTGTGCTTGGGTATGTGCCTGATATCCCTCTGCCGTCCCCTTAGGGTGCTGTGCATGTGTGTTCCTGGCATATGTGCCATGTCCCTGTCCTGTGCGTGTCCCATTTGGTGGGTCCCACAGTGGTCTGTGCCTGCCCCTGCACCTTGTCCCCTTGTCTGCCTGCACTGCCCCTCTGTCCACCTGTCATGATGCCCAATACCAGTGTGACCAATGGTGCTGTGCCCTTCCCCACTCTGGGTGGTGGGCTGTGTAGCTCTGGGTGGCCTATGCCTCCCTCACCCCTGGCCCATGGTCCTCTGTATTTGTGTGTTGTCCTGGCACCATGGCCATGGCCAACAGCATAGCCTGTTGGGTGTGTCTTGTGTGGCTCTGCCATTGGCATGCTGGTTGGGCCAGTGTGTTGCCCTGGTGCTTGTGCCATGGTTGGTGGCCCAGGGTCCAATTTCTGCCACCCCCTGGTGCCCTGTGGTGCCTCCGGGACTGTGTGCCCCTGTTGTCTGTAGTTTGCCATGCTGGTGGGGTACTGTGCCCCTGTACATCCCTGCCTGTGTGTCCCTGTTGCCATTGCTCAGATGGCTGGGTTGTGTGTTTTGGCCTGCTCCAGTTTATTCATGGTTGTGCCAGAGCATCTGTGGTTGCGCTATGGTGCATCCTTGCTATATTCAGCCTGCCTTGCGCCACCTCATGTCAGTGGCGCATCTTCTGAATATGACTTCCTTTTCCACATGGCGCATCTGACTTGCACTGCGCTGGACTTGTTCTCACCTTTGGCACAGTTCTGAATATCTAGGCCATAGAGCGTTTTATTAAATAAATAAACTAAACTAATGAATTTTGAAGAACTCCATTTTGTTCCATTTAAATAGGAAATGAATTGTCTACTGTTTTTCAAAGGATTTGATAAAGTCCCAGTGCTATTTTGACTCAGTAGTTTCTTTGACATTTGCATTATTATATTCTCTTTTTTTCAACTGTAATTGTTTGAGTTAGAACATTCCAGGCTTTTGTGAAGTTTTCCCAGTCTTCAATTTTTAGAGTTCTGTTTGCTTTTTTCTATATTCTTTTCTTACTTTCATAGCTGTCTTAATATTTTTGCTCAGTTAACTTGTGGATATGTTTTTTTTTCTTTACTTAAGTCTTTTAAGAGGCTCCAGTTTATTACAAATTTCTAGAAATAATATGAAGAACTCATTTACAGCCTTGTCCATGGATGGGATAAGAAACAGCACTGACCAATTTACTTGGGCAAATTTATTTAACAGCAGCTCTTTAGTGTATTAAATAAAGCACCATCTTTTAATTTCTACTGGTTCAGACAATTTGGTTTCTCTAACAATTGTAGATTACAGCTAATGGTATTGTGGTCACCTAAAATTGGGGAATTTATCTCAATTTTATTTACACCAATTTTAGAAAAAACAAACAGTAGATTGAGCATATTACCAGGGCTGTTTAATCTTCCTTTTCTGGTGGGAGTATTTATAACATGCATAAAATCTAAAAATGTAAGATTATTTTCAAGGCTTTTACCTCTTGGGCACCCAGAGGTAGCTTTAAAATCTTGTGTTAACACTAGTTCATAATGTGCTGAATGATTCAATATAATTTGAGCTAGTTTGTCAAATTCTTTCAACTTGTTCCTAGGCGAAGAATAAATCACATCTATGACCAAGCTGAGAGAATGCAATTTCACCCATAAGCATTCAATGTTATCAACTGATCCCTGATATAGTATTTTTTGTTAGGCCCAAATCCCATATAATAAATACCAATATACCTACACCCCTTTTCTTCTCCCTTTCAAGTAAGTCTATGAGTACAATAGTTCTCTAATTCAAACTCATTATCAGATATATTACTTGTTCACCAGGTCTCTGTGAGAGCAATGATCTCAGACAGTTCCAAATTTATCCAAAAACTAAACAATTCAGTTTTATTCTTTATACTCCTTGCTTTGTCATATATTATTTTTATAACATCCCCATGTTGAAAGGGACCTGGGTTAAGTTCAACATGTTCACTGAGGATTAATGCCATGCATAGGGAACATCTCTGGGTAGATACATAATTCATTTGTTTCAATTAGAAATTTGAAGTTTATAATGCATACCTGTTTACTGAAAAGGAATTTCTCTTTTTAACTTTACTCTAACCCTTCAAATCTTGTAACAGGTGTTTTCCATTGCACGGCCCTGTCCTCAGTGCATCATAAGCTAATTTCTTCTTTATTGTTAGTTACAGCAATGTTAATGCTACCACTGATTTCAGCAAAGAAAAATAGATTAACTGAAACAGTCTCATTCTAGAAAGATTGTTAATACAATTTACAACTTCTACTATGTTGGAAATGTGGGCTCAAAATGCCACAAAAAACTATGAAGAAACATGTGCAGGGTCAGCCATTAGCCCAATGAGTAATAAATACATTGCACCCATGTGTTGGTGAGCTAAGTTTGTGTGTGAACTCAGTGAGTCAGCTGGATGGGCTGAGGCTGAAGGGATGACACTGCTGTGTGACACCACTCCCATCCTGGGGAGGGATGTCACAATGTCCCATCACATGGGCAACACCCTGTGGCAGGCTGGGGAGCCTTCCTACAGAAGGAGGCAATGTGTGTGTTGAGGCCTGATGGGGCTATGCACTGTGTCTGAAGAGATAGGCACACATGAAAAATGAGGCAAACACCAGCCAACAGGGTGTAACTCCAGTAACTGCAGGGCCTACACCATCAGTGAGCACCCTGCTGCTGCCTGTAGCCCAGACCCATCACACACAACCCCATGGATTTACTTTGGAGCTCTGGTACCACCACAGATTCCCCCCTATGGTGAGGCCAGGAGGAGAGCACCATCCAACCCCACCCCACCAGGCTGTTATGAAGTTTGGCAGTACAATACCCAGTCAGTGGTGTGGGGCATGCAATAGCTGGCAGCTTCATCCTGTCGTGGCAACAGTTTTTTACTACATTGTCTCTAACACTCCTGCTTAATACCACACATAATGCTGATGCATGTTTGTGTGCAGACATGCATACACTGATATCGGATGGTGGACAACTATTGTGAGCTACTGAACCTGCAGTACCACCAAGCCACCACCTGGTGGCATTCAATGAGCAGAGCAGATCAACTTGGCCCCTCCCCATACTGGAGAGTGGTCCTAGAGATGTTTAATCCTCTTGCACACCACCACCACCACACTGACCCCTAAGTGACTCAAGTCTGTTAGCGAAGCCATGTCAGTGGTGTGTTGCTATTATACCCCTCCCACCCAATTCACTTGTTTAAAAAAAATATGCAATTCTTCTCTATTTTTATTAATCATACTAACTACTTTCCACTTTTTGGCTACAGCCCTGATAGGACACCATCTACATTATGACAGAACACTGACCACATATATCAGATAACTATTGTTTTGTTTACCCTACCTTTTTGTTCTAGTTAGTTCCTGGAGAGCTGCAGATTCCTTCTGACCCCTTCTCTGTTCTTATTTTACAGGTATGACTGGATGTTCCCTCAAGCCTCCCCCGAGCTCAGGCTCCCTACGACCCTGGTAAACAATATCTTACTTATTAGCCATGCTATGATGGTAAACTAGAACTATGCAGCCCCAAGTATAAATACAATGTTATCTTTCACTTATTAGGTGGTTCATCACATAGGTCTTGAAATATCCCGATAATTCTGTTTATTCCATTTTGTGCAGGTTCTGAAGGGAAACTAACTGCAAAAAAAAAAAAAAAAACTACAGTAATGCAGACATTAAGGTTGAAGAATGCAAACTGCAGAAAGTAAGGAAATAAAAACATTAGGGTTTGGACTTTAAGGAGTATTGGTGTATCTGTGGTATGGTATTCCTTGGGGTTCTCAACCCTGATGCCCACCTCCTTCCCCAGACCCTCAAAATTAAACATGATGTGATACTTTGTGCAGCCCTGTGCAAAGAAAGTTATTTATGATCATACGTTCATGCTTCATATTCCATGATTTCTTGCTTCACGCAGTGCCCTGAGTGAAGACTGATATGACTGATTCTGTTGGCCACATGCAGCAAGACATATTTCTGTACCTCAAACACTGAGTGCTGCATGCAGTAACAGACCCAGTATTCATCAGTAGGAACTTGTACTTGGCTGAGCAATTGTACACCACATAACCGGCCCCCATGGGATGCAAAGGGCTGGCATGCACATCCCTCTGGGCAGGCTGGGCTCCCCAAGCATGACTACATATCTCCATGCTAGGGGTGGGGCTAGCTAGGAGGACAGAAGTGGGCCAGACAGGGGCTTCCAATTGGTAGCCTAGACTGGCCCAACAGTGGATCCCACACTCCACGGGAGCAGATCATGAGACACTGTTGCCCAGGTATGGGCCACCATGTCCCTAATAGCAATTAAAACATGATAAAAATGAGTCAGTGCCTTGCAGCCTGCCCCTACCCCACAGTCCATTGTGGCACTGTGGGAAGGGGGCCGTGGCTGTGGGGTGCCGTGGTGGCATAGGAGCTCCAGAATGGGTGGGCATGCAGCCATTATGGCAGCCCTCTGGCTGGTTTAATGGTAATCCCCCCGACACTGACCAGGCATGGTGCAAATGGTATCATTCATGCCACACTCCACATCCTGGTCCTCCCTGGACATGCCCACTCCGCACCTCCTGCCCAGACAGTCCATATAATTGCACAGGATCCTCTCTGCATGGTCTCAGGCAGGAGTACAGAGGGAGTGCACAGGGGTGGGGCTAGCTAGGGGGACAGAAGCAGGCCAGACTGGGGCTGACTCCGCAGGTGTCTGTCATATACCTGGGATGTGAGCATCCCAGCCCTATGTACCAGGTAAAAGGTGCATAGGGCCAGGATGCCCTTAATGAATAGGTCCCTATACACTTATGAGGCACATGTTTAGAGCTGTATCTTGTGCATCGGACAAGAAGCTAGCAACTGGGATAAGGGGCTGGGCATCAGGCTTCAGAAATCGAAGGAACACCACACCATTGATACGCCAGTACTCTAATGTTGTTATTTCCTTTGTATGCTTTGCATTCTTTAACCTTTAGCACCACTATAGTTAGGGTTGAGTAGGGTGTTCAGTGTTAAACCCCTAACTTTGCTCATTAATATCTTTGGCGCATCTGAAATTTTGTATGTGTTGTCCAGGAGGCAAGGTCTTGATCTGCAAAAAGTTTTGTGATGGCAACATGTGCAGTTCCTGAAATCTGCATATGTCCTTTTCTGTAAATGGCAAATTTTTTTCCTATACTTAACATGGAACTTTTTTTGCTCTCACGTACAGCCAACATGGAATGGAATTTTTTCCCCAGACTTGCAGGGCACAGGTGTCATGTCCTAAGGTAGTGCCTTTGAAAGGTACGGTGAAAAAAATATTAAACAGTTCCAGAATTATAAGACTGTAAAGTTTTGTGTTTTCCCATTCTGAGCATGCACAGTAGGGTTATTGAAATAATGTTCTGGTGCAAAATAAAAAATTGGATGTTGCAAAACATTTTTTGTTTCTCACCACTTTCTTGGCACAGTACCAAACATTTTTTGGTTCCGTGAGGACCGCTATCTTGTTGCTTTTCTCCACGAACTAACAAGCATGGAAAATACATAAAAATGTTGGCATTTAAAAAAAAAAGAAACAGAACCTAACTACAGAGAAACATAGAAACATTGAATGTGACAGCAGATAAGGACCGCTTGGCCCACCCCATCTGCTCATTTCCCTACCTAATGGATAAGCTGCAGATCCTAGTTAACCAACAGCCTGCTTCTTCCTACCCCCACCCCTTAGAATTGCCTTATGACTGTCCCATGCATTCTTGAATTCCCCCACTGTTTTTGACTCCACAACTTCCTCCGGAAGGCTGTTCCATGCATCCACAGCCCTCTCTGTGAAAAAATACTTCCTTACATTACCTCTGAGCTGCCCCCCTTCTTCAAATTGTGCTCCCTTGTTCTTGCACACCTCTTTTTCTGAAAGATACTGCCCTCTTGGACTTTGTTGATTCCCTTGAGGTACTTGAAAGTTTCTATCATGCCCCCCCTTCCTCGAGGCTACACATATTAAGCTCCTTAAGTCTCTCTTCATATGTCTTCCAGTGCAGACCCTGCACCATTTTAGTTGCCCTCCTCTGGACTGCCTCCATCCTGTTTATGTCTTTGCGGAGACTGGGTCTCCAGAACTGCACGCAGCACTCCAGATGGGGTCTCACCAGCTGTCTGTACAGAGGGATAACAACTTCCTGTTTTCCACTGGTGATGCCTCTCCCTATGCATCCCAGTATCCCCCCAGCCCTCCTTACTGCCCTCTCACATTGCTTGCCCACCTTTAGGTCATCTGATATGACTACCCCAGGTCCCTTTCCATTTTTGTTGTTGTTAGTATCTCACCTCCCATTGTGTACTTTTCCCTTGGGTTTTTGTTTCCCAGGTGCATTACCTTGCACTTCTTAGCATTGAATCTAAGCTGCCATACATTTGACTATTCCTCCAACCTTGCCAAGTCCCTTCTCATCCTTTCCACCCCACCTTGTGTATCAACTCTGTTGCAGATCTTTGTGTCATCTGCAAAGAGACATACTTTTCCTTCCAGTCCCTCTGCAATGTCGCTTATAAAGACATTGAAGAGGACTGGTCCTAGTACTGAACCCTGCGGTACCCCACTAGTAACCCCCTTTCTTCAGAGTGGACTCCATTTACTATTACCCTCTGTGTCCTGTTCTCCAGCCAATTCTTTACCCAGGCTACCATCTTGGCTGAGCTAACTTGTATATTAAACTTTGTGTGGGACTGTGTCAAATGCCTTACTAAAGTCTAGGTAGGCCATGTCCACAGCCCTCCTGATCTACTACTTTGGTCACCCAGTCAAAGAAATCTATTAGATTCGTCTGGCATGACCTTCCCGCTGTGAATCCATGCTGCCTTGGGTCCTGTGCCCCTCTGGCCTCTAGGTACTCGACAATTCTTTCCTTCAGAAGTGATTCCATCATTTTCCCTATCACTGAGGTTAAACTAACAGGTCTGTAGTTTCCTGCTTCTGCCCTGCTCCCACTTTTGTGAAGTGGAATCACATCTGCCCTCCTCCAGTCCTCAGGTACCACCCCATCCTCCCATGATTTGTTAAAGAGGGTAGTCAGTGGTGTCACTAGTTCTACCCTTAGTTCTTTTAGAATTCTGGGATGAATCCCATCAGGCCCCATTGCTTTGTCCACCTTCAGTTTTAAGAGTTCTTTCAGAACCCTTTCTTCTGTAAATGGGCTGGTATCAACTTCTGTATCCAGAGTGTTTCTATTGTTTGTTTTAGGTACCTCCCCCTCTCATTTGTGAATACTGAGCAAAATATTTGTTTAGTATCTCTGCCTTTTCACAGTCACCTCTGCCCACCCTCCCTCCCTTTATTAAGCTCACTATCCTCCCTTGGTCTTCCTCTTCCTCCCTGATGTACCTATAAAAGGTTTTATCCCCTTCTTAACTGAGCTGGCTATCTTTTCTTCGGTTTGGGCCTTTGCTGTTCTGACTGCCTTCCCAGCTTCCTTTTGCTTTAACTGATACAATTCTCTGTCCTGCTCCTTCTGTGATTCCTTGTACTTCCTGAATGCTTTCTTTTTCTCTTGAACCTTCCCTGCCACCTCCTTTGAGAACCATAGTGGTTTCTTACATCGTTTTTTTGTTTGCTTCACACAAAGGCTTGTTGCCACTGGTGATGACAGTTTTATTATTCCCCATTGTTCTTCCACCCTCCTTCCTGCCCATTTGCTAGTGCATTCCTTAGGCTCACATTATTTTGGCAAAGTCAGCCCTCCTAAAGTCCAGTACTTTTGCTTTGTATGGCTTGACTCTACTGCTGTGTTTATTGTGAACCATACTGTTCGATGGTCTCTAGTTCCAGATGGCTACCCACTTCTACATCTGTGATCCTCTCTCCATCTCCATTTGAGAGTACCAGGTCTAAGAGTGCTCCTCTCGGTGGGGTCCAATACTAGTTGTCTAAGGCATGCCCCCTGTAGGGCATCTAGAATAACCCCACTCTTAGAAGTGGCTGCTGCAACTGCACTCCAGTTAACATCTGGCATATTCAGATCCCCCATCAGCAATATCTCCCCTTTTTCTGCCATTCTAAGTATACTTTCTATCATTTCCTTGTCCATTTCCTCCCCCTGAGAGGGGGTCTGTATACAACCCCTGTGCGGATTGTGGTGCCATTGCCTGTCTCCAAATTGACCCACAGTGCTTCTCCTCCCGGTTTACCCTTTTGTTCTGTTGCTTTGATTCCTTCCCTTATGTAGAGAGCTACTCCTCCTCCTCCTCCTCTTTTACCCTCCCTGTCCCTCCTGTAGATTGTGTATCCTGGTATGTTTATGTCCAGTCATGGTTCTGTGTGTACCATGTTTCTGTGACTGCCATGATATCCAGATGTTCCTCCTCCATCAAGGCCACTAATTCAGGAAGCTTGTTACCCAGACTACGGGCATTGGTACTCATTGCTTCCATTTTTGATGGCTTTACCTCTTGTAGCAGCATCCCCAGTGACCTTTCTACCTTGGTCTTTTCCTCATTTAGTACCCTGTTTTGTAGGGGAGGCTGGAATTCCTGCTGCTTATCAGTGCCTCCCCTTGACTAGTTTAAAAGCTTGCCAATGATGCATTTAAACCGATTGCCCAAAAGACTTGTTCCCTTCCTGGACAGATGCAGACCATCCTGCCAGTATAGGCTGGTGTCCCTCCAGGTGGAACCCCAGTCCCCAATGAAGACAAACCCCTGTGCTCCACACCATTTTATTCAATCATTCATTGAATCGCATGGTGTGAAGTACCCTCGCCTCACCCATGCCATAGACAGGCAGCACCTCTGAGAAGGATACTGTGTGTTCTGCTTGTCTTAGGCCCCTCTCCAACTTCACAAAGTCCTCCTGCACTGCTCTAATCTCATGTTGAGCTAAGTCATTTGTCCCTAGGTGGACAATGATGTCCAGCTCAGTCTCCCGTGCAGCTGTTCTCATGATCCCGAGGATGCACTTCCTGTCCCTCCAAGCCATGGCACCAGGCAGGCACCTTACTTCAGTTTTTCCTGCTCCCCCCAGTTTTATCCCCCTAATAATTGAGTCCCCCACCAGGAGCTGCTTCCTTTCCCTGTGATGTCCTCTGCCTCCTTCCTGTGGGCCTCCCTTGTGACAGTTGTCCACAACCTCCTTAGTCTCCTCTGTGGGTGCATCCATAGGGGAACTATGCTCCCCCAGAATGGTGTATGGATTGTAGAGTGGTACAACTGACTGGATGTGCATCTGTTCCACCACCCTCACCCTCTCTGAGCCCACTGTGGTCCAACTGCTGTGCTTTCTTGGCACTCTTTGAGGCCCTGTTTAGCTAGATCCTGATGTTTATTTTTTAAAATAGGGGCCAAAAATACCTTTTCTGGGTGTCCAACATCCTAGCTGCCCAGCTTAGCAAGAGGAGCCAGTCACCTACATACTCTATATAAGAACAATGGGACTTTCTTGACCTTCTGCAGCCGCAGCTGGAACTCATGCTGCAGGCTGCAGTGAGAGCAGTGAGCCTTCATTTCTCTGATGTCTAGCAGCTCCCCCCATTGCTGTCCCTTTATGTATGTGATGTTGCTCTGGTGTCTAGTGGCACCCCCCCACCCTCCGATCACCATCCCCATATTTATTTAATAATTTCCTTGGTAGCCCTGCCAGTTCAGTGACTGACAGAAGGGTGCAAGGTTTAACTTGCAGAGTTACATATAGATCACATCAGTGCCAACAAATTGCTGGCTTAGTTACAAAATCCTAGCTGTCCAAACACTGTCTCCACTCTGTCCTTGCCTTCAATAATTTGTCAAAGGACTAGCTTCCAAACTTTTGGGAGGGATGTGTTAAATAGCGCATATTGTCTCCCCCCTCTGGCTGCTAATGAATCAACTGCCATTCAATTAAAAAGAGTTTCAGATTAAAATTAAAATAAAAATTGAAACACGGTGAAAGGAGATCAAAACTGGGATGATTATTTGGGATCTAAAGTCTTCTGGGATGTAAAGGGACTGAAAATGACTTGCTTGAATAATGAACTAACAAATAAGGATCCAAGCCTTGGGCAAGGCATTGCTATATTCACGTCCCCCTTTTCTTCTGTGAGGATTGTAAATGATGGGACTGTATATCGGGACCTGATGGTCTGCTGTTCTGTCTTATTAATGTGTGCACAGGAAGGTTGTGTATTGCACCACATCTGTCTGCTCCATCTCTCTGATGGAGATGGATTTGCTACTATATTGGCTTTATATTAATCTCTGCTTCCTCCCCACCTCTTCCTTCCTTCTCATTCTCTCTCTCTCTTGTAACTGCATGGTGAGATCGGAGGGCTGTGGCATGGCTCGATGACAAGGCAGGAACCTGAGATTAGTACTGCAGTACATCAACACAAATAAAAGAGAAAAAGAGAAAAAATGAATGTGTCTTCTTTTTATCTCCTGTGGTTTACATAATGTACTGTATATGAATGCATAACATGTCTTTGTACAACTTCTATCCTTCCACCTGGCAACAAGATTTGGCATCTCATGAGGCTATCCTGATAACCAATCATGTACAATCAGTCATTATCTATCTATCTATCTATCTATCTATCTATCTATCTATCTATCTACAGAGTATCTATGGCCCTTGTGGTAGGCCATTTGATAGAAAGAAGAGTCTGAGGTCCATGTGGATGTTCAACTCCTACATTCACACAACACAATGAGGCACAAGAGAAACAGCTGATACACAAAAGAAACTATCTAGATGATGTCCCATCAGAGCGGCCACATTTTGTGTTTGAAGTCCCACTGTGGTTAGAATGTTATTGTTCTGGTGTCTGCTGCCTGTCTTCCTTCAGCAACACTTCCATTAAACATCATCACAAATGCCTGACACTCACAGTACAACAAATACAAATATTCCCAAGCCTGACTACACTATCTATGTCCAGAAACACAAACATTAAAAAGGAAAAAAAGTAGTCGGCCCGGTGGTGCTGATGGTTGAGGCACCAGATGCTACACCTTGTGCCACGCTGGTGACCCAGGTTTGAGAACAAGCTCAGGCCACTGGGGGTCAGTAGGGGAGGGAAGGGATTGAGCAACCAGAGGACTTCTCTCCCTTCCAGGGGAGGGATCCAGGGGTATGCATCGCTCCTAGGTGGCCCCTGACGGTGGTCGGGGGCAGTGCAAGGAACTTGTGATGCTAGCAGATGCAGGGGCAGAGCTGTGGCATATGTCAGCATGCAAGTGCCACTGATGTCATTGCATATCTGAACTCCAGGGGCAACCAGCAAGAGAAAAAAACCATGGTGTAGGGAGGCGACAAGGGATCCAGTGGACTGTGCCCACATCCCCAGTGCTGGGCCACCTCCATGACAGCTGGCCAAGCCCCTCACTGGATGAACCCTCCAACCTCAGGAAGGCTGCCAGGTAGGAGAGGCAAGCCCTCCCCTGGGTGGTGATCCAGGGGGCTAGAAAATCCAGTTGAGGGGTGCTGGAGGGGATGAGGCTTCAGGCAGGGGAGTAGAGGTATCAGACTGAGTGATCACCTCTGAGAAATGCCCTGACCATGGTAGCATAAAGAAGGGCCACAAAAAAAAAGACTCATTTGCATCCAAGAATAAAACATTATATGGGCAATTTCTTTCATTTTTATTTCCATTTTAATTTTAAGTCAGCTGAAACATTTTAATGAAGCTGGAGCTCACTGACAGCAGCCAACATACAGCACTAAACGTAATTTAAAAGATGATGATCAACTTACTGATAAACAATCGAATATACAGTACATGTTTGGCTGCTTCATATGTCTGTTAAGAAACTCTATCAAATGTATTATAATTGAGGGAGTGCTTAAATGGATGCTTGTGCAAGGCAACAGTTGGCTGGATTGCATATTTTGCAAGAAAATCATTCAGATAAGGACCTGAAAAGAGGCATGTCTGTGAGAGCAATGGTCCATCCAACATACAGTGATAATCGTACAAATCTTTCATACAGGACCAGCACACAATATGTACTGACTATTTACATCCATATAAAAAGGTCTACTGTAAAACAATTTTCAGCATACAGTAATAATTTTTACAAATCCTTCATACAGCACCAGCATGTAATGTGTGTTGCATATTTACATCCATGTAAAAAACACTACTATAAAGCAATTAAAAAAAAAAACTGCAGGAGGATAAGCCTTAAAAAACAATGAAATAGAGCAACCCTGTATGAGAAGAAAACAGGGAGTCCATACAGTCAGTCCTCTGAGTAAAATAAGAATCCAGATGAAATAAGAAATAGGATGCTTGAAAGGCTAAGGATGAAATAGTATGGAATTATCTAGTTGTCAGCGATCGCTAAGGGGAGAACTTAAAAACTCTTTTTGAAAGTATTAACCCCCCCCCCCAACAAGAAAGACAACCTACTGGTCAAAAATCATAGCTATCCAGATATTTTCTAAAGTCTGAAATTTATTTAAATAAGAGTACTTCTTCCCAGAAAATCTTGCAGCCTACATATTACTATAAGGTGTACCACCGAGACCTCATTCATATGATCTATAGCCCCTTTATGAGTCATGTAAATAGACTGACCATACAATAACTCTGCCACAGTTGAGGCAGCCTAATTTATACAGGGGGATCTGTTGTATTCATTTTAATGCTAAAACACATCCTATTTACACTAGTCAATCAACTGTATGATGAGTCATTTCCTTTAATGAAGTTTTTAATGTTTCCAATTCAATAAAGTCATCTGTTCTTGCAACAGCCTCATTTAATCTCTAAAACTAGACAAAGAGTGAAAATTGAGCATTTGTACCATCACACAGACTTCCATGCAGTACCACTACATAAATTGCTGCATTTCATGAAAAAAGCAACTAAGCGCACAGTTTAGGGGTAACTAGGTTGAAATATATGTCTGTATGTATATTACAACAAGGTCTAGTGACAATAGCACAGCCATGATGAAACAGTGAACATGTTTAAATCCTGCCACAGTCATTCATTGTATGATTGATGCAGAGCAAAAGGCTTAAGCTGGGTAAAAGCAGGAACCCACTGAGAACAAAATACTCAGCTGGGCTATCCAGGGTAAGTAAATTGCAAAACAAACAAACAAACAAACAAAACAAAAAAAGAAAACAGGAAAAACGTTGCCTATCCTGGATAATCTCTTCTAAATAATTTAGGAATACTAATATAATAGTTGGGGTTACCAGGCAATAACCATATTTGGGACAACTTAATTTGGAGGCAGCAGGCAAAGATGTTTATATAGTCTCAGGTAGCTTAATTTGGTTTAATGCTCATCACTATAGTTATTATAATGAAAAATATATGTAGTTAGATGAAAAAATAATTAGAAGATATGTTTAGAGAAGTAAAAAAGTGAACTTCCTGCTGCCAGTGTTACTGTACATATTCACGACAGAATGTTGACAGCATGGAGCAGAGAGTAGGTATGAGGCAGTCAGAATGCAGGGATTAGTCTCAATGCTGAGTCTATTATCCTGTTATAACTGAATAAAGGAACAGTATATCCGCATTCTGATTCACTGAGGGATTTACTTTCCAGTAAAATAACTAATACATTAATGATTGGAGGTCAAACAAAACTCATCTGCATACTTACTGTATTTCAAATAAAGTAACATTTGAAAAAGTGTGATAATTTTTAGACAGAGGTGAAACCACATGTCCTGAGTGAAATGCTTCATATGAAGTTTACTAAAGATTGAAACTTGAAATGAAATTGAGGAGACTGCTCCAACCAAGCCTTGGCCACCAATGTTCATGCATCAATTAATGAGTAAGTCAGGATAGAAAATAGTTCTGGAAGGGTTCTATCTCAGACAAGATGGTCATTTTCATTAAAGAGCTACTGACGCCAAAAAGAAAACTTTGCAAAATATAATAGGAACAATTCAGCTTGCATTCCATATGTATTCCACATATGTCTCTTCCTTGTTATTTATTACTGAGTAAATTTGCATAAGTACATGATTTTACCCCTCAGATTTCCTTTAGAGTTTATCTGCCTCGGTAACTTACTCCCTACTTCAAGTCATAATGTTCTGTTGTGACATCACAATCTGTTGCCATGGGGGTAACTGATGTCACAAGCAGGGCATTATGTCCTTAGGTAGGGAGAAAGCAACAGGAATAGATGAACTTTTCAGGAGCAAATATCCTGTTTTCATGCAAATGATCTCAGTAATAAATAATGGAGAGAAAGAGTGCAAAACTAATGTGAATACAAGCTGAAATGTGTCTAAATGTTATGTTTTGTTAAAGTTCTCCTGAAGGTATCAGCTGCTCTTTAAGTTATAACACATCCCACTGGATTATAAGCAAACAGCAACAGTAGGAAAATCCTTTCTGAACTTGGGCGAGGGGCAATTTAGTATCTCCTGCTAAGGGGTGTAGCCTGGAGACTACAATTTATGCATCAGTGTGTAACCCCTCCCATTTCCATACATAAACCTGTTTGTTGCCACCCCAATTCTGTTCTTCAAATCCAGTGAAATATAAGGGACAACATATCCTGCTGTATGCAGTTGATTTGTCCACAGGTGCTAAACAATGGGATTTCTTTGGTGGAACCCCTCATTCTGAAATCCTGGCTATGCCCTTGCTAGTGACAGTCCTGCCCTCAGATCCCTGTGGCCATAATGATTTCATATTTCCCTGGTGTCTAGTGGAACCCCCATCCTCTGATCACCATCCCTGTCACAAATAAAGAAAATCATCCTTCAATGTTTTTTTTCTTAAACCTGCAAAAAAGAAAATGGTCCCTCACCAATCTGACCCTCTACCTCCACCTCCCACTCAACATCCACCACCCCAAATGACGCAGTACACCCCCACACATCCTCACTTGAACAGATCACAGGGCGAAGATCCACTCTCTGATCAAAGATATGTCTTGCTTCTGGAACCTTCGAATGCAATATGGGAAACTAAGGAAAGTGCGTCTCAATGTATTTCAATGGAGTTTTCAACTTTGATGCATAATTTTGCCATTTTTTGCATATTTTGATCTCTAATTTTCAACATGGCCTTTTTGGAACTCCACCTCATTAACAATGGTGGTAGAAGTACACAGATCCAGCCCAAAAGGTGATTTCATAGTCAGTTGGTGAAATCACCTTTCAGGCAGGATCTGAAAATTTTCACTGTCCTTGTTCATCAGGTGGAGTCATAAGAATTCTGTGTTGAAAATTTGGGGTCAAAATATGTAAAACTGACAAAAGTTATATGCAAATGTTGAAATTTTGCTACGCTTACTTGTATCTTTGGTAATTTAAAATATTTTGACCCCAAATTTTCAACATACCCATTTTTATGTTTGCTTGCACGGATGAGCAAGAATCATAGTGACACCACACGAGTTTTCGTAGGTGTGCCTACCCCACTTCCAATGCCCTGCTCCCTTTTGCAGGCACGGCTGCACCGCACCAATGAATGTCGAAGCTGTCCATGACAGCTGTTCAAATGCAGTGGTGAACAGTTCTGAGAAAAACACTGCCACAATCAGCGGTGGTAATGTGTAGGCAATATACAAATTGTCTACACGTCAGCACTGCATCTGAACTATCATAGACAGTTCACCCCCCCATGAACACCTATGTAGCATGCTGGGAGCCCACCCCAGCACGCTCATGTATTCCCTTCCACCCCCGGACACTGTATGACCGACAGGGGTACCCAATCCCCATTGGCGCCACTGCCCCCAAACAGACTTCCAGGTGCCATGCTGGGAGCCCACCCCAGCATGGAAAAAGTTGGTATGGCCAACAGGGGTGCCTAATCCCCGTTGGCACCACTGTACCCCCCAAAAAAACAGACCTCTAGGTGCCACGCTGGGAGCCCACCCCAGCATGGCAAAAGTCAGTATGGCCAACGGGGCTGGGTGTCCAATCTCCCATTGGCTCCACTGCCTCCCCAAAAAATAAACTTCCAGCTGCCATGCTGGGCACTTACCCCAGTATGGCAAAAGTCCCGCATCATCTTCCTGAATAAGAAAAAAACACACCTGTAAAAAAAAGGTCCCTTATTGAGTGCCTTGTCCCATCCCTCAACCCGCTCCCACCCTCTGCGCACCCATCTCCCCACACCCCCCTTGACCCCATACTTACCTCTGGAGCCCAGCATGACGATCTTCAGTGGACCAGGAACATGTCTGCACTCTTCAAAGCTGACCGCGAACTGAAGAAATGCCGGTAAGCAGTATAATGGCATAAATGTTTTTTTTTCAACTTTGGTGCATGTCTTGGCCATTTTGGGGATTTTTTTCACCAAATTTTCCACATAGCAGCCCGGTGGCACTGAGGGTTGAGGCGCTGGATGCCACACCTCGTGTCACGCCAGCAACCCGGGTTCGGGAACGGACTCGGGTCGTCGCGGGTCGGCAGGGGGGAAGGAGGATCGAGTGTCCCAAAGGATGCTCTCCTCCTTCGGGGAGGGACCAGGGTGTTTAGCCACCTGATGCCAAGAGCCGTGAAGCACCGACTGGGCAACGGTGGCTCCCTAGGGCAGGGAGCCGGGAGGGAGGATGCCTTTGGCACTTGGCAGGCGTGCGTGGAACACGTTCCCTGAGCCGGCGTCCTCGGGGGGTGAGAGGGGAGGGACAGAAAACTGAAAAAACAACCCTCGGCACTCCGGATGATGGCAGCTCCAGCCACCCAGATGACACAACACGGGCAGACCCCGCTGTGTAAGGTGCTAAGGAGGCAGGTAAGAGCACCTGAGAAAAAGAGACACTCTAGGGGCAGACTCAGTGGGGGAGTCTGGAGGGCATTGAGACAGCCCAAAGGAGGGGAGTGCAGGGGGGCATCCAGGAGGGGATAAAAAGAATAAAAAAATTTTCAACATAGGGTTCTTGGGGCATGACCTCATGAACTCAGTCACTGTCATTTTGTTATTCTGTCCCGAAAGGTGATTTTGCAGTCACTGCATGGAACCACCTTTCAGGACTGAGTAATGAAACAACAGTGTCATAGTTCATGAGGTAGGCCCCCTAAAACCCTATGTTGAAAATTTGGTGAAAAAATTCCTAAAAATGAATGTTTTACAAGTGTACGCATACTCGTAACTTCACAAATTTTTTATATTTTCACTCCAGATTTTCAACATTGCCATTTTATCACACCTCCTCATGAGCAGTACAGCTGTCATTTTTCACAATTCACCCAAAATGTGTTTTCGCGCATGTAGTGCACAATGGCACAGTCGGTCAGTGTGCAAAATCAATGTTTGGGACAGATTAAGAAAATCACAGTGATGCTGTTCATCAGCAGAGGTCTTAAAATGGCTATGTTGAAAATTTGGTGACAAAAGTCCATAAAATGACTGCGTTACAAGCGTGCATTGTGCAGTTTCCATGCACCCTCATAAGTTCAGGAATTTGCAATATTTTCAGTCCAGATATTCTACACTGGCATTTTTCCACACCTCCTTATGAATGGTACAGCTGTCATTTTTCACACCCTGGCCAAAATGTGTTTTAGCACTTCTGGTGCAGAAATGCGTGGTCGCTGTGGGAAATCAGTGTTTGGGACAGATTAAGAAAATTACAGTGTCACTGTTCATGAGTGAAGGTCCCAAAATGCCTGTGTTGACAATCTGTTGTAAAAAAATCCCCAAACTAATTACATTACGGGTGTGCGTTGCACAGTTTCTATGCACGCTCATGACTTCACAAGTTTTTTTATATTTTCACTCCAGATTTTCAACATTGCCATTTTTTATACATCCCCATGAACAGTACAGCTGTAATTTTTCACATCCTATTCGAAATGTGTTTTCGCACCTATGGTGCCAAATGGTGTAGTCGCTGTACAGAATCAGCTTTCAGCTAATGAACTGATATTGCCACTGTTCATGAGGTGGGGGTCACAGATAACCCATGTTGAAAATTTGAAGTGAAAATACCAACCAATGCTTGGGGCGTTAGGGTTTCCAGCCATAATGTCCCACCCTGTAGAAACTGACAGGCATCAGGGGTGTGACTTGGGATTGTCACCTGTAATGCTTATGCCATTCCACCCCCACCCACACCCTGCAGCCAGTGACAGGCATCGGGGTGTACCTTGGACTCTTCGGCCCCAAAGTTCACCCCATTCTCCTATACTGCACCCATCTCTCTGTATTTCCTTATGGAATGGGGTGAGCATAAGGCCCAAAGACTCCAAGGCACACCGTGACACTTGTCGGTGTCTGCAGGGTAGGGTGTGGTGAAATGGCATGGCCTTTATGCCTCATGACCCAAAGACACACCCCAATGCCTGTCAGTCTCTGCAGGGTGGTGGGGTTGGCTTCAGTTCAATTCTTTACTGCCATTCCCATTATGCATCTCTTTAACTCCTACACTACCAATGCCAATGCCAGCAAACAAACATTTGGCATTGACAAATGTTTGTCTTTTTGTACATCTATGTTGGTCTAATAAAAGGTATCATACCATTTGCTTCTGGATCTGTTCTTACAAGAACCAATACAGCAACTAAACTAATTCTGCATGTGCTAAGTTGTAACTTAGTATTCTTATAAGCATTTAATTTTACACTTTCTATGAACAATGTATAACCTGAATTAAAATTAGTGGCACACCCAGCACATAATGTAGGGTATTTGATAAAACTGATGCTGTCTTGGCAAAATACAACTCTGAATTCTATACTATAAAAATAATGTGGCGATTTCTGAATTGTTCAGTTATAGTGAACATATCACCATCTTTTGTCTTCATGTTGGGGAAAATGTTGCTTGCATAGCAAGACTTATACCTAAATGAATACACCCTAGTTTCCCTCTTATTAACACAAAGAAGTCTGTGTAACCAATATTTGTGCGGAGAACTTGCACATACAGTATATGTATTTTTCATGTAAGTACTCACAATCACATAGTTCATAAATACATGTTATAAATTCATTTACACAGTGCTGTAATGTGTACAGTAAGTACATACAGTACAGTATATCAACAGTTATACTATTGTACAGGTGCACTTGCAACTTACCTGTCTGTTTTGGTCAGTCAAGTTACTGAGTGAATGAATGATCTCCTTCAAAACATAATCTTTGTCTAGAGGTGCAGTATTGGTGCATATTACAAGAGACAAAGCAATAAAAAATCTACTGCTGATTTTGATAATGGTAGCTTGGCAATATGTTGTACAGAATATGATGACATTATGATTTGCTTCTTTAATGACCACCATAGGCATTGTAAAGTGCTTTATTTATACTATGATGATGCTGGAGGTGTAGGAAACTACTATAGGAAATTGATTAGATGTCACCTAGTCATTCTGACCCAAGAAACTGAAACAAACAATCTAGTTTAGTGGTGGAGCTATATTTAGTCAGCAAAACTGGAGAATGGCATGCAACTGCTTTGTCATTAAACTACAGAAAAAAAAAAATTTTCAGGAACAACTAACATGTATAACTTAAAACCAAGTTTGCAGTATGACTATGAAATGAAGAGCTTATATTATGTACAAAGGTAATTTTAATAGCTGCCACTGTATACACTATGGTATCATCACTAATGTTCATGCATGTGAAACAGTACATCAGAGTACCAGGATATGTATAACAAATAATTCATCTAATACACTGTTGCCCACCCCAATATTGATATACGCCTTTTCCCATATCTGTTTGTATTGTTTTTAAATGTATTTTATTTTCTACTGCAACATTGATATGTTGGGAGTTGAAACGTGGAAAATGTGGGCTGAAGCTATTGCTGTTTCATGCCATCAGAGAACATTTCTTAGTGAAAGATGCAGACCAGCATGTAAAGAAAGGGGATTCTGACAATGGGCATTCCCAAAACAAAATAAAATTGAACTGAAAACCTGGTGGCAGCAATATTTAAAATGCATCCCATTTAATTATTTAAAACTAATAAGAAAAGGTTAAACATGGAATAACAACTTTAAAAAATGACATCTTGCAAGAGTGACTGTTTATGTGAACCATAAGCAGTACAGTCTTGTGGTTAGTGCACTCAGTTGGGAACTTAGAGACCACAGATCAAACTCTTCTGAAGCAAAATGGCAGGGTTTTCAGACATCATAAAATGAACCTAGCTCCAAGTTACAGCAATGTCAGACAATGATCTATCTTACTGGAGCTATTTTTAAAAGGACAACTTGTCCACAGCATTTCAATCTGTTTTATGGTAATTTACATCCAGTTTTGGAAAACACATTTTAGAGATATTGTTGTGCAGATATAAATGATAAGCTAGATTACACTCAGTACTGTAGTTATGGCCAGACCCATCCCATTTATATCTGAACTTTGCAAACTGGGCATAACTAAGCCAGAATTTTGAAAACTGGACCTATTTTTGTCTTAGCTTTGAAAACTGAACATAGAAGCAATTTGCTGTCATATCCAACTCTGTATCCAATAGAAAAATGCAGCTAGACATAAGTTTTGAACTTTCCCTAACTATTCACTGTATATCTATTTTTATGTCTATTTTTGTGTGTTTTTGTGTTGCTAAGAATGCACTAGTCCCTTATTTAAAGTGCAAAAGTGTATAAAATAGACTGAACCACAAACACTCCTGCCTGTCCAAAAACCTGGTGGGAAGGTCAGTGAGCACATCAGTTTGATGGAACCCGGAACAAGGTAAGACTTTAGGAGCTTGTCTCCCTATAAGAACTCTAAATATTTTACTACATTTTGTCTAAAATATGGACAGCTTTAGCAGTCAAAGGTCTTGAACCAATGTAAAGTTAATTACAATGTAAAGTTACTTACAATAATAAAGTAGAACCAGACAATTGCTCAGATAGTGAAAAATGTTCACAGACAATCCTTTAAAAATGAAATAATACCTGTTGTACATATAATTTCTACTTGCTCCTAAAAAAAAGTTGGGGGGGACTTGTAATGGCACCAAACAACCTCTTGGATATGACTAAAGAAGTGGGATCCTGAGAATATGTACAAGCCCACCTTGTTCTTCCCCACCCCACACCCATTTGGTCCCCTCCCCTTTCTATCACAGAACACACCTTTTTTACCACATTATATAAATGTATTAAGTCCAACCAAAGCCAACATACCTGTGATAACCAGAGAACAGGGCAAATATGGTTTTTATTTATACTCTCATTAACCCCCCATCCTGGTTAGCTCATGTTCCTGTTGACCCCCCAGCCCCATCCCCTGATCATGCAGAGCTACCTCCCTTCTTTCCCCATGGCTTACCCCCTGTGGTGGGGTGGTGGGGTTTCCTCAACCTGCCAGTAGCAGATCCAGTTCAGGAAGGTGCCTGCTGGTGTTGTGGGTGGTGCCTGCGGGTGGAGGCAGCAGTCATCCTACTCACCCAGGACCTTTTTTTCTCCTCCAGTTTTTGCGCTATTGGAGGGGGAGCATGCAAGGCTGACAATGGCTGAGCTGTGCACACTTCTGCCAACAGCATGCCAGCTGGCTGCTCTGCCTCCACCCTTGCGTATGGGACTCAGGTGCTCCGACATACAGCCACCACTAGGGGTCAGACATATGCTGGTCTCCATTTCCCTCAATCCCCAGTAGCGGAGCGCTGTCATCCAGATGCTCAGTCCTTTCCCTCCCCACCTGACCCCTGGCAACCCACTTGCACCGCAAACATGGGTTGCCAATGTGGCAAGAGTTAAGGCATGATGGCTAAGCCCTCCACGCCACCGTGCTGTCATTTTGTTTTGATAAATAACAGTGTTATCATTAAACAATATTGAGATATAAGGGGGAATGCTTTTCCCCATAGTATTATACCTTTATAGAAGAGAAACAAATAAAACCTTACAAGCTTGATAGGAAACTGCAGTTTCATTTTAAACTGTAATGACAGTATCAATAAACAAAATACATTGTGATACTGTAGAGTAATTTTAGTAATAATGCACTTTCCTACACTAGACAGCAAATATTTTGGCTTTCATAATATGTTAATGGTATCAAAAATTTCATTTTTTCCAAAAATGTTACCTTAGACCAATTTTATGTTTGCTTGCATGCATGTGCAAGAAACATAGTGCCACCATATGAGTTTTCATAGGTGTACCACCCCCACTTCCAATATTCTGCTCCTTTTTGCAGGCACAGCTGCACAGCACCAATGAATGTCCTAGCTGTCTATGACAGCCATTCAGATCCAGTGCTGTACAGTTCTGAGAAAACCACCACTACAATCAGCAGTGGTAACATGTAGGCAACTTGCTTACTGCCATTAGCAGTATGCAAATTGTCTACACGTCAGCACTGCATCTGAACTGTCATAGACAATTTGTTTCTGATCCCTGTCAGACCCAGTGCCCCCCCCATGAACACCTAGGTAGCACACTGGGACCCAACCCCAGCTCCCATCCACCCCCGCACACTGTATGACCGACAGGGGTGCCCAATCCCCCATTGACTCCATTGTCCCCCAAAAGCAATCTTCCAGGTGTCACGCTGTGAGCCCACCCCAGCCTGGCAAAGGTCTGTGGTCCACGGGGGTGCCCAATCCCCCATCGGCTCCACTGCCCCCAACAAACTTCCAGCTGCCAAGCTGGGAGCCCACCCCAGCATGGCAAAAGTCCCACGTCGTCTTTATTTAAAAAAAAAACTAGAACAAAAGAAAATGGTCCCTCGATGACTCTCTTGCCCCCAACCCAGACCCACCCTTTGCGTACCCCACCTCCCACACCCCCATCACCCCATACTTACCTCCAGAGGCTGGCGTGATGATGTTGATGAGACCAGGAACACATTTGCATTCTTCAAAGCTGACTGTGAACTGAAGAAATGCCAGTAAGCTGTATAATTACATAAATTGATGTTTGTTTTTTCAACTTTGGTGAATATCTCAGCCATTTTGGGGAATTTTTTTCACCAAATTTTTAACATGGGGTTCTTGGGACCCCACCTCATGAACTTAGCCACTGTCATTTTATTATTCTGTCCCGAAAGGTGATTTCACAGTCACTGCATGGAACCACTTTTCAGGACTGAATAACAAAATGACAGTGTCACAGTTCGTGAGGTAGGCCCCCCAAAACCCTATGTTGAAAATTTTGGTGAAAAAATTCCCAAAAATGACTGTTTTATGAGCGTGCGTTTTGCAGTTCCTACACACACTCTTAATTTCAAGAATGTTTTACTATTTTAACTCCAGATTATCAACATTGCCATTTTAACACACCTCCTTATGAGCAGTACAGCTGCCATTTTTCACATCTTACCCAAAATGTGTTTTCCCGCATGTAGCGCACAATGGCGCGGTCGGTGCGCAAAATCAATGTTTGGGACAGATTAAGAAAATCACAGTGACACTGTTCATGAGCAAAGGTCTTATAATGGTTATCTTGAAAATTTGGTGACAAAAGTCACATAAATGACTGTGTTACGAGCATGCATTGCGCAGTTTCCAAGCACCCTCATAAGTTCACGAATTCGTAATTTTTTCAGTCCAGATTTTCAACACTGACATTTTCCCACACCTGCTTATTAACAGTACAGCTGCCATTTTTCACACCCTGGCCAAAATGTGTTTTTGCACTTCCAGTGCAGAAATGCACAGTCGCTGTGGGAAATCAGTGTTCGGAACAGATCAAGAAAATCACAGTGACACTGTTCATGAGCGGAGGTCTCAAAATGCCTGTGTTGACAATATGCTGTAAAAAAAAAAAAACTAATTACATTATGGGTGTGAGTTGCGCAGTTTCTATGCACACTCATGACTCCAGCAGTTTTTTTATATTTTCACTCCAGATTTTCAACATTGCCATTTTTTACACCACCCCATGAACAGTACAGCTGTCATTTTTCACATCCTGTTTGAAATGTGTTTTTGCACCTGTGGTGTCAAATGGCTTAGTCGCTGTGCAAAATCAGCTTTCTCTAACAAACTGATATTGCCACTGTTCATGAGGTGGGGTCACAAAAAACCCATGTTGAAAATTTGGAGTGAAAATACCAACGAACGCCCGAGGCATTAGGGTTTCCAACCATAACGCCGCACCATGTAGAGACTGACAGACATCAGGGGTGTGACTTGGGATTGTCGCCTGTAATGCTCATGCCATTCCACCTCCACTCACACCCTGCAGCCAGTGACAGGCATCGAGGTGTGCCTTGGACTCTTTGGCTCCAAAGTTCACCCCATTCTCCTATACTGCACCCATCTCACTGTATTTCCTTATGGAATGGGGTGAGCGTAAGGTCCAAAGACCCCAAGGCACACCCTGACACTTGTCAGTGTCTGCAGGGTAGGGTGGGTGAAATGGCGTGGGCACTATGGCCAACGACCCAAAGGCACAATCCAATGCCTTTCAGTCTCTGCAGGGTGGTGGTGGGGTTGGTTTCAGTTCAATACTTCACTGCCATTCCTATTATGCATCTCTCTAACTCCTACACTACCAATGCTAATGCCAGCAAGCAAACATTCAGCATTAACAAATGCTTGTTTATATCACCTCATGAATATGACAGGTGTCATTTTTTTTCAAATATTGGCCAAAATGTGTTGTTGCACCTGTGGAATGGAATTACATTTCAATGCCGCGGAAGGAAATTTCAGTCAGAATTTGAAAATGTTCACTACCAGGTTCATGAAGAAGGGCAATAATAAGAAGGCTATGCTGACAATTTGGTGAACAAATATGGTAAATTGCCTAGGTTATGAGTGAAAATTGCAATATTTCAACATTCACTCATAACTTCACTAATTTTCACTATTTTGACTCCAAACTTTCAACATAGCCATTTTTTCCCCACCACCTCATAAACATGACAGGTGTCATTGTTTAAATCCTGAATGATAAGTGTTTTCAAACTCTACAGCTCCAAAGTTAAGCTTAAAACAGTTATTAAAACAAAAAAAAGATCCACAGTGGAACACTGTGAACACCTAACTCATTTTGATTGCTAGAATCCAATATCAAATACCTTTGATAAAGGATTCAATCTGAAATGTGTTAGGTGTGCATAGTGTAACACTGTGGGTCTTTTTCTGTTTTAGTAAATGTTTTAAGCTTAACTTTGGAGCTGTGGAGTCTCTAGTCCTTTGGCTGTTGAGTGCCCGATTCCTGTTCTGTTGACATTATCGATTTAACATCGTGAGCACCACCATCCCAGTGCACACTTTTTGCTGGGTTGCTTGTGTTTTCAAACTTCTAGTGTGAAATGACATTTTCGCCAGTGTACTACAAATGGTACATGTCAAGTTTAAATTGTGAATCATAAAATGAGTATCTCAAAAATTTGGGGTCAAAATTGAAAAAAAAAAATACATAATTGTTAACAAACCTGTGTGTAATGCCACTTTTGATGCCAATGGGTATGCTTTGTGATCCTGTCCTGGTGAGCTGAGTTCAAGGGTGATCTCAGTGACTGAGCTGGATGGGGTGAGGGTGGGGGGATGGTGCTTTTATGCAACATCTCCTCAAGCCAGGGAATAAAAGGTACAGGGTTGTCCTCATGGGCCTGGGTACCATATAGTGAAGGCAACAGTCCTCTTGGTAAAGGGCCCTAGACCTCTGCACTCCTGGGTGGCAGATGGCCCTGTGCATTGGCTGATAGATGCACTCTTTGCCCTGTGTATCTGCATCTGTTGTCACATGGAAGTGCAAGGACCACAGGACCCCATGTTTCCACAGGTCACCAGACAGTTCCATAAATTCTTCACATCCATTGATCCACATGGGCTCTGCACTTATGTAGGTGGGTGGAATCTTGCCTTGGTGCACAACATCAGGTCCCAAAGGTACCTGCATGACTCAGGATATGATTCCACTACCCCAAAAAGAAAGGAAATTCTTTGCCAAAAACTTCATTATTGTACCAGTTAGGGTAACTTAATGCTATAAAAGTAGGAAATGTGGCATTAGGGTTTTCAACTCTAACACCCCACCCCACAAGCATCAAAAGGAAAAAAATATTAGGTTTTTGGATCTCTGGAGTCTTGACAAATCAGTGGTGGGATCTTCCTTGGGGATTGTCAACCTAATACCCACCCCATTCCATGAGCAAACATCACACATGATCTTCTTTCTTCTCATAGGGCCAATAGGGCCCAGCGGGAAGAAAGGTACAACTAATTGTGTTGGCAACCTGTGGCGAGACATACTTATCTACCTTTGAAGAGTGTATCATTATGAGGCAGTAGCTTGGAGCTGTAACTTGTGATTTGGATTGGTGGCTATGGGCTGGGGGTGAGCATTAGGGTTGACAACCCCAATGAAGACCCCAGCACTAATTCGCCAAGACTCTGGAGACTCAAATCCCTATTTTTTTTTCCTGTTGCTGATTGGGGGGTGGGGACTTAGGGTTGGAAACCCTAATATCACATTTCCCTACTTTTTTAGCATTAGGTTATCCTAACTGGGGCATTAACAAAGTTTTATGCAAAGAATATATTATAGGGGCATGATCATGCCCCCATAGTTAGGGATGAGTAGGCACTTCAAGGTTAAATCCCAAATTTTGTATTTTAATAACTTTGCAATCATTTGACAGATTTGCATTAAAGTCTGCATGCACCATCACCTAGGGTAGATCGCTGGATCTGCTGAGTTACATTCCAGTTGGATGTGTGGTTTCTGAGTTCCAGAGAGGTGAAAACATGACTTTTCACTCTTTGACGCTCACCTCATTCTATGCACTCATGAAACATGCACATCAGTCTTCATCAAATCTCAGCTTTTTTGTTACTGCAGTGGGGTGAGCATTAGGGTTTACAACCCCAAGGAAGACTCCAACCCTCATTCGCTTCAGGAGTGGGGCAGGGTTTTAGATTTGGAAGCTCTAATGTCATATTTCCCTACTTTTGTTGCTTTATCAGAATATGTGTGTGTGTGTGTGTGTGTGTGTGTGTATATGTATGTGTATATATATATATAGATATATATATGTATATATATATATATATATATATATATATATATATATATATATATATATAGTAATGCCAGTATAGGTAGGGTTCAATGTGCTCAATGTTAAGCCCAACATTTTGTACTTTAATAACTTTGCAACCATACAACCAATGTGCACAAAATTCATATGCCATCGGGTACCATAGATCACTTGATGTGACAAGTTTCAGTCCAGTCAGATGTGCAGTTGCAAAGATGAGTAGTGTTAAAAAAAGTGAAAGTTGCTTTTAGGTGCAAATCCTTTACTGTGTCACATCTCCAAAACAGCTTACGGGTCTGATTTGAAATTGTTAGGATATATGGGGTCTTGGTTGCAGATGTGCCTTTTGAAGGTTTGGTGAAAAAATATTGATCCGTTCAAAAGTTATTAAAGTTTAAGTATCCCAGGCCATTATAGCCAATGGGCAAAATTATAAGTGCCATGTGAAAGCATCTTCTGCTTTCATGAAAGCACCTTTTGCTTTCACAAATGGGAAAGTAGTGCCATGCTTCCGCCATCTTGTTTTTGGTTAGCGATGCAGAAAAAATATATAATACAAAAAATAATGCCCCTAGGTAAAACACCAACAGTTGTGTTTACCTAAGTGGGGTCTGAGGAACACAATCATGTTAGATTTTAAACATAATGGCCAGAAATATGTTTATTTTATTTGTACATTGGTAGTGTTGCAAATTTGTGATACTTCTTTTGAGAAACTTTCGCAAATTGCAACACTGTTTTGCAAAACTATTTTAATAGTGTTGCAAATTGCAACACTGTTTCACAAAAGCTTTCACAAAATTTGCAAAAGTGTTGCAATTTAAGACACTACTTTGGCAGAAATGCCTGTTTTTTTTGACATGGCATAGCAAACAAATGGTTTGCTCTTATGGGCTGAAATTTTCAGGGTACAAAGGGCTTGCCCTACATATGTGCCTTTTGCTGTTTTTCTGATAAAATTTACATAGGTTCCATCTTTATAACATTCTGAAGTTTAGAAATTTCCAATAGGATAACATTGTGGCAGTCAGGTACCTTTTGGGGGCTGTATCTCGAAAATGGTTCACAGTTATGCATGTTGCCAGGCCTTGATTACAACTGCAGGAAAAATTGTTATCAATGTCCCTATGATAAGTGTGATACTGTACCACTGGCAGCAGAAGGGTTAATTGCAATGTCTCAACACTTATGGATAGGTGGGAGAGCAGGGCCTGGAAGGCCCTGTGCTCCCACATATGGATAACATTATGAACTGATTGGAGTACAGGCCCCGTAGGTCCTGCGCTCCCACAGGAGATGAAAATGAATTACAATGTGTCTACAATTATGGATAGATGGGAGTGTAGGGCCCGTAGGGCACTGTGCTCCCACATACGCATACAAAGGGCCCTGCACTTCCACATGAAAATCAGGAACAATGACTATATGCATGCATGGGAGCACAGGGCCTGGAGGGCCCTGTGCTCTCACAATACACTATGGACTATTGGGAGTGCTGGGCCAACCACAACCAAACAAGGGTAAGATTACTCTTTCTCAAAAAGTAATGAAATTCATTGCAAAACACTTCATTAATGCATCAGTTAGGGTTCATATTAAAGTGACAAAAGTATGGAAATGTGGTGTTAATGCTCCCAGCACTAACACCCCATCCCCCAAACAACCACATCACTGCACCTCATACCCACCCTCCACACACCAACTGGCATTAGAGTGTGTCTTGGGGTCATCAACCATACTGCTCACTTCATTCTCCTATGCTTTTCTATCTCTGCTTCCTTACACATGGAATGGGGTGTGCATTTTGGCTGATGACTCCAAGACACACTCCAATGCCTGTTGGTGTGTGGAAGGTGGGGGTTGGGTGCAGTTAGTTGGGGAGGTGGGGTGTTAGGGTTGGGAACCCTAAAGCAACATTTTCATACTTTTGTCACTTTAATATGAACCCTTACTGATGTGTTTTGCAATATATATATATATATATATATATATATAATAGATATATTTAAATCTATATCTATTATATATATATATATATATATATACACACACACACACACACACACAGATATAGATATAGATATATATTTGTGAGGATGTGGGATAAGGATGGAATGTCCACAAGTTAGGTAGTGTCTCCAAAACAAGAAATTTATTGCAGTAGAATAAACAAAAACAGACTTCAAATTACAAAACAAAAATAAAATAGAATCAAAGCAAAACAAAAGTCTCTTCAGTTACATCACTGGGTAGCTATCCTAGTAGGCTCTCTAGGACACAGCAAGGGTCAGCACCCCAGCACCAACTAACTAAGCTTTGAGAAGGTGCTCTTTTTATATACAGACCAGGTCATGTGATGTGCATAACTCCACCCCTTTCTCTTAGTACAAGTGAAAAATGCTTTATTCCCCTTAAAACAATTCTTCATACAGTCAATCCATAATTCAGTTACATTCAAAATATCGCTAATACATTCTAACACAATAATATTGCAGTTAAAAAAGTTTTATCGAGGAAAGTATACCAAGTGGCCATGCCTCCTGATCTGCAGCATAAAGATGGCAAGATTATGGCCAGCCGGCTCTAAGGAGCTTTCCAGACCAGAGGGTGTGTCCAGAGCACAAACAGAGGCTGCAACAAGCATTCCAACATTGTAATGCAGGTAAGCAACTCATTGTGCCTTCTTTTACTCTGGGGTTTTTCTCTGTTTCAAAAACAAGCCTACTTTTAAACTAGCACATTCTCTTTCTTTAAGACTCTTTTGCATTCTCTGATAACTTTTCATTAAAGTAAAGCTTCCTCTTAACATTAGCACCCTGTTTAAAAAAAACAAAGCAGGGATGAAAAAGTTAGCAGGAGTCCCTGACTCAGCTTCTTATAGTGAGTTGCTATACTTTTGCATCCAAGGACAGGAACAAGTGGCTGCAGAGAAACCAAGCCCTTGTATTTTTATTTTACTTCCAAAAAGGCAAGAGGTTCTCATTCTAGTGCAGCACAAAGTGTATCTGTTTATTACCGAGAGAAGTGTTTTTTACACACTTAATACCTCAGGGAGTCGCTTTTCACTCTAGTTGCCTACTCCTAGAACTTAAGTGGTTGTGTGCGCACATTCACAAGGGACTGCGCGAATGTGCGTGCTAGTGTGTGATCATGCACAAGTGTGCATGTTCGTGCACTGGATCATGAGCAATTATGCTCGTAAATTCAACAGGGTAAAATGCGCAACCTTACAGAAAAAAGAGACAAAGGAGAGAGAGAGAACAGCTGCCAGTGGCCTACCGGAGACTGGGGAAATTAAGCTTGGAGCACAGAACACAGAAAGGAAGGTACAAAAGAATAGCATAGGGAGAAATGCTGTTGCAACAGACTTGAAATGGAAAAAGAAAATGTAAGGTTACACACCACCCTCTTACACTCCTCCCCTATCAAAATAAAACCAGTTTTTTTTTTTAATAACTCTTAACTTTCAACAGGATACAGAAGCATTCAAGTGCTGAATACAAGGTACATTATAGGTTATTTGAAACCTTCACAGCTGATGCAAATAGTGACAACCAGATCTCTCATCAGGGAGAGATGGAGCTCCAGCCCTCCCACTCTTGAAGCTCCATCTCAGGGTCCCTTTTCAAAATCAAAAACATTATTACTAAGTCTGGTAACAGAGGCTGTCCTCTGTCACCTATCTCTTACTTTACCCCGAGGTCTGGTTCTATTTGTATCATGACATTCACCCCATAATGGGACAAGAAATCAGAGTTCCCATGTAATAGGCCTGCTCTATGCTTGACAACAAATTTGTAGGATTGTAATGACAAATACCATCTCATTATTCTGGCATTTTTGTCTTTCATCATGAGAAGCCAGCATAAGGGATTATGGTTTGTCCATACCTAGAACTTTCTTCCCCATAAATAAAATCTTAATGCCTCAATGGCCCACTTAAGGGCTAGGCATTCCTTTTCTATGGTTGCATATTTGGTGTCCCTCTGGTGTAGTTTTCGGCTGATATAAATAATGGGATGCTCTTCCCCTTCTATGTGTTGAGACAGCACAGCCCCTATCCCATTACTGGATGCGTCTGTCTGCACTATAAAGGGTTTAGTGAAGTCAGGGCTTCTCAAAATTGGTGCAGAGCACGAACTTGCTTTGAGAGCACAAAATGCCTCTTCACAAGCGGGTGTCCACACAACTCTAGCAGGATTGTTTTTCTTAGTCAGGTCTATAAGGGAACTAGCTACAAAGGCAAGATTGGGGACAAACCTCCTATAATAACCCACCAACCCAGAAATGACCGAACATGCTTCTTGGTCTCTGGGTGAGGGCATTTGGCTATGGCATCAACCTTGCCTACTTCAGGCTTTACTTGGCCATTGCCAATCAGAAAACCCAAGTACCTTGTTTCCCTCATAGCTAGTGAACATTTAGCCAGATTAATTGTAAGACCTGCCTGGGCAATAGCATCTAGTACACTAATGACATGATGGAGATGTTCTTCCCAATTTGAACTATAGATCATAACATCGTCCAAGTAAGCTGCACTATATGCTATGTATGGTCTCAGGATCTTGTCCATTAGTCTCTGAAAGGTGGCAGGGGCACCATGTAGGTCGAAGGGTATGGTGAGAAAGTGGAAGAGCCCTATGGGGGTGCTAAAGACAGTTTTTTCTTGTTCCTCCTTGTCTAAAGGAATCTGCCAATACCCTTTTGTGAGGTCTACTGTGCTGATATAACAGGCATTGCCAAGGTGATCAATGATGTCGTCTAACCAAGGCATCGGATAACTATCAAATTTGGAAATGGCATTTAAACGCCAAAAATCTAAACACAACCTCACTCCCCCTTCTTTCTTATCTACCACAACAATAGGAAAACTCCAATTACTCTGGGACTCTTGTATAAACCCCAATTTCTGCATCTTTTTCACTTCCTCTATGACTTCTTCTTTGACCCTTTCCGGTAACTGGTAAGGTTTTACTCTAATGGGCACATCTTGTGTGACATGGATCTGATGTTCCACCCACTGAGCCTTCCCTGGGATATGGTAAAAGTTGTTGGTGTATTCTAGAAGAATTTGTTCTAGTTCAGCCTTTTGTTTAGGTTCTAAATAAGTGTTAATACTAACCTGTTGTTCCTTATGAGGTTCTAACCTCTGATAGGCTGCCTCAAGATCACCCTTGTATTGATCTTCAGGATACACAAACAAACCAGGACTAGTGGAAGGGTCAGATCATTCATGCCATTTTTTTTAACAAATTGACATGGTAGATCTGTAGTTTTTTCCTTCTGTCAGGGGTCTCAATGTCATAATTGACAGGTCTGGTCTGATTTCTAATTACATAAGGACCCTGCCATTGTGAGTTTGTTGTCCGTAGAGGGCAGTAACAATAAAACCTGCTCTCCCACCTGAAAGTGTTTGTGACCCACCCCTTTATCATATTTCATTTTCTGATAATCCTGTTTTTCCTTACTCTGTTGCTGAGCCATCTGAACATACTCCATTAAACGTTTTCTAAGTTTACTTACATATTCCACAGTGGTAATGGTTTCCCCTGTTTTCCCTTCTTCCCACTGCTCCTTCAGAACATCTAACAGTCCACGGAGATTAGTCCCAAAGAGCAACTCAAAAGGAGAAAACCCCGTGGACGACTGGAAGACCTCTCTATAAGAAAACATAAGCAGGAGTAAATGGATGTCCCAATATTTTCCCTCATCTACCACTTACTTTTGGAGCATTTTTTTCAATGTTTTATTGAAATGCTCCACCAGGCCATCTGTCTGTGGCTGGTATGGGGAGGTGTAGATGGCATGAACACCTAGGGCCTGGTACAGATGCTTCAATAGGATTGAGCAGAAATTGGTACCCTTATCTGTCAAGATCTCTTTTGGTATCCCCATTCTGCTGAACACCTTAAGAAGTTCCTCTGCTACTTTCTCTGCAGTGACAGTACATAGGGGGATGGCCTCAGGATATTTGGACAATAGACAGAGTACTAGGATAAATCAGTTGCCTTTAGCACTCTTAGGCAATGGTCCCACAATATCCATGGCCACATGAGAGAAAGGGGTATCTTCTAAGGGGAAGGGTCTTAAAGGCAGCTTATCCTTTTTGGTAACCAGAGCCACCTTCTGGCAGTCTCCACAACTCTGACAATATTTGGTCACCTGATTGTGTATCCCAGGCCAATAAAAGTGATGTAATAACCTGCTCAGTGTACGGTCTCTATCTAAGGTGCCTGCCCATGGTACATCATGAGCCAGGTGTAACAACTGGGTGTGATATTGGACAGGAACTACTAACTGTTCTGCCACCTCCCAGGTTCTTGGGTTTGTGCAACACCTATACTGTACAAATGATTTTCCAATAGTTTAAACACAGGTTTTTCAGACTTCATCCCTTCTGGAACCACCTGTAAAAAGAATGGTTGTAAAGTTAGATCTTGTTTCTGCATTTCTATAGAATACTCCTTTTTAATATGTTCTAACATCTCATCATCAGTCACATCACAGTCTTTTTTAAGCCAATGTTGTTTGTCCCTTCACCTTTCCCTTCTAGTCTTCTTAGTCTTGCCAGGGGCTTCCATCACATCTTCCTCAAAAGGAAACACTTGGCTTAGCAACTGTTCCTGGTGAGTTTGGGTACAAGTGGTCACAGCACACACATCAGTGGGCAACAGTTGCTGAAACATAGGGAAGTCATGTCCTATAAAACAACAGGGACTGGTAACCTTGGCACCAAGCCCACATTCATATTAAAAGTCTGTTCATGAACTTGTAGTATAACTTGTCATCATCATCGTCATCATCATCATAATCTTTATTTAACCAGGTGGGCACCATTGAGAAGGACTCATTTTGAGGTGAACCTGGGATAACAATGCTAGGTACAGAATGGAACAACAGGATTGATACTGCTGCCAACACAGCAATATACATTATATCATATATGAAAAGGCTATCGCAGAGCCATCACACACAAGGAATGCTAAAAATATGAGCTACAGCACCACAAAAGAAATGTACAAGTTAAAAGCAAGGTAAGATGTGATACACTGACCGGAGTAAAGTAGGTAACAGTTTTAACATAAGGGTTGTTCTAATAGCGGGGCGAAGAGGTGAGAGGATGCGTAGGAAAGAAGGGACAGTGAGAGGGCCGGGAGTAGGAGTAAGTGCAATGGCTGCAGTCCAGGGGATTAAGGGAAGCAGTCACAGGATGCCTTGAGTTGGCGGGTAATAAAAGCTTTAACTGCTGCAAGCCTGCAAGGGAGGTTTATTTTCAGGGTTTTTTGCAGTTTGTTCCACAGCAAGGGAAGTGCATGGCTTATGGATGCCCTGCCGAAATGGGATCTAACCTTCAGAATTTTCAGTGTTGCAGTGGATAATAGTATTTGTCCCCATGAATACAGGTCACACCTGTCTAGTCCCCTTGTTTGTCTTCCACATGGGGTACCGAGTCAGTCCAGACCAGAGTCTGACTACTGCCTGAATCAATAAGGCCTAACACATCTGTCCCTTCTATGACCACTGGAATGACATACTGTCCCCAATTAGCTAGGGCCAAGTGAGTAGACTCCCCCTTCTTTCTTGGACAGTGCTGGGCTATATGGCCCCACCCTTGACATTAATGGTATATTATTTCCGGGTTATGGTATCGACTGGGTCTATCAGGCCTGGCAGGGGTAGTGACTTTAGGTGTACTATTAGGTGAGGGGGTAACAGAAGGTCTCATCGGTGTAGCTGTACCTGTCCCAGCCTGGTGTCTGTGCTGCTGAGGCCTGGCAGTCAGGTAATCTTCTGCCAAGTTAATCACTTTTTCAGCAGTTTCAGGACGATGTTCCCAGACCCAGATTTATACCTCACGAGGCAGAATCTTGATAAACTGTTCCAGCACTATAGCCTCAATCACTTGGTCCATAGTATGTACTGTTGGCTGCAACCATTTTCTGCACAGGTCCTAATGTCTCACAAAGGCTTCTTGTGGGGAGTCTGCTGTCTGATATTGAAAAGTCCTAAAGCGCTGCCGATATGTTACACACTAATATCGTAGCGTTTTAGAATGGCTTGTTTTACTTGGTCATAGTCCATTACATAATGACTGTCTATGTGGCTGTACACCAACTGGGCCTTCCCTGTTAGGTAGGGGGCTATCCAGACTACCCACTGGTCTCTGGGCCATCCGCATGATGTTACCACCATCTCAAATGTAGTGATATACATTTTGATGTCATCAGTGTCCAGCAATCTTGACATCTTAATGTCCTTTGGGCCATCAAGGGGGATTCTGATGGACAGTTCCAAGAGCCTGAATCGCTCAAAGTGTATCCACCCACCTGGCCTCACTCTGCAGGTGATCTCTCGTGATCTCTCTCTCTCTCTCTCTCTGCTTCTCCAGATCTATTTGCCTGATGTATAGCCATCTCAGGAGGTCATGGATGTTAGCTGGAGGGACCTCCATCTCTTCTGCAGGTAGAGTATCTTCCCCTCTCGTTGCTCCTTCTTCCTTGTCCTCCTCCATGGCCATGAGCCTCCGTACATCTCCCAGACCCATCATCAGTGGAATCTGGTATTGCTCAGTCATCTTCCGAGTAAGGACTCCACTAGGCTGGGATTCATCCGCTTTGCCCAACTGCTTCTCCACTACACCAGGATGCTTGCTGCAGCATCCACTCTGAAGCAACAGGCAGCTCCAGTATCCCACCACTGCAACCAACTGTGAGGATGTGGGATAAGGATGGAATGTCCACAAGTTAGGTAGTGTCTCCAAAACAAGAAATTTATTGCAGTGGAATAAACAAAAATGGACTTCAAATGACAAAACAAAAATAAAATAGAATCAAAGCAAAACAAAAGTCTCCTCAGTTACATCACTGGGTAGATATCCTAATAGGCTCTTTAGGACACAGCTAGGATCAGCACCCCAGCACCAACTAACTAAGCTTTGAGAAAGTGTTCTTTTTATATACAGACCAGGTCATGTGATGTGCATAGCTCCACCCCTTTCTCTTAGTACAAGTAAAAAATGTTTTATTCCCCTTAAAATAATTCTTCATATATTCAATCCATAATTCAGTTACATTCAAAATATTGCTAATACATTCTAACACAATAATATTGCAGTTAATCAAAAGTTTCATCGAGACCGGATAAAAAACACCACCGTTCTCTCTGACTCCCTCAGTGACCACTCCCCTGTGATCTGTATCTGGACAAATAAATTCCACAAACCACCTCCTAAAACCATCCTAAGTCGAATGCTACCACACAAAAACCTTGCTAAGCTAAAGACCTGCCTCCTACAACAAGACTGGTCCCCTATCTACAATACGCTGGATGTGGACGCTGCCCTAGTCTTCTTCATTAAAACTTTCAACACTGCCTGTGACACCTACGCACCTTTCAAAAAACGTAAAATCAAAGCCCTCTCTAATCCCTGGCTAATAGCCAAACTACTGGCTCAGCTTAAAGCACGTGACCATCTTTGGGCTATAGCCAGGGCCACAGGCTCCATAACAGACTCACTTAACTATAAACAGGGGTGCAACCTATGCACTTCACAAATCAGGCAAATGAAGAGCTCCTATTTCAAGAATGCTCTAGAAACCACCTGGGGTGATGGGAGATCCTTCTGGAACAATATACACAATATTACGGGCAAACAGTCTAAATCCTCTCCCACGGCAATGAACATTGATGGCTCCACTACCCATGACCCTAAGACTATGGCCGATGCCCTAAATAAAACCTTCACTGACCTCAGTGGTGTCCTCTCACCAGACTTCTTCCAGGACTTGTCAGTTCCAAAACTCGTATCCCAAACCACCTCACCAGACAAACCGCTATTTCACTTTAAAATAGTTAAGACATATGAAGCCTACAGATACATAAAAAAGGCCTGCTCTAAATCTAGAAATAGCAGTGACACCATTGATCTAAAACTTCTGTCCCTCACCTTGGAAGAAGTGATCCACCCCCTCACCAAAATTCTCAACCTCTCCCTATGCCAAAGTCAATTCCCCAACACCTGGAAGGCCGCTATAGTTACACCAGTGCATAAAGGGGGTGACAAATCCACACCAGGGAACTATCGGCCTATATCTATACTTCCACCCCTCTCCAAAGCTCTTGAATGGATCATGGTGGATCAACTATCAGACTACCTGCAAAAGTACGATCTACTCTGCATTCAGCAACACGGATTTAGGAAAGGACACAGTACATTGACGGCCATACTTGATTTCTCCAGTGAAACTCACAAAGCCTTGGATAAGGGTTATTTAACCGGAGCTGTTTTCATAGACCTCACAAAGGCCTTTGACACTGTTCACCATAGCCTTCTAATCTCTTCTGCTCAACATTGGCCAGCTGAGGACCTGGACCCTGGCAAAAGTTACCTGGCACAACGCTCTCAAACAGTAAAATCTCTGAGGTTCTCTCTGACTCCAAGCCGCTCCTCTCTGGTGTCCTCCAGGGCTCAATTTTAGGTCCTCCTCTTCAGCCTATTTCTAAACTTGCTTCCCAAATCCTGCCCTGAAAAATTAATACTCTATGCTGATGATGCTGTAATTCTTCCTCCCATAAGGATCGAAATCCTACGATGGAGCTTGCAGCTTGCTTTCTCATGTGTTGAAAAGTGGTTCCTTGAGCACAAACTGGTCCTAAATCAAAAAACAAAAGTCATGCTTTTGCCAGTCATCAAAACAGAAGTAGCATATTCCACTCATCATAAAACTTCTCTTGAAATACACTAGAACAAGTGAACACCTTCAAATACCTTGGTATCACTTTTGACTTAATGTCTTACTTTTTGCGTCTATATCGATAACACTGCAAAAACAGTGCACCAACGCATTGGAATTTTGTACCAGAACCGCTAATTTTTCAACCAAGCTGCCTTGAGGGTTGCTGTTCAAAGCTCCATCATCTCAATCATAGACTATGGTCTAATTGTCTATGGCTCAGCAACTACCACTGCACTAAAGCGCATCTCAACAGCACTAAACAAAACCTGTCGACTCTCACTGGAGCACAGAGATGGACCCACATCAGTGACCTCTACATGGAAACCGGTTGGTTGCATCTTTCCAATCGCCTCATGTATCTCACCCTGCGTGATGGCAAAAATCAATCTTGGGACTCACTCCTCCACGTATCCGGGACCTGCTCTGCCTGAACAATGGCACTGCATTTCACCAGAAGATCTGACCACTAACCTTTCCTTGTCCCTAGATGCCGGACTGCTCAGGGACAAAGATCTTATACATACTGTGCCCCTACCTGGTACAATGCCCTTAACCTGCCCTCCCTATCCTCCACGACATTGGGAGCTTTCAAATCCATACTTTACACTCACCTCCACAGCCTCCCTAGCTCCTGTGACTGCTTTGACTAAAGTCTCATCCCACTGAGCGTATTTCATTTGTTTCACTCAACCACCATGGTTCTCTTTGACAAAGACAACCTGAGTACCACTAACCTGGTTCTGTCTGCTCCTAAACTTCTTATTTCTCCCTCTCTTCCCTCTCAAGCTCTCCAATCCTTATTCCTTGCCCTTGACACTGCCTCTGAGTTCCTTTTTCTTTTCTGTACATAAATGTTACTGTTTAAGTTGTGGCCTTGTTAAACGGCTTACTGATTGTTTGTAACACTGTCTACTATGTTTTTGTACTTAATGATGTGGAACCTTTGTAAAAGAACCTTGGCTCAAAGGTATTAATTTATTTTTATTTTATTTTAGTCTTTGGTAACCGGGTAAGGCCCACTAGGCACAAGTGCCTGTTTTCAGGGGCGACCTGGGAGCACTGGGCAGTTAAGTGATTTGCTTAGAGTCACACAGTATGCAAGTGGAGATTGTGAGACTCAAACTCAGGTCTGGTCTGCTGGGTGTATCAAGCTTATTCACACCTGGTTCCTCTAACCTCTAGGCTATACTGCTAGCCAATTCCTAGACCAATAAACTTCAAGTACACCAAGTAGCCATGCCTCCTGGTCTGCCACATAAAGATAGGAAGATTATGGCCGGCCGGCTCTAAAGAGCTTTCCAGACCAGAGGGTGTGTCCAGAGCGCAAACAGAGGCTGCAACAAGCATTCCAAGATTGTAATGCAGGCAAGCAACTCCTTGTGCTTTCTTTTACTCTGGGGATTTTTTGTGTTTCAAAAACAAGCCTACTTTTAAACTAACACATTCTCTTTCTTTCAGACTCTTTTGTATTCTCTGATAACTTTTCATTAAAGTAAAGCTTCCTCTTAACATTAGCACCCTGTTTAAAAAAAAACAAAGCAGGGATGAAAAAGTAAGCAGGAGTCCCTGACTCAGCTTCTTACAGTGAGTTGCTATACTTTTGCAACAGAGGACAGGAACAAGTGGCTGTAGAGAAACCAAGCCCTTGTATTTTTATTTTACTTCCAAAAAGGGAAGAGGTCTTCAGTCTAGTGCAGCACAAAGTGTATCTGCTTATTTCCAAGAGAAGTGTTTTTTACACACTTAATACGTCAGGGAGTCACTTTTCACTCTAGTTGCCTACTCCTAGGACTTAAGTGGTGGTGTGCACATATTTGCAAGGGACTGCGCGAATGTGCATGCTAGTGTGTGGTCGTGCACAAGTGTGCATGTTCGTGCATTGGATCACGAGCAATTATGCTCGCAAATTCAGTGGGGTAAAATGTGCAACCTTACAGGAAAAAGGGACAAAGGATAGAGAGAACAGCTGCCAGTGGCCTACTGAAGACTGGGGAAATTAAGCTTGGACCAGAGAACACAGAAAGGAAAGTACAAAAGAATTGCATATGGAGAAATGCTGTTGCAACAGACTTTTATTTATTTTATTTATATTTTGTTGACCAGGTAGTACACTAGACAAATCCTGCCTATTTTCAGGCATGACCCGGGGGAGGGGGATGCCGATGAATGCCATCTGACCTTGAACCAGATTAAGCTGTTGGTGGTATTTTTAGTGAATAAGGAAATTTGGCCAGGACACTGGGGAAATTCCCCTACTCTTTTCGATAAGTGCCATGGGATCTTTAACATCCACCTGAACTACCACCAATCCAGGCAGATGGGACCTCGGTTTAATGTCTCATCCAAAAGATGGCACCTCACAAGTGCAGCACCACACTCACACTGCACTACAGTGTCAGTACTGGGATATTACCCCAAGTGCCAAATGTGGGAACTGAACCCACAGCCCTCTGATCTCCCAGCCTCAGAGGTGAGTGTGCTACCTACTGAGCCACTGACACTGTCTTGAAATGGAAAAAGAAAATGTAAGGTTACACACCACCGTCTTACAATATTCTTTGCAAGAAACATAATTAATGCATTAGTTAGGGTTAATGTCACAGCAACAAAGTTTGGAAATCGATGTTAGTTACATTATCTACACTCCATTTCATTCCCCACCTTGTAGCATTAACAGGCATTGGGCATGCCTTGGGTCATCAGGCCCAACTCTAACCACATTCTATGTGTAAACAAGCTGACACTCTACAGTATAGGAGAATAGGGTGAGAGTTAGGTCTGACAAACCCATGGCATGCCCCAATGCCTGTTGGTAACTGTAGGGTGGGGGGTGGAGGTGGGGTGATAGGGATGGTAACCCTAACATCAAATTTCCAAACTTTTGTTGCTGTGACATCAATCTAACTGATGCATTAATGAAGTTTTTTGCAAAGAATTTCCTTACTTTTTGAAACAGTGTATTGTAAGTAGTAAATGGTATGTGTTGGTGGGAGCGTGGGTCCCTTGGGGTCCCATGCTCCTACCAAACTGCCCATTTGTGCATAATGATATGCATCTGTTGGAATGCAAGCCCTCCAGGCCCTGAACTCCCACTTACACTTATATACAAAGCCATACAGTAGCCCCATAGTACTGAAACGGAACCCTTGTAACACTTATTTGGCAATATCTCAGTAATCGTAGCAAGTATGGGACAAATTCCACTGCAGTTGTAATCATGTCTTCAAAACTTCTATGCGTGCTTAGTCCAGGGTAGCAAAAAATCCGTATCTCTAATTGTTTTAAAGATATGGGCGCCGAAAGACGCCGTGGACGCCACAATGTTATCCTATGGGAAATTTCTCAACTTTATAATGCTGTGCCATGGGGTTGTCAGGTCCAACTCTCACCCCATTCCATGTGTAAACAAGCTGACATGCCACAGTATAGGAGAATGGGGTGAGAGTTAGGTCTGACGACCACATGTCACCCCCCATGCCTGTTGGTGCCTGTAGGGTGAGGGGTGGGTGGTAGGGGCGGTAACCCTAACATCGAATTTTCAAACTTTTGTCACTGTGACATCAACCCTAACTGATGCATTAAGGGAGTTTTTTGCAATGAATTTCCCTTCCTTTTTGAGAAAGTGTAATGTAAGTAGTTAGTGGTATGTGTTTGTGGGAGTGCAGGCACTCCGGGCCCTAGGCGTCCTTCACATTGTCTATTTTTTGTACAATGGTATATGTATGTGGGAGCATGGGTCCTCCAGGCCCTGCACTCCCACTTACACATAAGTACAGAGCCATACAGCAGCCCCATAGTACTGAAAAGGAACCCTCGTAACATTAATTTGCCAAAATCTCAGTAACCGTACAAATTATGAAAAAAATTCCATTGCAGTTGTAATCATGACTTCCACACCTCCACGCATGCTTAGTCCAATTAAAAGAGTAGACAAAGCTGCAGATGATGACTCTGTATCTCAAATTGTTTTTAAGATACAGGCGCGAAAGAGTGCACATGATAATGTTATCTTATAGGAATTTTCTCAACTTCAGAACTCTGTAACTATGGGCCTGTTGAATGTTTTGGAACCAAACCACCAAAAGGCACATCTGTGGGACCAGGGCTTGCTACCCTGCAAATTTCAGGCCAAAAGCATAAACCACCATGACACAATGAAGTGACAAAGAAAACAACACATGGGACAATGTTGTGAAGTATTGTTTTTGCAACAACAAAAATGCTTTCACAACAACAAAAATGTTTTCTTGATTCCCTATACTTTATAATGGAAAGTTTTCAAGCACAAAAAAATGTCACGCACTAAAAATGTTTTCGTGAAAGTTTTCGCAATGCACATTTAAATTTTCCCATAGGCTACAATGGGACATGAAAAACTTGCATAACTTTTGAATGGATAACTATTTTTTCACCAAATCTTCAAAAAACACCAGTTCAACCCAGGCCACATACAGAGATGCAAATTTGAATCCACTCTGATGCATTCTTCAGTCCATTATGCCTGACTGAAGAAATGAGCAAAAGTTGACCAATTTTCACGTGTTGGATGCAATACAGTTCTGCAACCGTAAATCCAATTGGAACAAAACTTTCTATATCCTGATATCTGTGGCTGGATACTGCATATGCAAAATGTCAGGCAAATTGGACAAATGATTGCAAAGTTATTTAAGTGCAAACTTTGGGGTTTAACATTAAAGTGGCCCTCCAACCGTAAGTATACCTGCTCTAGTGTGCAGGTATATATATATATATATATAGATATAGATGTATCTTATTCCTGCACAGTAGTGCAGGTATACTTATGGTTGGAGGGCCACTTTAATGTTAAATATGATGCATGGATAACAAACCCAATATCCAAACCAGTCGGATAATCAAGTTTTCTGACAAAATCAGACCCGATTGGATACTGGTCTTTGCTTCAGGTCAGATAGCTTACATCTATTTCTAGTAAATTACAAGACTTTTTATGTACTTGGGGGATAAAAATTAGAAATGCAGACTTCCGATGGGAAAGCCAGTCTTGAATATAGGAATTTCCCTGCAGATGATAATTTTCTCCTCTTTCAGGAGACTTCCACTCTAAGTGGAAACATTGATCATCCGACCCAAATATCCGACTCCAGCCAGATAGTGACTGCCAGATATCTGGAACTGATATTTGGCAGATTTTAGGTATCCATGCATTCCTAATCTATATATCTGTATCTATATCAAAAAACTGCATTAATGAAGAGATTAGGGTTGTATAAACACAAAGTGTACAAAAACGGGAAATGAAAAGACATTAGGGATTTGCGTCTCCGGAGTATGGATGAATAAGTGGTGGGGTCTTACTTGGGGATGTCAACCCTAATGCCCACCCCTATCCTGGATCAGATGAGGTCAAATGTAATGTCTTTACACAGGGCCCGTAGGGCCCTGCGTAAAGAACGCTTTGACAGATTGTGTTGGCTGTACTATATCACTATGAGGCACTAGGTTGGAGTTGTGTCTTGTGCTTTGGTAGAAGGCTACAGGCTTGGGGGGTGGGCATTAGGGTTGACAACCCCAAGTAAGACCCCATTTCTGATTCGCCAATACTCCAGAGACCCAAATCCCTAATGTCTTTTCATTTCTCGTCTTTGTATGCTTTGCATTTTTACAACCCTAATCTCTGCATTAATGCAGTTTTTTGCAACTAATTTTCCTTCTTATTGTGATAGTGGAACTGTATCCCCATTTGGGGACCTGAACAAAATGAGTGAAAATACATTATTGGAGACAGTCCTGATGCAGTGCATGGGCCCACCAGACCCCAACACACATGTCGATATGTTCTGGGTGAGGTTCCCTGACCCACCACAGGGTGTGGCATGTGCCCCAAACCACTGCTCTATCTCTACCCAGGATGTGACTGGTGCTGCGTGTTGCAGCACCTTTACCATCAGCCTTGTTTCAGTAAACCAGCTCACTGAGTTCACACCTGAAATCAGCTTACTGGTATGGTAAGGCAGTGTGTTCCCCAGCGGTGCAACGGACATCCCTGCAAACAATGTCACTTAATAAATTCTTTGTTTTAAATTTTTTGACTTCAGATTTTCAACAGTCTTCTTATGATCCCATTTCATAAACCCCATAGGTGAAAATGTTCAAATCTGTGCTGAAACTCCATTCTGCGCCACACGTGAAAAAACACATTTCAGACAGGATGTAAAAAATTACAGCTGTACTGTTCATGAGGTGGTGTGAAAAAATGGGTATGTTGAAAATCTGGTGTCAAAATATTGTAAATTACCAAAGTTACATGCCTACGTCAACAATTTTCAATGTACGCTCATAACTCGGCCATTTTTCTGATTTTTTCATCAAATTTTCACCATGGCCTTTCTGGGACATTACCTTATGAACACTGGCACTATCATTTCATTTATTGGTCTCAAAAGGTGATTGCACACAGTGAACACGCCATTACATGCCACAGGTGTGAAAACATGTTTCGGGCAGGATGTAAGAAATGACAGTTGTACTGTTCATGAGGTAGTGTGAAAATAATGGGCATGTTGAAAATCTGGGGCCAGATATTCAAAACTTTGCCCCAGGGCTAAATTAGCACTGCCCAGCATGCTAAATTAACCCAGAACCAATAGCCCGCTATATTCAAAAAAGGATAGCCATGGTGCTAAACCTGCTGAATATAGCATATTAAGGAACACGGGCAAACTGGGCTGGGAGTGCAGTGCAGAAATAGCCCAGAAAATAAAGACAGCTCTGAATATAGCAACTAGGAAGTGCAAACCATGACAACAGCCCAGTGCACAGCAACATGAAGGAAGGTAAAGGTGAACCACGTTGCCAATGTGTGTGCTAGCAAAGGAGTGGATTCATTAAAGCTGCAAGCACCAGTGCATTTGAAATTCTGCAGAAATGTACCATGTTTTCAAAATGTTTGCACGGCGCAAAAGACGTTTGCATGGTGCAAAAGACGTTTGCATGGTGCAAACGATGTTTGCCCGGGGCAAAATTTGCTATATTCAAAAGTGACATGAAAATGAGCCTACTTAGGCAGTCTCTGGGCAAACATCCAGACTGGCATCTCATTGTATCCTAATTTGCATGCAGTTTGCCCAGTGCTATTGCAGGGTCCCACAGCTCCACCTGTAGGTCAGTCTGGAAGTACGGGGGCTGGCTGGGTCTGCACACAGCTCCACCTGTAGGCTAGTCTGGAAGTGCATGGTAGCTGCATGCTACATTTGTACAGAACCGCATAGAATATTGTGGCCCAGGGGACTACACAGCACAAACACAGGTGGTGATGCTGCATGCAATTGTCAAACTGTAGTTTCTGCTACAGTGCATAGCAGGCACTACAGTAACATGGGGGCCTGTAGTGTGCAGGACACATCAATGCCTATGGTGTGTAGGGCATCAGTGACTGCTGCACCTTACGCAGTAACAGGCCCATTTTGCATTTGTGTACTGACAGTGGACATTACTGTTATGCTGTTGTGTGACCCACAGATGCTGCAACACTGGCATCTGGCATAGGATACTCACAGTGACATATACATGGCTGGCTGTGTGTGCTGCGGTGTCTGTACAGATGTGCAGTATGTGGCCGGGGGGGGCACATACCACAGACAGGCACACTGGTGTTGAGTTATTCCCAGCACTGGGCCAGTTGTACTGCATGGAGTGTCATAGCCTTGTGGCAGCATCCAGTATGTGGTGCAGACTGGCCACCTGTACACCCTACCCTCAACACCCTCCACGCCCTCAGTGCTGCATTTGTGTGTTGGATTCTGTTGGTGTCCACTGAAGGATGGTCTGCAGGTATGTGCTGTATGGACACACTGCCATGGTATCCGCTGGGCACCAGGTTGCCACTTACTCACTGGCATGGCTGGGACCAGTGGCAGATGATGGCATCATAGGAGGTGCCATCCATGTGCAGCATGTTTCTTCCATGTCTGGTTTCTTTCTATGTTTACTATTTACTGGCCACGCAAAAGTCATGCACAGCTGCGCAAAGCCACAAAGTCTGCGCAAAGCTGGTTTGCCCAGATTTACGGCTACCTTTTCCTGGGTGGTAATTTTCACCACGCGCAGTGTCACGTTAAGTCGTACAAAAACACTTTGCACAGAACTAATGCAATGAATATAGCATTGCACCTGTATTCATGTACATGCCCCCTCTTTTTGGCCCTTGCATACATTATACTTTTGCCTGGTGCTAATGCAGTTTGCCCATGCTATTTGATCTTTTGAATATAGTGGTCTCACACAAACCCTGCGCAAATGGTTTGCGCCTAGTGCAAAGTTTTGAATATCTGTCCCCTGGAGTCAAAATATTGTCAATTGCCAAAGTTATGCACCTGCATAGAAACTGCGCAATGCACACTCATAATATGGTCATTTTTTGGAGTTGTTTCACCAAATTTTCAACATGGGCCTTTTGGGACACCACCTCATGAACACTGACACTATCATTTTGTTAATCGGTCCTGAAAGGTGGTTCCACGTAGCGACTGTGAAATCACCTTCCGGGCCTGAGTAATGAAATGACAGTGATGGTGATAGCGTTCATGAGGTGGGTCCCCAAAAGTCCATGTTGAAATTTTGTGAAAAATATAAAAATGGCTAAGATAGCAACATAAGTTGACAACACCATTGAAATACTTTATATTATACTTCACTTAACTTTAATCCTGAGTTTGTGGTATGGCTTTGAAGAGTGCAGATGCTTCACAGTCCACAGAAGATGGCATCAGCTGACCTCCAAAGGTATGTATAGGGTAAGGAGGGGGCTTGTGTGGTGGTGGGTGTTCAGTGGGAGGGTAGGGTTGGGGGCTGGAGCTGGCAGCGATGACAAGGGACAATTTTCTTTTTCAGGTACAAAAAATACGTTGTGGGATGGTTTTCTCTTTTCAAGTAAATTTGTACCAGAAATAACACTATTTATGTACACTGGGGGTAGGCTCCCCAGTGTTCCACACTGCTGGGGGTGGTATAAATGCAATTCAAGTTGCAATATAACTAGAACAATACAGGCCTTTAGATGTAATCCCACATCAGATGGTAAAACAGCAACTTGAGGTTGTAGAGGGTACCCTTTCTCCCTGTTGGAGTATTTGGTTAGCATCGGACCTGGCGATGCCCACTCCTTTACCAGTTATGTGCTGCAGCTACAGTAGCAAATGCCAGAAGACCATGGTAGGACATGAGGAAGGTCACTCCTACAGAGTCTCTCTAATGCTGGTTTGGGTTTGGTGTAGTAGGACTTATTTCTTGTTTTGGAGACTGGAGAAAAATAAAGCCACTGATCTTTAGAGGAGTCGTGGTTCATTTAATTTGAAGGGCCCTATAAAATTACTAGCATCCTGAACACCCTTACAAGTAGGTAGCTGCAGAAGCCCATCTCCAGCTCAGTGTACTTCTGATGTGTGTACACCTGCACCTAGTACCTTGCAACCTCCCTGGCTCACACACTCAATCACTCACCCCCTAGGTGTTTGGTTCCCAGCTTTTCCCTGATGTCAGCAGTAATATAATAAAAAAGGCTGCGGGGGGGGGGGCATCCTACACCAGGAATGGGTATCCCAGTGTTGGATGAGTATAACACAAAATATAAAAATAAAAAAATAACTAAATATATACATACATTGGCACCTGGGATTGAGGCCCCCGGTGTGCAGATTATAGTTGCAGTATGGGACAGTCAGGCTGGTGGGGCTACAATGACAGTAGCCCAGTCTCTGACCCATGAGACATGATAGCAGTGTCCAGCACTATATGACACAGTTGTCTTTAATAAATGACAGCTGTATCGTATAGTGCAAGTACTATATGACAACTGTGTCATATCGTGCAAGTATTATACGACACAGCTGTCTTTAATAAATGACAGCCGTCATATAGCACTTGTACTATACGACATAGCTGTTTATTAAAGACAGCTGTGTTGTATAGTTCTTGCACTATATGACACAGCTGTCCTTTACTGAAAAACAGATGTGTCATATAGTGCAACTGGCTCCTATGCCAAACACACTAAGTTTTATTTCTCAGTTTGCGGTTTGGCTTTGAAGAGAGTGTGTCCCGGTGCATAGAAGATAACACGGGACCACCTGGAGGTAAGTATAGGGTAAGGGAGGGGTGCAGGGAGGTGGGTTCTCAGTGAGAAGATTGGGATGGGGAGGAGTGAGCGGGAAAGACGAGGGACCGTTTTCTTTCTTTCTTTCTTTCTTTCTTTCTTTCTTTCTTTCTTTCTTTCTTTCTTTCTTTCTTTCTTTCTTTCTTTCTTTCTTTCTGGTTTAAATTAAAAAAACAGACATTGGGGGACGGTTTTCTTTTTTGCAGGTATACATATAAAATGAATCCATCTCCCCAGTGTCTCAGCATGTCTGTGTGGGTGTGTGGGGAGGATTATTTGGAACAAGGACACTTTGGCATCTGACACTGGGGTAGGCAAACCCGGTTGGATTTTACGATTAAGTAAAATGAATAAAAAATACCCTGCCACCGGGGGATTGGGCCCCCCTGTGTGCAGATATACAGTTGCAGGTAACAGCACAGTCAGGATGGTGGGGCTACAATGAGACCCGGCCCTGACCGATGAGTAGCAGCAACAGCAGGGGTTGCACTATGTGACACAGCTGTCAAATATTAAAGACAGCTGTGTCATATAGTGCAACTGCTGCTTTCATAAAATTTCAGTTATGAATAGAATGTTCATTTTTGAACTGCACATGCTCAGAAACAGAACATTTTTATTAAATATTTTAAAAACTGCTTAACTGAGGAACTCAAAATTCACAAAAGCACACACCTTGGACCAACTTCTATTAAACCTGAAAGTTTCAGGTTTCAAAGGCTTCTATTTTTTAAGTTATCAGGTAGCAAAAAGTCAATTTTGAAAAAATGGGACTTGCATTTGTTTGCATCTCTGTAACTTTGACTCCCTCAAACCGACCTACTTGAAATTTACAGGATCAAGAGTTCCTGGCACAGAGGCTGGGCCTTCTAAATTTCATGTATGTTGGTTGAATGTGGGCAAAGTTATTAAGGTGCAAAAATTTGTGTTTAACATACAAGTGCTTATGCAACCCTAATATGTAGGTGCAACCACGTATATATACTGTATTTATGCAATAGGGTTGGACATATATTCAGTGTGATAAATGTGTTTATCTGAGTCACCGTATGTATAAATAAATGTATACATACAGTGACCATTTATACACACAGTTTCTATGTCACAAATCTCTTTAGAATTCATTTAGAATGTTCGGCCTCAGAAGCAGTTCTAACCAAATTCAAATGGGAATAACTTTAAAATGAAAAAAGATAGCATGGTACTGTGAGCACGACAATTGTTCAGCACAAAATTATCTACAAAATGAGTGGTGTTTCATGTATAGATAACTTAGTTTTTTTATAATTAGCAAAAAACAGCATAAAATTCCATTTTCATTTCCATTTTTTGACAAACAAATGTGAATAACTTTAAAATGAAAAAGCTGGCATAGTACTGTGAGCATGGCATTTGTTCAGCAAGAAGTTTTCTACAAAATGAGTGGTGTTTCATTTAATAGCAACCACTATGCTAGGCAGACATACTCTAGGAACTCTAGGAAAGTTAACCAAAACTCCCAGAAATTGTCTTTTAAAATAAAGATAAACAGTCAAAACCAAATGTTCCTGCACTGATAGAAAGCATCCCTATTGCATAAATAAAATATACAATGGTGAGCTGTCAGATTAATGATTTATCTACACTTGTGCTGTTTGACATCGGACACCTGACTTGTGGCTTACGCCACTCGTGAGGTTGCCCAAGGTCAAACAACACTTGTGTACATAAATCATTTATCTGACAGCTCACCATTGTATATCCCTTATTTATACTACAGGGGTGAGCATGTAACATTGAGAATAAAAAGATGTATTCCCACTGCAGTGGAATAATTCTGTGATGACATCGCCACTGTGGGTTTATTTCCTGATAAACTCACAGTGTCTACATTACCAGCAAATATTCTCACAATGGTGATGTCACCAGAGTGAGACTATCTACACTGCAGCCTACCTTTAATAGCTTCAGTTTTTCTTTCTCACTGAATCCTGCAAATAACTCAATTAGCATTGTAAAAGACAATCACTTGTGTCCCATAGTTATTCTGACACTCCTAGCCCATTACTGTGCTGCTCTAATCTTCAAACCAGCCTCCTTCATAAAGCAGTTTCTCCTTCTGAGTGCTGACTGCAACAGTTTCTCTGTCTCAGTGAAGCCTGCAACTTACTTAATTAAGTCTGTTTCTCACTCCTAGCTGTAGGTAACACAACTATCATTCAAAACACATTCACCTGTTTCTCATAGTGCCTAACAATCCCAGCCCATTCAGAAACAGTTACACACACACACTCAGACCACACACAAATAGTGTTGTCAGTATAGCCTAGAGGTTAGAGTAACAAGCAATGAACAAACTTGCTGCAGCCCAGACCAGTGTTTGATTCTTACAACTTCCATTTGAATATCGTGCAACTCTAAACAAATCACTTAACTGTCCAGATCACCCCCAATAACCAAAAAAAACAACAGAGTGAACAGGGAGAGAATACAGAAAAAAAAATATTCCTAAAGGGTACTAGCCCTACTGAATAAATCACACACATGATGTGCAACATGGCAAATATTTGCACTCATGCAGAGTGAACTGCAATAATATCACTCATGCCTTCAGCACTCATGATATTATCACAGTTCACTCTGCACTCGCGCAAATATTTTCCATATTCCACAGTCGCCCATCATGTATCCCCTATGTCTATATATATATATATATATACACACACACACACACACACATATACTGTATCTATCTCTATATATTATATATATATATATTTACATACACACATATATATATATTATAGTGGCACAATAGTGCCACTATAGTTAGGGTTTAGTACCCCATTTAAGGTTAAAGTGTGAAATTTTGCAGCTTAATAACTTTGCCACTGTATGAGAGATTTGCCTGAAATATGGCAGGCACAGAACAGTGCCACAGATCTCTGGATCTGCCAAGTTTTGTAATGATTGGATATATGGTTGTGGAGCTATAAAGCACAATAGAAAGTTGTATTTATGCTTTTTTGTGCACTCTGTGCTCGCACCAACAGTTTGCACTGTGTGCACGACCAGTCCAAAAACTTCAGGGAACATGCAGCCAGGGTCCCTGATGTGCCTTTCAAAGATTTCGAGAAAAAATATTAAACGGTTCAAAAGTTATTCAAAAAACAAGTTTCCCATTATAGTCAATGGAAAAAGTTAACAAAAAGTTCTACAGTGTCGCAAATGCAGTTTTTAGTATCACAAATGACCCCTGTAGTGTCACAAAGCCACCATTTTTTTTCCAGTTACTGCTCACAGAAATGCTTGGCATTTAAATTTGGGACCCTCTAGGGGCACAATTATTTTGGTATTCACCTAGTCGAGCCCTGAGGATGCCTGGCATGTCTTTCTTGGGGGATTAAACACCCCAAAAATATGTTTTTGAGATTTTTTTAAACGGTGTTGAAAAGTAGTGTCGCACATTCAACACTTTCTTGATTTTTTTTTTGCAAAAGTGTCGTGATTTGAGACACTACTTAGCGACACTAAGCCCAAAATAACAAGAATTCTTTGCCACCCTGCTGCAAAAGAACGGTTTGGTCTTTTGGGCTGAAATTTGGAGGAAAGAAAGCCAACATCCCACAGATGTACCTTTCAGTGGTTAGGTGACACAATGTTACAGGGCTGCAAAGTAACAGCACTCCAAAGTTGACTATTTTTCCCATAGACTAACATTACGGTGTCCACCGTGCCTTTCGGAGCCCATATCTCGAAAACGCTTTGAGATACAGACTTTTTGTTGGAAAAATGCTTAGCCCTGTGCTACGGGGCTAAGCATAAACCTAGCCAGGAAAGTCATAAATCATATGAAATTTTTATTTTTTTCTACGTCGTACGGTTCATGAGATATAAGCAATTTAGTATTCCAAGTGTTCATTTTCTGCTCCGAGGGCCATTATTATGCATACATTCTTTGTATTCACTGTGTTTCTCTATGCAGCTTTTGGGAAAAAAGGCTGTGTGTTTTTGTTACTGTTACAGTTAGCATTTCCACTTGTATTTCTGTTACTGTTTGCATTAGCGTTCCCGTGTACGCCACCATGTGCATTACTCTTTGCGTTTTCGTTTGCGCTTGTGTTTGCGTTACTATTAACATTTGCATTTCCATTACTGTTTTTGTTTGCATTTCCTTTTGTGTCACCGTGTGCATTTCCATTTGTGTTTGCGTACGTGCTTCCGTTTCTGTTTGTGTTTCCTTTAGCGTCATCGTTGCTGTTACCGTAAGTGTCTGCGTTTCCAATAGTGTTACCGTGACCATGCACATTACGGTTTGCATTTCCGATACGCGCTTGTGTTTGCATTTCTGTTTTAATTAATCTTTGTGCTTGCATTTCTATTACTGTTTGCATTATCGTTTACATTTCTGTCACCATGTGCTTTAGCGTTTGCGCTTGTGTTTGTGTTGCCGTTACTTCACTATTTATAGTGCACATTCTCAAAAAGAAGGGAAATTCATGCCAAAAAACTCAGTTTAATGCATCAATTAGTGTTGTTCCTCAGTGACAAAAGTGAGGAAATTCGATCGTTAGGGTTCCACCCCTTGCCCACCCACCCCCCATCAACTACACATTGGATGGGGTGAGAGTTAAGACCGATGACCCCAATGCACACCCCAATGCCTGTTGTTGGGGCGGTGCAAGGGGGTGGGAACCCTAACATCAAATTTCCTCACTTTTGTCAGTGTGGAACAACCCTAACTGATGCATTAAACTGAGTTTTTTTGCAATGAATATATATATATATATATATATATATACACACACACACATATATACATATATGTATACACACACACTTATGATACTTTCACAGTGCCAGTATAGTTAGGTTTGAGTAAGGTGTTCAATGTTAAACCCAGTATTTGCACCTTAATAACTCTGGCTGTGTTTGATGGAGTAGTCCATAATTTGGCATGTGCTGTCTGGCTGGTACAATCTCATGACATGAAAAGTTTTGTGATGGCATCTTGTGCAGTTTCTGAGATACAGAACATCAATTTTTGGAAATGCACCTTTCTTCTTATACCTGTTACACTTTTGTTTGCTCTCATGTACAGCCTAGATGGTGCAGAAGTTTTGTTTACAAAACTTTCAGGGTAGACATGACCTGTATTGAGGTAATGCCTTTCGAGGTTTCATGAAAAAATATTAAACTGTTCCAGAGTCATAATGATTTAATGTTTTTTTTTTCTTAACAAGCCTTGTAGGATTTTGAGTTAATCCTCTGATAAGAAAGAAATGTTTCTGTTCATGGGAGCATTTTTGGTTCATATCAGAGATGTTATGAACCAAAAATTGTTCATGAACCAAAAATGGTTCTCATGAACCAAAAATTTGTTTGTTTTTTTTTGGTTCATGATGGTGGCCATCTTGTTTTTATTCTATATAAAAAAAACTTGAAAATACTTAAAAATAAACACCTATACCTAGGTAAATAGGACACATTTAGCTAGCTTCTGGTTTTAGTTTTTTGAAAATATGCCTGGAAGTAAGGTTTATGGGCACCCAAACTCCTGGATACCCAGCTTAGAGAGAGGAGTCATTCACTGGCATTCTCTGTATGAGAACAACAGTAATTTCTTGAGTTGTGCAGCTGCAGCTGGAGTCTTGCTGCCAGCTGGAGTGGGAGCATTGAAGCAGCAGTTTAGTGAGCTGGCAGTTCTCTCTCTCTCTCTCTCTCTCTCTCTATATATATATATATATATATATAATCAGTCTTTGTCTATCTGTCTGTCTGATGTCCCTCTGTCTGTCTGTCTGTCTGTTTCTCTGTCTATCTATCTAATCTAGCCTAGATTTATAAATTAATAAAGCAGACCGGGGTGACCACTCCTGGTACTGTTGTGTCTGCCCCCTCCCTTCATGATCACCTGTAATCCTTTCCCATACTATAAGTTGTGGTACTAGGGTGCCCATCCCTGGTACCACCTAAGAGTATTCCAACACTGGGGTGCCCAATACTCAGTGTTAGTTAGGCCCCCCTGTCAAAAAAGATGAAACCATCCCTCACAGATCATTTTTCTTTTAAACTGAACCTGTAAATAAGAAAATGGACCCTCACCAATCTGATCCCATCCCCAACCCACCCCTAACCCCTACTCAGCCACTGTCACCCTACACACCCAATACACCCTCACTCACCAAGAACTGTCCTACAGCATAAATCCACTTTCCAATAAAAAATATGTCTTGCTGCTGGAACCGGTGACTGCGATATGAGAAAATAATATAAGTCCACTTTGATGTAGTTCAATGGGTTTTGAACTTTCACTCATAAATTGGTCATTTTTCAATATTTTTACACCAAATTTTCCACATGGCCTTTCCGAGACCCAACCTAATGAACAACTTAGGTGAACATTTTAAAATCCTTCCCAGTAGGTGATTTTGTGGTCACTGTGTGAAATCACCTTTTGGCATGGCAATTGAAAAATGTCACATACATGATACAAGGTGATTTCACAGTCACTGTGTAAAATCATGTTTCATGCAAGCTATGAAAATTGTCACCAACTGGGTTCATGAGGTAGGATTTTAAGAAGATTATGTTGAAAATTTGGTGTAAAAATATGGTAAAATGACCATGTTATGAGAGAACGTTGAAATATATCAACGTTCACTCATAACATTGCTAATTTTCAATATCTTTGACTCCAAACTTTCCACATTGCCATTTTTTCTCACCACCTAATAAAGATGACAGGTGTAATTTTTCAAATCCTGGATGAGATGGGTTTTCACACTTCTACTGTGAAATGATGTTTCAGCCAGTATTCTACAAATGCCACATGTTATGTTTATAAGGGAGAAATCATAAAATGACAATCTTGAAAATTTAGGGTCAAAATTTTAAAAAAAATTATTAAGAAATGTTGTGCTCAATTTTCAAAGATCCTTCGGAGTGATGCAAGTTGTGTCACTCCAGGGATGTGGCAAACTCTGGGTGTGCCAGAAAACCTGCACCTGATTCTGTACAAAACAAGGTCCCTGTACCAAACTCCCCAGGTATGCTGCAAGTCCCCCACTGCGCCAAACAGTTGGTGCACCTGTGGGACTTGCAGCAGGAATCCAGCTCCCCCCCAGCTAGATGGGTAGACAACACTAGTGGGACTCGGATAGTGGGGGGGTTGAATCTACTGGAGAGGAGGAGGCATGGTGTAGAAGGGGCACTGGAGGTGTTATGGGATGGGCGTCAGGGGGGCAGCTGGGAAGCAGCGGCACTGTTGGCACCTAGCCAGGTGCATGTGTATGGGGCTGTATGTACGGTCCACTAATGGTACCATGAATAAAGTAGGTAACATCCCTGGTACTCTAACAGCCCCCCAATCCCTGATGACCCCCCCAACATCGTGCATGTCATAGTCCTTGGTGGTCTAGTGGACCCCACTCCAGCCACGAAACGCCTATAAATGAACAAGTTAAGAAAATCATTCCCTGGTGATCTAGCAGTCCCCCCAGCCCTGAAATGCCCATAAATGAACAGATTCATAAAACCATTCCCTTGTGATCTAGTGGACCCCCATCCCAGCAGGTAGTGCCCACCACCCAGCTCCCCCAATCCTGAAACCCAAGCCAGTAACCACCACAGCCCTTCTCTCACCACAACGGCTATCTGCGGACTAAGCTGTCACCGAGCATGTGCTGTATACAGTACACGCTCAGTGACAGTTCAGTCAGTGGCTGCCATGATGGTTAGAGGAGAGCTGTGCCAATCACTGGCTTGGGATTCAGGATGGGTGGAACAGGGTGGTGTTCACTGCCTGCTGGGTTGGGAGTCAACTAGACCACCAGGAAATGGTTTCATGAACCTATTAATTTACGGGCATTTCAGGGCTGGGGGGCACTGCTAGATTACTGGGAATGATTTTCTTAACTTGTTCATTTACAGGCACTGTGAGGCAGGAAGTGGGTCCACTAGACCACTGAGGACTATGACATGCATGATGTTGAGGGCAATCAAGGATCGGGAGGCTGCTAGACTACAGGGGATGTTACCTACTTTACACATGATACCATTACTGGACTGTGCATACAGTCCCATACACACGCACCCGGCCAGGTGTCAACAGTGTCTCTGATGCCCAGCTGTCCCTCAACTCCCCGTATGCCACCTCCCCTCTCCCAACTGTAGCTGGCAGCCATTGTCAGATGCCATCCCAGTGGTGCAAGCCACTTAGACTACCTCCTGGCTGGTCTAAGTGATGCCCTTTTCTACATTCACAGTGGGACTTTTAAAATCCCAAACAGGGGGATGTTGCAGCCCCGCTGTGGTGCACTCCCAGTTTTGACCAGGCACACCACCATGTTGGGCACAAAGGTGGCACATGGACACTTTGGGGCAAGGGGTCTCAGGTGGGTCACAGCCCCTGATAGAAAATCAGGATTGGCACAAACTGTAATGCAAGGAGCCACTTGTGTCAATTCTGATTGATGCAAGCATCTTGCGTCACTCTGGTGGCTTTGAAAATTGAGCCCATTGTGCATAGTGCCAGCCTTTACCCCAGTGGATAATGCTTTGTGATCCAGTGCCAGTGAGCTGATTTTGGGGGCAACCTCAATGAGCCAGCTGGATGGGCCAAGGACAGCACTGTCATGTGACACCAGCCCCCATCCCATGAAGGGTAGGTGCATGGTTGTCTGCACAGGACCAAGCAGCATTTAGTGAAGAGAACTCTTCTCTTGGCATCGGGTCCAGTGCCTATGCAACTATGGGTGCCAGAGACCAATGTGCTTTAACTGAGAGTGGGACCCTTTGCCATGAACATCTGTATTTGCAGCCACATGGAAGTCGCAGGGTCCAGACCCTGCACTTCTGCAGCCCTCCAGAGAACTTCATGAATTCTTGACATCCACTATGGCAGGAAAGTGCAGGGTCCACAGAGTCCTGCACTTCCATAAGAGGATGGAGTCTTCCTTTGTAGCAGGGTCCAGAGGGTCCTGCACATCTACATTTGATCATGTAGGTCCCAAAGGGACATGCATGAATGAGTATTTGATTCCACTATCTCAAAAAAAAAAAGGAAATTCTTTGGAAAAAAAATCTGAGTTAATGCACCAGCTAGGATTCTGCTCAATGCCAAAAAACTAGGGACATGAGGTGTTAGAGTTTCCAACCCTAACTTCTTACCCCCAAGAAGGAAAAGGACAAGACCACACAAACAACCCCAGACAGCCATAATCAGGTAAGACAAAGAACATACTGTACAATTGTTTCTACCTTCATGGATTTGTAGCTCTATAACCACAGGCCTCACAGGGGCTTGTCTTTATGTAGCTACACCTGTGTGTATATCATACAGCATATGTGAGTACTTATGGCTGCAGAAAGCCTTATAGGGCCTGTGCTCTCTGCAGACAGAGGTACTAAAGCACACTGTATGAAGTACCTCGTTAGACAGCATGATTTGCTAGTGCATGGTTTTCTATATGCAGCTGTGTAACTGAAAAACTGCTACCCCCTTGAACAATTTCTAGTTCCACTGCTGAGATAATTCTGTCTGTTGGGCCTACCCTTCTGTAGCCAGAAGTTGATGTGTATACCTTATAGATGTGGCTGAAGAGACACAGGCTCTTCAGAGTGTTCTATGTGATAACAGAGAAAGCCTAAAAGCAATCGCCATTATCGCGAAGTTAAAGTTGTAAAAATCTTTTGCCACTCTGACACCCCATCGCACAGCAAAACAGCACAGGGGACTTAGTTTTTTAATGTTTTCTGTGGTGGGCTGTGCCCCCCACACCCCCCTACTAAAGGATTCTCAACTCCAGGGGGTGCATGTCGGGGGGGTGAAAACATGAAAAAAAAAAGATTTGGTCTAGGCACAACAAAAATGCACCAGTGCCTGGAGCTGAAGCCAGTACCCTGCAGACTGATGCCAACAACCCACCCACCATGCCATGGAGTTAGCTCAGCAACCCACCATGGCACCACCCCTCACATTCCCTCCTGCTCCTCGCTGTACATGTCCACTCCCACCCCCCTGCATGCGTACTTATAGTGATATCCTGTCGCTATACTTGCTCACCCCACCATCTGGCTGCCTTACCGTCCTGTAGCCATCCCTGCAATGCACTGGGGAAGGGGTCACCATTATTGTAAGCACCCTTCACCCAGTGCCAGTATCACGGGATACCCTTCAGAGGCTTGCACCTATACAGACAGAAGTACTGTTGAAATTTTGGTGTCATGGATTTTGTGGCACCTGTACTTCTGCAGACAAAGATCAATGTGTATGCCTTACAACTGTGGCTGCAGAAGAGGGGGCCCGTCAAGTGTGTGTGTATGTCTTACAGTGTGCATGAGTATCTTAGGTTACAGAAGCACTGCCCCCATAGGGGCCTGCACTTCTACAGACAAAAGAACACTTTTAATTTGGGTATTGTGGATTTGTATCTGGGGCTGAAGGGTCAGTGCTTCTGCAGATAGAAGCAGTGTTGTGATTTGGGTATTGTGGATTTCTATCTACAGCAACAAATGAGATGTATGTCTTGTGGTTTGCATGCTGCAGATACATTCAAGTAGCACATAAGAGCATATAAGTGCTGCTGCATTTGTGTAATCTGGAAACAGTTGAATGTTGTTTGTCTTACTTGATAATGGCTGTCTTTGGTTGCTTGTGTGGTCCTGTCATTTTGCTATTTGGGGGGGGGTGTTAGGGTTGGAAACCCAAACACCACATTTCCTACTTTTGTGGCATTAAGTCAAACCCAACTGGTGCATTGACAGTTTTTGCAATGAAGATTATATATAATATATATATATATATATATATATATATATATATATATATATAAAGATAAAGAACCCTTTATGAAACACTGAGGCAAGGTTACCCTGAAGGCATTGGCTGGGAAGCCAAGTTTCAAGAAAATACAAAATCACACATGCCCACACAATGCAAAGCATCATGGTCTGCATATGCAAATCACCACAGAATGTTATGCTAGTTCAACTTTGAGCAAAATTGCATGGTGCCGAAAGGCCTCTCACACAGTTTGCAAAGGGTGCTAACAGATGTGGGCATGTGTGATTTTATATATATATATATATATATATATATATATATATTAGAGCAAAAAACTCCATTTAATGCATTAGTTAAGGCTGTTCCACAGCAACAAAAGTGAGAAATTTGGTGTTAGGGTTGAAAGCCCCCTTGGACCCCCGCCCACACCCCCAACCGACATCGAGTGCGCATTGGGGTCACTGGCCCCAATCTCACCCCATCACATGTGTGAAGAAGCAGAGGTATAGAGAATGGGGTGAGAGTTAGGACCAATAACCCTAATGCGCACCTCAATACTGTTGGGGTGTGGGCGGGGGTCCAAGGGGGCTTTCAACCCTTACACCAAATTTCCTTGCTTTGTCACTGTGGAACAACCTAACTAATGTATTAAACAGAGTTGCCTCTAATTTCCCTTCTTTTTGAGAATGATGACAAGAAATAGTGAATGTAAAGGGCGCCGTGCTCCTGCCACTTGATGTCTTGTGACATAGTAACAGGAACAGCAACACAAACAGAAGCGCGAACAGTGGCACACATGGTAACGCAAGCACGAATAAGAACACAAAGGGTAACACACACAGTGGTGTAGATAGGAACGGTAATGCAAAGGGGGATATAAACACAAGTGGAAACAGTAACTGTAAGAGTAACAGAAGCGCATACCCTGTGTTTTCCAAACAGGTGCATACAGAAACACAGTGTGTACAAAGAATGTAAGCATTGTAATGGGGATGGAAGCGTAAAACGAGCATTGGAAGTACTTAATTGGTAATATCTCAGCAACTGCACAACGTAGAAGAAAAAATTTAATTTCACAGAAATCATTATTTTCCTAGCTACCATTTTGTATCATGATGAAAAATCTGTATATCGCACCGTTTTCGAGATATGAGCATAAGGCACGGCGTACGCCACCATGTTAGTCTATGGGAAAAAACATCAACATCGTAGTATTGTAACTTTGCAGCCATGCAATATTTTTTCACCAAACCAGTGAAAGGCACATCTGTGAGATGTTGACTACCTTCCCTCCAAATTTCAGCCCAAAAGCCAAACGGTTGTTTTGCAGTAGGGTGACAAAGAACTCCTGTTATTTTGGCCATAGTCTGGAAAAGTACTGTCAAACTTTGCGAAAGCTTTCGCAAATTCATTTGAAAGTGTCACAGGTTCGAAAGTACTTTGCGAAAGTACTTTTTCCAGAAATCTGAAAAACATATTTCTGGGGTATTTTACCCCCAAATAAAGACATGGCTAGCATCCTCAGGCTCCGACTAGGTGAATACAAAAATAATTAGGTTGCTAGAGGGTCCCAAATTTAAATGGCAAGCATTTTTCTGACCACCAACTGAAAACAAAATAGCAGATTTGCGAAAGTAAAAGAGCCATTTTCAAAAGTAAAAACTGCATTTGTGACACTTTCAAACTTTTTGTTAACTTTTCCCATTGACCTATAATGGGAACTTGTTTTTTGAATAACTTTGGAACCGTTCAATATTTTTTCACAAAATCTTCAAAAGGCACATCAGGGACCCTGGCCGCACATTCCCTAAAGTTTTCGGACTGGTCACACAAACCATGCAACCTGTAGGTGGTTGGTTATCGCTTAATAACTCCACACCCATATATCTGACTGGTACGAAACTTGGCAGATCCCAAGACCTACCATGCCCAATTGTGCATACCAAATTTCAGGCAAATCTGTTGAATGGTGGAAAAGTTATTAAGGTGCAATATTTGACCCTTTAACCTAAAAAGTGCTACTCAACCCTAACTATGGTAGCACTACCGTGCTACCATAATATATATAGTTGTGCCAGTATAGTTAGGGTGAAATGGCACTTCTATGTTAAAGTCCAAATTTGAGCCTTAATAACTTCTGAGCCCTTCAATGGAGTTACATAACATTTGGCATGCATAATCTCTATGGGTAAGTTTCTTGACCTGCCAAATGTCATGTAAATCTGTAAAGTGGTTTCCAAGTTATAAAGTGTTGAAAAAACAGAAAAATCTATTTTTTAAAAACATTTCTTTGCTCACCTGTATCTCAGGAATGCCTTTATGTTGTGGTCTGAAATGTTCAGTATAGAGCGCCTTTGGGTCACAGATGTGCCTTTTGAAGGTTTGGTGAAAAAATATTAATCCGTTCAAAAGTTATGACATTTTAAATGTTCCCATTATTTCCTATGGGAAAATTTATATGTCAGGCACGAAAAATATATTTTTTGCACAATGGGCTCTCTGCACATATGGTTGGGAAGTACATCCCAGAGGCACGTATCCCACTCACGAAGGATCCCACTTGTGGACAGGTGCGCACCTGGGGGTATGCACTACTGAAGTGCACCTGTTCCTGGCCCCACACTCTGGTGTGATGGAGCGCAGAGAACAGGTACGTGGACTAGGTGGGATGCCTGACCCAGTCCGCTGGTGGATCCCATGTGCCCATGGGCACAGAGAAATGGCTGCCACTACACGGGGCAACCAAGAAGTGGGCTGGTGCCTGGTCATCCATCTCTAGACCACCATTTGTTATCCATGGTCTGGGGTGGCAGGTTGTGGGTGATGGCATTCCCCACCTGACTTTCGGCGAAAGTCAGGCCGGGGGGGGCAGCATCCCAGGGGCATGCAGACCTTATGGTAGGGGTTCCCCCTGCATACTGCGAGCCCCTTGCACCCAGCACTCTGTGACTCTGTGAATGTCATGGAGTGCAAGCACACACCCCCGGCATGCCCCCTGCCCGCTCTGACCATGTTGCTCTCCCTACGGTCTGGAAGTGGTGCTGCATGCCCCATAGGTAAATCCAATGGCTGGCCATGTGGGGGATGCAATGTGTGTGTAGTGGTTATGTGGGATGGGTTTGCAGTGTGTAGCTACTCCGCATATAGTGCATAGGGCCCAATAGGAGTATTGTGCAAAAAATACCAGCTTATTTTCGAATGATAGGAGTTCTGTGTGAAAAATACCAGCTACAAGTATCTTACAGGGAGGAACAGGGTGCAGGAATACACTATTTTTAAGCAAAAAAGATGTTCCCGGACTAGAGGGCATGGGATGAAGTTGGACGGAGGATGATTCAGAGGAAACGTGAGGAAGAATTCCTTCACAGAACGGGTGGTGGTGGACAGGTGGAACACCCTGCCAGAGGAAGTGGTGGGGGCTGAAACAATCACGGGATTTAAGAATGCATGGGATAGACATAAAGGAATTCTGGAGGTCAGGGTTAAGGGGCGACAGACTAGGAAAACATAAAGTAAACTTACAAGCTCAAATGGGCAGACTGGGTAGGCCCTTATCTGCAAACACTGCTTATGTACCTATGTACTTTCGCAAGGAATGCTGGTATTTTTCACACAGTTCACAGTCCTGCGATCGATTGAGCTGTGTTGCAGCCGCCATCTTGTTTTGCCTCTTAGCGAGGATGTTAAAGTACTGAAGGTTTAAACAAAAAAACCAGAAAACAGCTAAAGGGAAGCTCTTTAGGTGTTTTCTGGTGGTTTTTGTGTTTTAAGTTGGACCCAAAGAGTTTTTTCTCAGGTGTGTGGCTTATACAGAGAACGGCTTGGAATCTATTCTCTGTATGTGAAGAGCGGTATTTTCTTGACTTCTGCAGCCACAGCTGGAACTCGTGCTGCCAGCTGCAGAGTCAAGGAAGACCCGCTTTGTGTGCACAATAGATAGTGTGTACTGGGCATACTGGGAGCACACCCCAGTGTGCCTAAATGTATTATTTATTTATAAAAACCTGTGAAAAGAAGAAAACTGTCCCCCAATGTCTTTTCTTCAATGCAGAATCCTGCCTCAAAATTTTCAATAATTTCGATGCAAGATTCTGCATCAAAGTACTGTAATTGGCCGCACAATGCTTTCCAACATGGGGTGCCCAATCCCTGTGTCGGCATTGTGCACACATTACTACTGTACTGTATCCCCACCCCCACTGTTCTGGCACACTGGGACCCCAACCCACTGTGCCCAGATAACTTAATTTTTGATTTCTGACACCAGGATGCCCACTCCCAGTATCTGATGTCTCTCCTCCCCCCACCATTCTTCACTGCCAACAGGGGTGCCCAATTCCCCCTGTCATTATCATGTATGCCCCCCCAACTCAAGTGACACGCTAGGAGCCCACCCCAGTGTGGCCAAATTATTTCTTTAATTTTTTCTTCCCTTAAATGAAGAAAACCATCACCCGAAGTCTTTTTAAATTTTTTTGGACCTGTAAAGAAGAAAATGGTCCATCTTTGTCTCCCCCATCCCCACCCTCCTTCTGCACAACCCCCTCACCACACACCCCTCACCAATACTTACCCTGGGGAGGTCAAGAGCCGTGATCTTCTCTGGACCGGGACACATCTGCACTCTTCAAAGCCGAACTGTGAACTGAGGAATTGGGTAAGCTCTGTATAATGGGACTCAATGGGGGGGGGTCAACGTATGTTGATATTTCAGACAATTTTAAGAATTTTTGCACCAGATTTTCAACATGGGGTTCCTGGGACCCCACCTCATGAACACTGAAACTGTTATTTAATTTCTTGGTCTCAAAAAGGTGATTTTGTGGTCACTGCTCAGAATCACCTTTCAGGACTGAGAAACAAAATGACAGTGCCACTGTTCATGAGGTGGGGTCCCAAAAAGGCCATGTTGCAAATTTGGTGAAAAAATCCCCCCAAAAACTGTGTTATGAGCGTGCATTTCACAATTTCTATGCACATTCGTACATTCACCAGTTCTTAATATTTTCACTTCAGATTTTCAACATTGCCATTTTTTTCACACCTCCTCCTTATGAACAGTAAAGCTGTCATTTTGCACATTCTGCCTGAAATGTGTTTTTGTACCTGTGGAACAGAATGGCACAGTTGTTGAGTGAAATCAACTTTTGGGATGGATTAACAAAATGAAAGTTGCACTGTTCATGAGGGGAGGTCCCAAAATAGCGATGTTGAAAATTTGTTGGAAAAAAATGTAAAAAAATGACAGAGTTATGAGTATGCATTGCACAGTTTCTATGCATGCTCATAAATTAATTCATTTTTCATATTTTCACTCCTGAATTATACTAGTGCCACTATGGACACTGTTGTATTATCTGCATGGAGGGATGGGAGTGCAGGGTCCAAAGGACCCTGCACTCCCATTGTGACAGTTCCACACTGTTGTACTATCTGGATGGAAGGATGGGAGCCCAGGGTCCTAAGACCCTGCACTCCCACTGTGACATATGGATACTGTTGTACTAACTCGATGGAAATAAGGATACAATTATACTATCCGAAAAAGAAGGGAAATTCTTTGCAAAAAATGTTGTTACTGCATCAGATAGGGTGAATACCACAGCAACAAAAGCAAGGAAATAAGGTGTTAGGGTTTCCAACCCTAACCCCACCAAGTTCCACCCCTACCACCCACCCATCATCTCACCTCCACACCACAGGTGTTGGGGTGTGACATGTGTCATCAGCCTAACTCTCACCCCATTGTCCTATACTGTAGTGTGTAAGCTGTTTACATGTTGAATGGGGTGAAAGTTGGGGCCTGATGACCTAATGGTACACCCTAAAGCCTGGTGGTGTGGAGGGTGAGGGGATGAGATGGAATAGTAGGGGTTGGGACCCTGGGGGTGGGGCATTGGGTTGGAAATCCTAACACCTCATTTCTCTGCTTTGTTGTTGTATTACTCCTAATCGATGATTAATGAAGTTTTTGCAAAATATATATATATATATATATATATATATATTATATATGTATATATTTATGTCAAAAAACTGCATTTAATGCATCAGTTAGGGTTAAAGAGACAAAAGTAAGGAAATGAGATGTTAAGGTTGAGCACCTAACCTCCCCACACCCCTCCTCCACAGACTGACAGATGCCGGATGTGCCATGGGGTTATGTGGCCCAACTCTCACCTCATTCCATATGTTAGCAGGTTGCCATGCTACAGTAAAGGAGAATGCAGTTTTTTTGCCACAAATGTCCTTACGTTTTGAAACAGTGTAATATAAGTAGTAAAAAACATGTATTGGTGGACCCACGCTCCCACCAAGTTGCCCACTACTGCATAAAAATATAGATCTCTGGGAGCATAACAATATACATCTGTGAGAGCGTGGGCCCTCTGGGCCCATGCTCCCACTTATACATCGCTATACAGCATCCCTGTATGACAACGAACCCTTGGAACACAAATGTAGCAATATCTCATGAACCATGCAACCTATGGAAAAAATTCCACTACAGGCTTACTGTACAGTTTAAAATCTTGTTTCAGCAGCATAGATCAAGCTGCCAGTAGAAAAAAAGTCTGTATCTCGCTTCGTTTTTAAGATAATGGCACCAAAAGGCCTGACAGAGACCACTGTGTAATCATATGGGAAAAAACATCAATTTTGTCATGGAATATCTCTGCAACCAATTAATTCCCCAACACCAAAACATCATAATTCACATATCTAGAGCATCCCCTCAACACCCTGCAAATTTCAAGTAAAAAGACCAAACTGTTATTGAGATATGCAGTTCTAAAGTTTTTACACCTTTAAAACTTTTTGGGTTGTGAGATATCAAATTTTTTGGCCTCAAGAGAAATTCTAGGCCACAACCTAACAAAATCTTCAGCCACAAGCGGACGTCTGGTCTCGCCAGTCTGGCCATCTGGTTGTCCCCAGGGACATCTGGTCATGAAAATCAGGCTATATGGTCATCCCCTCATGAAAGAAGCTTGCAGCCAGAAATCAACTTGCAGCCGAAGATTTTGCAGGCTCGCAAACGAAAATCGTTAGCGAGTCATGAACAAATACATTTTAACTTTAAAAACTCTATTTTTTGACAGAAACAAAGCAAACCAAAGGTGTGATTCGATAGAGGGTGTACCCCTGAGCAAAACCAGTGCCTCATTTGCCTCAAAAGTCACCTGTGGAGAAAACTACAACATTTTGTTTGATGGGAAAACTAAAAACAAGATGGCGGCTTGCAAACAAATAATTTTTCTCGTGGCCTAAGATTTTTCCTTTGCTAGACTGCAAAATCTTTGACTGTGAGACCATTTATCTTTCACAAAATATACATATAAATGTTTGACTGAACTGAGCATGCTCAGAACTCAAAAATTTAAATTTTATAACTTTGGAACAGATTCATATTTTTTTACCAAACCAATGCTGGATTGTTCCTTGACCCATCCTTTTTCTATGTTTCACATTTCATACCTTTGCAGTCTGTGTGAGAAGCCTTTCGGCACCACACATTTCTGCTTAAAGTTGAACCAGCATAATATTTTGTAGTGATTTGTATATACAGCCCATGATGCTTTGCATTATGGGGGTATGTGTGATTTTGTATTTCTTTGAAACTTTGCTTTCTGGCCAAAGCCCTTTGGGGTAACCCTTGCCTCAGTGCTTGTGCACTAAGGTTCTTTGTCTTTAGCTAGATATATATATATATATATATATATATATATATATATATATATATATATATATATATATATATTCATTGCAAAAACTTTGTTAATGCATCAGTTAAGCGTTAAAGTGGAAATAAAACATTAGGGTTGAGCCCTAACCCTACCAACCAGCCCACCCACATCCTCCACAGACCGACAGACTGCGTGGTGTGCCATGGGGTCATGAGGCCTAATTCTCACACCATTCCATGTGTAAACAGATTGACATACTACAGTAAAGGAGAATGGGGTGAGAGTTAGGCCTCATGACCCCATGGCACACCCCAGCATCTGTCGGTCTGTGGAGGATGGGGTGGAGGTAGGGGGTTAGGCTCAACCCTAACATCTCATTTCCCCACTTTTGTCATGTTAACCCTAACTGATGCATTAACAAATGTTTTGCAATGAATTTCCTCACTTTTTGAAAAAGTCTATTATAACTAGTAAATGGTATGTGTTGGTGAGAGCACAGGGCCTGAACCTGCCCATTTGTGCATAATGATGTTTTTGTGGGAGCATGGGCCCTCTGGGCCCTGAGCTCACACTTGCACATAACTATGTAGCCATACAGCAGCCCTGTATGACAAGGAACAGTTGTAACACTAATTTGCCAATATCTCAGCGACCGTAACAGCTATGAAAAAAATTAAAGTGTCATTTGTAATCATGACAGCGAGATCTCCACACATCATAAGTTGACCAAATCTGTATCTTGCATTGTTTACAAGGTACTGGCACCGAAATGCACTGAAAAGGCACCCTTGGAACCCTTGTGACACTAATTTGTCAATATTGCTGTAACCGTAGCAAGTAGGAAAAAAATTCCATTGCTGTTGTAACCTATGATTTCCAAACTTGTTTCTGCAGCTTAGATTATCTATAGGTGATCTAAGCTGTGGGTAGCATAAAAATCCGTACCTCATTTCATTTTCAAGATACGGGCACCGAAAGGCATCATGGGTGCCGCAATGTTATCCTATGGGACATTTCTCAGCTTTGGAATGTCATAAGTATGTAACCAATGCAATTTTTTTACACCAAACCACTATACATCACATCTGTGGGACACCCCCTTTGCATCCTGCAAATTTCAAGCCAAAAGTCCTTATCATTTCTTAGCAGTGAACTGGCAAAGTTTTACAAATCCTTGTTCCCGAGCTGTCAAAATCCCTGTTCATGAGCCGAATCTGCATTCGTGAGGTGACAAAATCCCCATTCGTGAGGCGATCCATGTTCATGAGATAGGGCCATCTGGTCTTCATCTCACGAACGGGGATTTTGCTAGCTCACGAATGGGGATTGGCTCACAAACAAGGATTTTGACAGCTCACGAATGGGAATTCCCTGTTTGTGAGATGGGGCCATCTGGTCCTCATCTCACAAATGGGGAATTTGACACCTCACAAATGGGGATTTGGCTCATGGATGGGGATTTTAACAGCTGACGAACAAGATTTTTTTTTAATGATCCCCATTTGTGAGGTGTCAAAATTCCCATTCTTGAGCTGAATCCCTGTTCGTCAGGTGTCAAAATCCCCGTTCGTGGGCTGATTCCTGTTCGTGAGATATGGCCATCTGGTTCTTATCTCATGAACGGGGATTTTGACAGCTCACAAACAGGGATTGGCTCACAATTGTGGATTTGGACACCTCATGAATGGGAATCAGAAGCGAGTCACAAACGGGGATTTTTCAAATATAAAAACAGCCATTTTTTCAATTATCTGATGGAAACAAAACATATGGTTTTGTAGAGGGCATTGCCCTGAACAAAACCCATGCATTTGTTTTCACAAAATGCATCCGTGGGGCAAGTAACAACATTTTGTTTTGGGCTAAAAGTGAAAACAAGATGATGGCTCATGAATGGGATTTTTTTCATGAATGGGATTTAATGAATCCCCATTTGTGAGCTGAAATCCCCGTTCGTGAGCAGAAATCCTTTTTCGCAGCTGTGCATCTATCCAAAAGATTGAACTGAGCATGCTCAGAACTTAAATTTTTAAAATTGAATAACTTTACATCAGAATAATATGTTTTCACCAAACTAATGCTGGCTTGTTCCTTAGGGTAAGCTCTGTCTACCCGGAAAATGTCAGGCTAAAATTCAAAATGGTGTGGGTGCAAGGTGATGAGGAAAATTTAGGAAAAATTGCCAAAAAAAGCAAAACACACACTTTTTTCCATATGCTCTGCACAAACTCCATACATCCTATTGAAACAAAACTTGGCAAGTCAAAAGATCTACCCCACAGGACAGCACATACCAAATTTCATGCAACTCCATTGTATGGTTACAAAGTTATTAAGGTGCACAATTTGGAGTTTAACATTAAACTGCTTACTCAACCCTAACTATAGAGGTGCGACCGTGCCTCTATATATATATATATATATATATATATATATATATATATATATATATATATATTTATATGGTGCCCTCTATATCATCTTACTCTGACAAGTTTTCAAATGCCATATGAACTCGGTATGATGCCAGTGTCATACCAGGTTATTACAGCATTTTCAGGCTCGCACAGTCATTAGTGTCAAAGCAAAAACTACTGTAGCTCATGATGGGATTTCAGTGCCTCATTCCCACAACACTTTCTCTATTGGAAAATCTTTCACCAGTAATTATAAAAAATAAAGACTGTGGCAGATTTGTGTTGGGAGGATTTTTCACACACTCTCAGTGTGTGATAATCTCATAAACCTCTCAAGCGTCGTTCTCATTTATGGATTATCACACACCTTGGATGTTTGAAAAATCCTCATGACACACACCTACACAGGCATTATTCTCTCTGTCTCTATACATATATATATAAAATAACTGAAAAGTGTGGTGCATAGGAAAATATACCACTGAAGGGGTCTAATTAGCTCAATAGCCCAAAAAGGCAAATGGGTTAATTGAACAAATGAGCCCTATGATATAGCAGATTTCCCTACAGAAGCATAGAAATTTAAAAACTGTGGACAGATAAGAACTGCTTGACCCACCTTGTCTGCCATTTTCCCCTGCCTATACTGCCACCCTAGACACTACCTGATCTTTAGCTTCCTCCTCCCTCTGCTTCCCTATCAAGATGCCCTTGTGCCTATCCCATACATGCTTGAAGCACACTGGTGTTTTTGCCCCCACTACCTCCACTGAAAAACTGTTCCAGGCATCCACCACTCCTTCAGTGGAGAGGTAATTCCTCCAATCCCTCCTAAGTTTCCCTCTTCCAGCTTCATCACATATCCCTTTATTCTCGTGCACCTTCTTCTCTAAAATATACCCCCCCAAACCTTATTAACTCCCATGAGACATTTATAGGTCTGTATCATGTCCCCCATTCCATTTTCTCTTCCAGGGTGTACATATTGAGATCCCTCCATTTCACCTTATATGGCCTCTGATGCAGCTCCTGCCTGTTTTAGTTACCCTCCTGTGGACAGCCTCTACCCTCTCTATGTCCTTGCTGAGATGTGGTCTCCAGAACTAGACACAGTACTCCAGGTGGGGTTTCACAAATGGTATATAAAGTGGTAACACCACCTCCCTCCTTCTGCTGGTGATACCTGTTCCTAGGCACCTAAGCATCCTGCTGGCCCTACCTACTATCTTGTTGTACTGCCTTGCTGCCTTGAGTTCATCTGATATGATTACTTCCAGGTCACGTTCCTGTTTTGAGACTGTCAGTACCTCTTTTATACTCCACCTCTGGGTTTCTGTGCCCAACGTACGTGATTTTGCACTTTTTTGCATTGAAGCCCAGCTGCCATACCCTTGACCATTCCTTGAGTTGTCTCAGATCTTTACACATTCTCTCATCTCCTCTGGAGTGTCTACCATATTTCAGAGTTTGGTGTTGTCTGTTAAGAAGCATACCATTCCTTCCAGCTCCTCTGCATGTTACTTGTAAAGACATTAATGAGAACTGGTCCCAATACTGAGCCCTGCAGTACCCCAGTGGTCACTTTTCCCCTTCCCTGAGTGAGTTCTTTAAATTCAATTCAATTCAGTTCAATTTATTTGTATACTGGCGAGCATGTGAGCAAAAATGCCCCTTTTCACAAGCGTCCAGTGCAGGATGGACAAAAAACATTGACAAATTACAAAAAACAGGAATACATAGCATAAAGGCCTAAGAACAGGTTACCATAATTAAGTACAAGGTTGGCTGACTAAAGACAAGCCCCAGTAAACAGCTACACTGAGGCAGATGACAAGTGAAATTTCCAAATAGGTAAAAAACAAAAATAAAGACAGTACTGGAAAACTACTAACAGACCAGGTTGGCTAACTACAAAACAGGCAGTATAGCACAGTGGTTTAAGGCTAGTAGCTGCAGATCTGGAGACCTGGGTTTGAATCCCACAGCCCCACTTGCATCCTGTGTGACCCTGAGCAAGTCACTTAACATCCCTGTGCTCCCAGGTTGCACCTGTAAACAAGCTTTCAGCTTAGTGTGCCACTCCTGGTTAAACAATTGAAAAAGAAAATAAATAAAAAAAAAAAACCTACATTGGTTGACCTGAGACCAGGGATATTTGGGCCACTAAGCTGAGGGAGAAAACAAAGGTAAAAGGACAAGACTAAGGGTAACAAATCTAGACAAAAGGGCAAGGCAGGGAAATGATATCATGAAGGGAAGAGTAGAGACCCTAGGTACAGGACAAGGGAATCAGGATTGATACCCAGTGGGTGGCTAAGAGATGGGATGGGAGAGAAATGGAACTCAGGTAAAAGTGCTCAGGAGGGGAGGAAGATGAAGAGAGGGATAGAGAGGAAAATGAGGGGAGATATGGAAGAGAGTGGTAGAGAGGGAAAGGTGGGAAACCCATAGAGGAGGGCCATGCAAGGTGAGGCAGGTTGAGTCCAGACAAAGCTAGTGGTCATATAGAAAGAAGCAAGGGGTAGGAAAGGGGGCAAGGAGAGGAGTAATGGGTAGAGGGGGAAAAGGGGGAAGGGGGAGAGAGGTAAAGGAGGAGAGGAGCCTGAAAATGTAGATAGAACAGGGAGGAGGTCAGGAGCAGTCACAACCAGAAGAACCAAGGATGTGAGCCTTAAGTGAAGAGTTGAACTCGCTGATGGTACTAGAGGCCTGGACTAGAAGTGGCAGATTATTATAAAGCTTAGTGCCATTGTAAAAGATTGAGTTCTAGGCCTGCTTGGTTCGGAAAAAAAGAGGTGGTAAAAACCATGCTTGAAAAGCCTCTAGTGGGCTGGCTAGGGACTGAGAGGGGGAAGAGGGAGATGATGCTGGAAGGGAGCACTTTGAGGTAAATTTTATGAAGGAATGAGAGAAGTTTAAGGTTAAACCTCCCTTCAAGAGTTGGCCAGCTCAGTTGGGAGTACAGGGTGCAGTGGTGAGTTCTGAAGGAAGTCCAGAGACAAACCTAGCTATGCTGTTGTAGGCCATTCTAATTTTAGAGAATAAGTGCAAGGAGGGTGAGGGTGAAAAAATAATAGAGCCATATTCCAGGAGAGGCAGCAGAAGAGCGTTGGCTAGTCTAAGTCATCTATGTCATCTATTCCTCTGCTGACCCCACTGCGCTATGCCATATTAAGATCTCCCTAAGTAAAGCCTGCAAACTTGTCACAGGATGTAACTGGTGGACCCATACCTGTGAGCTCTACCATCGCACCAACTGGCTTAACTTCGACGGACTGCTCAGATACCAGACCTGTCTCCTTGCCAGAAAGCTCTCACTCTGCTCTTCCCCCCCCTGGGACTTTGCATCTTTTGCAGCACTCCACCCAACCCCAGACAACTCAACACTCTTTGTCTGCCCCTGTCTTAGTATTCTGTTACAGGACTTTCCTGGAACAACACTCCTTTTTTCACAGGGCCCCCTGTGGTTTAATGAACTACCTCCTACTTTTTCTCTGGAGCAGCGTCTAAACCCATTTAAATCCTGACTCCACTCAGAAATTCGCTCCCACTCTTGCTGTGATTGCACCTAGTCTCTATCTGCAATGCAGATGCAAGTCACCCACCACTCTCCCCCCACTTCCCCTTTGAGCTGGGGTCTGCCCCTACTGCTTGACCCTGCAGAAATTGCTGTCAGACTCTAGTTTATTGATCACTGTCTTTTGATACCAAATCTATTGTTGTTTACTGCTCACTGTCTGACTATGGCTGATCTCTCCACCCTTGAATTTTGTTACTTGTCCTGTTTCCAACATTGTAATATTGCTCTGTTTTTGTCTTTCTTGTACCCTGTTATGTTATTTCACTTTTGACGTAGAGCCTTTGCAAAGGAGTCCTTGACTCAAAGGTTGTAATTTTGATTCTTTCAATAACTAAATAAATAAGTCTGGAGGCAGGGATGAGGAGCTTTTTAATTCTGTAGAGAAGGCCTAGACTTGTGTGGATTTTCTTAGTAAGGTTGTTAATATGGGCATTAAAGGAGAGATGACAGTCGAGTAAAATGCTGAGTTATTTGAACTCAAAAACCTGTTCAATTGGATAATCTGAGTTGTCCAGTAGAGATAGGCCAAGGATCTGGGTTTTTTAGGACCAGAGAAGATCATGAACTTAGTCTTTTTTGAATTGGGAACCATCCCCTTACCAGAAAACCAGAAGTGGAGCTTACTGAAATCCAACTGAGGATTGCGGAACATCATGTCAGAATTTTCACTGCTGGAGTAGAGTGCAGCATCATCAGCGTAGAGGACCAGCTGAGTGGTTTGACAGATAGAGGGAAGGGAATTGATAAAAAGAGAGAAGAAAAGTGGTCCCAGGATAGAGCTCTGGGGGACACCATATTTAATGGGACATTTGGAGGAGAGTTGGCCCTCGATGGAGGTTTGGTGGGATCTGTTGGACAGATAGCTGCTGACCCAGTTGACAACATTAGATGAGAAGTGTTGACTTCTGAGGGTTTTGAGAAGGAGGGTATGGTCCATAAGGTCAAACTCCTTGGTTAGATTGATGAAGACAGATCTGGTATACTGACCCTTATCATTGGCCTTGATGATGTCGCTGGTAAACCTAACAAGGGCAGTTTCAGTGCTGTGTCCAATCCTGAATCCATGTTGAGCACTGGAAAGTAATTGCTGAGATTCAAGGTATTCTGTGAGTTAGGAGTGAACAACTTTCTTGATGATTTTTGAGAGAGGAGCAAGGAGAGAAATAGGTCTGTAGTTTCCAGTCTCACTCTTGGACCCAAACTTAAAGAGAGGTTTGATGGTAGCTGTTTTCCAACTGTTGGGGAAGAGGCCAGAGCATAGTGAGTGGTTAAGCAAATTTGTGAGGGGAACAGCTAAGGCATAAGTGGCTGATTTAAGAATTCTGTAGTCGATCGCATTAGCACCTATATTTGGTTTGAGGTTGTTTTTATGGATTAATCTGACTGTGTCATAAGGTTTAAGGGCCTTAAAGTAGAATTTGGGAAAAGGCCTAACAGAGGAGTTTTGGCAAATGGGAGGGGAAGGAAGGGTGTCAGGTTATGAGGTAGGAGATGGTTTGCAGGTCGCCGAAGAAGAAGTTAAAAATATTCGCAACCTCAGACAGATTATTGGTGAGACAGCCATTGTGGTTCAGGGTAATGGTGTCAGACTTTTTGCTTCTGCCAAGAAGTGAATTTTGTTTATTTGTATGTTTGTTTATTTATTTAAGGTAAAAAACCATTGAGTATTAAACTCATTTGCAATGGTAACCTTTACAAAATACAATACATATATATTCAAGACTCATCACAATAAATACAATCAAGCATCAAACATCCACTTCATGAACATCAATAACAATTACAAGGTTCCTGTACAGAAATCAGATGTTTTCTTAATTGAAATACAGACAAAGGCCTACCAATCTTTTGTCTTTATTCATTAGGGAGACCATTCCAACATTTCGGAATATAATTCCTGAAAAAATATTGGGAACGCTTTGTTTTTACAAAAGGGACAACCATTTCTATAGCAGCCAAATTTCTCAGGGTTAATTCAACATTTCTAAATGAGATTTTGTTCTTTAAATATAAAGGAACAAAGATCAACCCACATTTATAAGCAAATACCTGTTTGTATATCAGTCTTCTCTTACTTAATGGTAACCACCCAAGTCTCTCATATAATCAGTGGTGAGTAAGTTTAGGACATTTAAGTATTAATCTAGCAAGACAGTTAACTAGAACATCTAAGTTAAGGGTGCCCCAGAGTTGATGGGGGCTAGAAGAGTCCTCAATTGGTTTATCATGAAGGTGGTCCATTTTTGCTTTTCTAACGGCAGATTTACATTTGTTCTACAGGGATCTGTACAGAGAGAGAGATCTGGGCAGGATCCTTGTGCTTAGAGTTGCGAGCCCAAGCTTTGTCCCTTGATCTTATCAATTTGATAAGATCTGGAGAAGCCCAGTAATTTATATGCCCTCGGTTTCTAATTTTTTTTGAGAGGAGCATGCTTGTCACAAATACTGGAAAGGATGCTGGAAAATTCAAGAAGGATAGTCACAGTCCCCATAATCCTTTGTAAAAGACCAGTCAACAGTGCTATGATTACTGGTAATTAGCTCTAAATTACACTGGGAGAGTCTGCTAGATTAAATGAATCTAGGGGGATGCTTGGGTAGTCTGGTGGACCAGCAGCAGAAAATGACACAATGATCACTAAGACAGTCTGAGAGGATGCCCGAGTCAGTAATGTGGGAGGGGTGCATAACAATTACCAAGTCATTGAGTGAATGGGTTCCTGATTTAGAGTTCTGTTTGCTACCACCCTCTAGCAATGATCCATCAACTAATTTCATACCCAATTTACCACCTTAGGACCCACCCTTAAACTTCCCAGTTTCCTTATGAGCCGACAATGTGGTACAGTGTCGATGGTCTTTCCAAAGTTTAAGTAGTCCACATTCACCACCCCACCTTGATCTATTTCCATGGTTACCCAGTCAATGAAATCAATCAGGTTCATTCTGACTTGACCTCCCTCCATAAATCCATGCTGCCTTAGGTCTTGTAACCCACTAGAGTCAAGTCACTCCCCAAGCCTTCTTTTTAAAAGTGTCTTCATTAACTTCCCCACCACTGATGTCAGACTGACTGGCCTATAGTTGCAGTTCTCCTCCCTGCTGCCAATTTTATGAAGCAGGACTATACCTGCCCTCTTCCATTCCTCTGAAACCACTCCTATTTTCAGTGAGTTGCTGAACAGGGCTGTCAGAGGTGCAGCCAGTACCTCCCTGAGCTACCTTAGCACCCTTGGGTGTATCCAGTCTGACCCCATAGCTTTGTCCCCTATCAGATTCATAAGTTCTTTCAAAACTTTTTCCTCTGTGAATGGACTAATGTCTGCCTCCCTCTCCCCAGTGTACCTGCTGCTTTTAGTGGTCCACCTCACTCCCCTTCCACTGTAAATACTAAACATAAATATCCATTCAGGATCTCTCCTTTTTCCTGATCCTCCTCTTCACAGTCCCCCTGCTCTTCTTAACCTCAAAATCCCTCCCCTTGTCCACCTCTTTTCTCTTATATAGCTAAAAAGGTCTTATCCCTTTAGTTACCCTTTGGCTATCCTTTCCTCACTTTGTACCTTTGCACCTCTCACCACCTTCCCTGCTTCAATCGGCCTTTCCTGGTACACCTCCTTATCCCTTCTGCATCTCTTTGTGCCTCCTGAATACTACCATTTTAGCCAAAACCTTTACAGTCACTTCCCTTGAGATCCGTAGTGATCTCTTTTTTTTTCAATTTTTGTTCACTTCTTTTGCCCAAAGGTTTGTTGTCTTCATTATGCCATCCCTTAATTTTGCCTAGTTGCACCACCCCACCCAGGCCACCCACTCTGATAGGTTATCTCTGAGGTATTCACCAATTTGAAAAAAAAATCTGCCCTCCTGAAGTCCAGGACCCTCCTCCTTCTGTGATCTGCTTCTGCTGCCATCCTTATGCTGAACCACATTGTACGGTGATCATCGGTCCCCTTGTGGCCTCTCACCTTGATGTCTGCAATACTGTACCTGTCTGTGAGCACTAGGTCCAGTATTGCCCCATCATGAGTGGGTTCCATGACTAGTGGTTTGAGAAATGTCCCCTGTAGGGAGTGTAGGATATCCCTGCTTGTAGCTGAGGCCATGTCTGGGAGGCTCCAGTTCACATCCAACAGACTGAAGTCCCCTAACAGTTACTTGTCAGAAATATTTATATTTATCTGGTTGATCCTGTGCCCCACCCCACTGGCCATTACCTGCACCTAATGCTCCCAGTGTCCATCGCTGCCAGCCCTCTGATAATGCACACGATGGGCTAAGCCATGGGGGACACATATGGCTGTAAGCATGCAGTAACTTTTAACCATTTATTCTGTGTATAATTGCATTTATATTGCCGGTACTGATCAGGCAATGAAAATGCTCAGCTGATTGGTACCTGCAATATAAGTGTGGTCATGTGCTGTATAAGTGGTTAAAAGTTACTATATGCTTACAAGCATATAGGTGTCCCTGGTGGCTTAGCTTGTCATGCACATCAACAGATGTGGGGCTGTGGGCGATACTGGGAGCATAAGGTGCTGGTGTTGGCTGTCAGAAGGGGGGTCACAGGATCAACCAGATAATTATAAATATTTCTGAGAAGTAAAATCAGGACCTACAGGTCCCATTGCTTTTCTTCTGGGGAACAGACAGTTCCCCTTTAAAATCTTAGTATGCATGAAACAGCTGATCCACACCTAGTATAGGCAGTAATTAAAGGAATCACCTGTTCTTGGTGAACCAAAGATAGGGAATTTGGGAGACATAGTCGGGTACCAGTAAAATATGAAATAAGAGGGGTCACAAAGAATCCATAGTTCTTTGGGAAAGATAACACATATAGGACAGATGAAATAGGTTATTAATACTTAATTTTTAGGTTGTAGGAGACTAAAAAGAGACTCCATAGACCAGTAAAACAAAGGGGAAAATAGGCTACATTAATATAAGTAAAAGGCATCAGAATGAGAGCACTGTAGAAACACTGCATCAGAAGCAAAAATAAATTCTCAGATACCCCCACTGATGTCAACAAGGGGATTAGCAGTGGGGACATCAACTGCTTGACTGGACTTGCCTGGGTGAGTGCTAAGAATAGTCACAGTAGCCATTGGTCAATGAAAATCATGTGTGGTAAATAAAAATATACAATGTGGCTAATAAATTCTTTTTTTTGTATTATCTTTTTATCACCCTACTCAGCCGATCCCCACTTCTTCAGGCCACCACAATGTCCCCCATTCAGCCCCGTTTCTCCATTAAACTGGCCCCCTTGGAATCTGTGACCCCTTGTACACCCAGTCTATCCCTTCTGGGGCCCCCGGGACCCTGAGGAGGGAGACATGAGAGCAACTAACCAGGGAGCGGGACCGGGAGGCTTGGTGTAGTCTATGGCAGGGTGACTGCAGGACTGGGAGACAGGATGGCATTCATCTGGCAACTGGCAAGAGGATTTTTCCATGCATACTGCCCATTCCTCCCACAAGGCATCCCCATGCTCGCAGTGTCCAGGATGATGCACTAGTGGTGCATGGTCACCCATGCTGCAACTACACTGCCACCATGGGCTGCCAGGAGCCACTCAAAGAGCAGTGCAGGCTTGAACCCTATCCCTCATGGAGGAGAGCATCCATTGGATGCTTCTAACCCTTCCTACCAGCTGCCACTCCTGCCTTTTCGGGTGCGGGCGCAAACCCAGGTCACCAGCGTGCCAAGTGATTTCCCATCGCTCAGCACCACGGGGACGGCTAATGAAGAATTATAGTTTAGTATTTTTAGTTAACAGAAAAATTGCAATTTGCAGTATGTGCCTGAACCTCTCCCCCCATTGCTCACCCATGTTGCAGCCCAGAAGATGGAGATTGCAGCTGTGAACATTGACAGTGTCATTACAGCAGTGATCAGCATTGTTGTATTCCTCTTCCCTGTCACACAAGTGCAGGTAGCAGAAGTCCCCTGTAGCTGAGCCCCATGCATCAGTTGTAGTGGCGTCTTGCTGTTTTGGTATTGGGATGGTGGATTTTGGAGGGCTGCAGGATTAACGCAATACAATACAAAAAAAACTTTATTTACACCATTGACATTGCTGGCTCTCCCCTCCTCACTGCCTATCAGGCTCACTGGAAACCTCCTAACTAGGAATGTCAGGATAACACAGTATGATGATATTCATGATAATTACCACTGACAATAATATGTAGAATAATACATGTGTGCATGTGTATAACCAGGATTTTAAACCCACCAGAGGTGTGGGATGCTACATAAACCTAGAGAACGAAGCCTGAGGGGTTTATAAAAGCATTCCATACAGAGCGTGTGTGTGAAATTCTGGTTACACATACCCAACCATGTTTTATTTTATTTAATTACTGGTCCTCATTTTTTATTTAATTGTGGTGGAAGGAGAAGCAGTTGCAGGCACTTCCGAGGTCAGCCATGGTCCTCCTGGAGCCTCCTTGCTCTGCCCCTATGCTCTCTCTCTCCCTCTCCCTCTCTCTCTCTCTGTTGTCTCACTGCCATGGCTCCACTCTCACTCTCCCCTTCTCGCTGCCGCAGCTCTATTATGCCACTGCCAAGGGACTGGACTTAACTTTATAATAAAAGAAATGGGGCAAACAGAGCCCACACCATGGCCACAGATTCATGCCAATGCTGACTGGAACTGCCACTTCCAACCTCTGACACCGCTGTCACTAGAAGCCAACAAGGACAGAGTCGCAGACCAAAGGAGACCGGGGACACAGACAAACCAACAGGATGGACAGCTTCAAAACCACATAAGTCCACAATGTCCCTGGTCATTCTCTGCTCCATCTCCCAACTGCTGACACTCCTCACAATTGCAAACTGACTACTAAGTGCAGTTTACTTGCATTTTCTGTTGTGCAAGCTTGATTGACAGGCACTGATTGCAACCTCCCAGTTGTAACACAAAATATTAACTGGGCAGTTGTAACACAATTTAAAAGTCTAGTTATCCAGACATAAAAAATAAAGACCAGTAATTAAATACAGAATAATATGTGGGGTGTGTGTTTAATGAGGATTTTACACATTCCCAAGGTGTTAGATGCTATGTAAACCCCGAGAGCGAAACTTGAGGGGTTTATTTAAGCATCCAACACTGAGGGTGTGTGTGAAATTTGAGTTTTACACACCACCCCATGTTTTATTTTATATAATTGCTGGGGAGCATTTTTTTTCACCACAGCAATTATGTAAAATACAAACACATCCCTGTGCAGCCGCGGTCCAGTCAGTTTTAAGTGCAGTCCGCAGTCGGGTTGAAGCTGCTGTTCAAACAAAACATTTCCTTATTTGATTTATTTTAAGAGTTTTTAACAGATGAGGGTTTTTTTTACATGTACTTATCGGTGGAGTTCAAGCAGTGGTGAGGTTTCTGGGGCGACGATGGGAAGATTGTGGCTGGCACATGCACGGAGCGAGGGAAACATGGCACGTGTTCACCATTATAACCAGCTGCTTATAACGGCAAATTGTGATCAGGTTTGCCTATGGGAAAAAATGCTCCCCAGTTATTATATTGTGATTATCATGCAGCATGATGTATTGCAATATATTGTGATACAGTGTCTAACTTGCTGCTCCAGCAGCATGTGCCTCCCCAGGTGTGACCATGATTCCCTGATTACATTCTTCCTCTAATCAAATTTTTGCTATTTTTCCTAAAATTAGTAATGCTGCAGATTATCATGACAATTAATGTATTGTGATATTTTTACACAAATGTGATATTACAAATGTGATATTGTGTCATCTTTACTCCTAACACTGATCCCACCTGGTAAGGTCAAAAGAAGTCACAGAACCTGAGCATACTGGGGGTCTTGCAACTACCAGGATCCTTTCCCCTCCTGTTTTTCACCCTTCTTTGACCATCTGACACCAGTGGCAGCCCTGACACCATAGCAACCCTATGATGGAGGCAGGACTGCGTGTGTTCTTTGACTTCCTTGGCCTATCACAGGGGTCTCTGTTGGTGCTGAGAGGCACCTTCTCTCTCTCCTTGGGCCTGAAAGCACTGGCATAAGCCGAAATCCAAAGCTTTGGACTTCTGACAAGTGGGGAAATCTGGGTCTTCCACAAGGTAGCATGTGGCATGCTCCTGCTGGGCTGTCAGCTCTGCTAAAAACTGATTCATGTAAATGGTTTGAAGCTTAATTAGTAGAGATTCCATGATAATATAATATGATGATATATCATCATAGTGTATCATTGTAAAAAAAAACACATTGAGATCATTGTGCATCACAATATGCCATGATAAACCATTTTGTCTTTCCCATCTCTACTGCTGAAACAGTGTATTCTTCTCCAGGTGATCAAGAGTCTTGATTCACTATATTTCCCCAGTCCAATTTTTCACTAAGTCCCCCATATTCAGAGCAGGCCATTAGTGCTGCTTAGACAGGAGCACTGTGTGGCAGTTAGCACATGGCCAGCATGACATCAAATAGTTAGCCTGCTCTGACAGGAGCATGCTGTCTAAATATAGAGCCATGCCAGCTCAGCGCATAGTTACTATGCACTGCGCTGACACAGCCCTCCACTGCATATGGCCCACAGGTGAGCCCATTGAAGATATCACTTCCCAAATGGGATAGTGCTAGGGCTTCTGTGGCCTGCATCATATTTAGTTGTAGCATACTAATGAGCCCAATAGGCATGCAAGGTGCTAAGGGGCAAACAGCATGCCCATTACTAGGTCAATAGCATGTCTGTACAGCCTTCAGAGTGGCAAACTTGCCTACCTATCACACTAAACCCTGGTTGTCTAGTGGTGCCCCACTGTGATTCAACAAACCCTGGTAGTCTAGAGGTTGCCATCACCCCCTCATGAAATGTTTGGTTTAATAAACCCTGTTACTCTAGTGGTCACCTTGCCCCTCATTCAGTGTTTGGTGTAATAATCCCTACTAGTCTAGTGGACCCCACCACAAAACAAATGGTTTCCAAACCCACTCCCTACCCACCCCCTCGGGATTCACTGCTCTGCATCCACCCTCACCCTGGACACTGCTCAGTAATGCTAGTACCATCTGGGATGACAGCAACTGGCACAGCCCTCCTCTAACTTCCTTGGCCTTACACCATTTGACTGTCAGTGAGGGGTCACAAGATTCACAGTCGTTCACTGACAGTCAGACAGCATCTGGCCAAGATGACAAGTGGAGGGTTGTGTTGGTTGCCCTCATCCTGGATGGTACTAGTACTGCTGAATGGTTTTCATGGTGAGGAGGGTGGGGTGTGGATCTGAAGGGGGCAGGTCGGGAGTGGGTTTTGCAACTATCCGGGGGTCTACTATATTATCAGAGTTTGTAGGATATGTACAGGATGGGCCAATCACTGCCACTCCACCAACATGGCCAGTCCACCCACCCCACCAACACAGTCTTCCCCCCCAACCAAGCAATAACAGCCAGCTCCAACCACACATGTCCAGTTCCCCTGAAAAAAACACAGCCAGCTCCCCACCACTGCACCAACACAGCCAGCCCCCAACAACACAACCAGCCCCCCCATGCAAGTGTAACTGGTCAGCACCCCCCTCGACACCAGCATGGTCAGTCCAGCCAAGTGATCACAGCCAGCTCACACCTCATATGGCCAGCTCCCCCAAATAAACAACCAAATCCTCACCCCTTTAGCAGCACAACCAGTCCCTGCACTAATACAGCCAGCCCACCAACAATGCCAGTTGTCCCACACCAATAATGCAGGCTGCCCTGCACCATTGTGGCCCACCAACAAACAGCTATCCACCCCACCAACACAGCCAGTCCCTCCACCAAATGCAGTCAACCCCACACCATCATGGCCCAACAACAAGAGAAAATTTAAATAAAGCTGTACATAACATAAGCACAATTAAATACAGTGAAGCTGTACATAACATAAACAACATTCATACATTGAAGCCTTTTTATGTTTGCTTGCATGCATGCGTAAGAAACATTATGTGGCAGCTTAGGAGAGAAGTGGGTTGTGGAGGTGTGGCACTGTGGCGGCCAATGCTGGCACTGCATTTGTGGGCATGACAGTGTTCAACCAATGCAGACCCACTGTCCAGATGGCACTGGTTCTCCAGAAGTGCCACCAACTTGAAATGATTTGGCTGCCGCAATCAGGGGCTGCCTTGTCTTTGCCGCATCAGCCATTCAGCTGCAATGAGGAAGCAACCCGTCATTGCAGGCGGTACCTTGCTGGTGTAACATTTCCATGAACATGGCAGCGGCTATTGCCATCCACTTCAGAGCCCCATGAAAGCCGACAGGGGTGCCCAATCCCCCTGTTGGCATGCCCCGACCCAGTTCATTTGCTGACAGGGGAGCCCACTCCCCATCAGCATAATGTCCCCCCCTCCATTTGTTTTGTGCCAAGGGGGTGCCCAATCCCCCTCAGCATCATGCCCCCCAAACAGTCTTTCTTTGCCGATGGGAGGCCCAATCCCCCTCGGCTTAAGTCCCTCCCTCCCCCAAAACGCAGGTGGCACACTGACAGCCCACCCCAGTGTGACCAAAGCAAGCCTGCAAAAAAAAACCTCCCGTGACGTCTTTTGTTTCATTTGTTGTCCCTGAGATCAAGAAAATGGTCCCTCTTGGTGTCTCGTGCCCCCCTCAACCTGTAGCCACCCTCTGCACACCACACCTCCCCACACATACCCTCACCCAATACTTACCTCTGGAGCCCGGCACAGCAATCTTCGGTGGACCAGGAACACATCTGCACTCCTTCAAAGCTGACCGCAAACTGAAGAAATGCTGGTAAGCTGTATAATGGCATAAATAGGGTTTTTTTTTTAACTAATGTGGCTATCTCATACATTTTTTCAACTTTTGGCACCAAATTTTCAACATGGGGTTATTGGGACCCCTCCTCATGAATTCAGTCACTGTCATGGCGTTATTCGGTCCTGAAAGGTGATTTCGCGGTCACTGTGTGGAATCACCTTTCAGGACTGATTAACAAAATGACAGTGCCACTGTTCATGAGGTGGGCTCTCAAAAAGCCTATGTTGCAAATTTGTTGAAAAAAATCCCAAAAATGACTGTTTTACGTGCATGCATTGCGCAGTTTCCATGCACACTCGTAACTTCAGTAATTTGTAATATTTTCACTCCAGAGTTTCAACATTGGCATTGTTCTGCACCTGCTTATGAACAGTACAACTGTCATTTTTCACATCCTGGCTGAAATGTGTTTTCGCATTGCCAGCGCAGAATAGCACGAACACTGTGGGAAATTAATGTTTGGGACAGATTACAAAAATCACAGTGGCACTGTTCGTGAGCAGAGGTCCTAAAAGGCCTATGTTGAAAATTTGGTGCCGGAAGTCCATAAAATGACTGTGTTACGAGTGTGTATTGTGCAGTTTCCACGCACCCTCGTAACTTCACAAATTTGTAATATTTTCACTCCAGATTTTCAACATTGGCATTTTTTCACACCTCCTTATGAACAGTACAGCTGTCATTTTTCACATCCTGGCCGAAATGTGTTTTTGCACTTCCGGCACATAATAGCATGGTCGCTGTGGGATGTCAGTGTTTGGGACAGAGTAAGAAAATCACAGTGACACTGCTCATGAGCAGAGGTGCTAAAATGCCTATGTTGAAAATTTGGTGACAAAAGTCCATAAAATGACTGTGTTATGAGTGTACGTTGTGCAGTTTCCACGCATCCTTGTAATTTTGCGCATTTGTAATATTTTCACTTCAGATTTTCAACATTGGCATTTTTTCACACCTCCTTATGAACAGTACAGCTGTCATTTTTCATATCCTGCCCAAAATATGCATTTACAGATGTGGGGCAGAATAGCGCTGTCACTGTGGGAAATCAATGTTTGGAACAGATTAAGAAAATCATAGTGACAGTGTTCAAGAGGTCACAAAATGCCTATGTTGAAAATTTGGTGAAATAATTCCACTAAACGACTGTGTTATGTGCATGTGTTGCACAGTTTCTACGTACGCTCGGAAGTTCAAGCAGTTTTAATATTTTCACTACAGATTTTTAAAATTGCCATCTCTTCACACCTCTCTATGAATGGTACAGCTGTCATTCTTCACATCCTGCCCGATCTGTGTTTTGTACATTCGTCACAGAATGGCACGGTCGCTGTGGGAACTCAAAGTTCAGGACACATTAACAAAATCACAGTGCCACTGTTCATGAGAAGAGGTCTCAAGTGTTTTCATGAGGTGGGGGTCACAAAAAAGTCATGTTGAAAATTTGTAGTGTGAATACCAACAAACGCCCGGGGTGTTAGGGTTTCTAACAATAATGTCCCACACTGTAGAGACTGACAGACATCAGGAGTGTGCCTTTGGATTGCTGACTGTAATGCTCATGCTATCCCACCTCACCCCCACCCTGGGCCAGTGACAGGTATCGAGGTGCGTCTTGGACTCTTTGGCCCCAGAGTTCTCCCCATTCTCCTATACGGCACCCATTTCAGCATATGTCCTTATGGAATGGGGTGACTGTAAAGCCGAACACCCAAAGGCACACCTCAACATTTGTCAGTGTCTGCAGGATAGGGTGAGGTGAAATGGCATGAACGTTATGGGCGATGACCCAAATGCATACCCCAATGCCTGTCCGTCTCTGCAGGGTGGAGGTGGGGTTGGCATGATGTTCAATACTTCACTGCCATTCCTATTCTGCATCTGTCTAACTCCTGCATTTCCAATGCTAATACCAGCAAGCAAACATTCGGCATTGACAAATGCTTGTTTCTTTTTTAATATGCAGTCTCCCTGCCCTCTCTGTTGCCACCCATGCTCCATCCTTGCATATAAATTGGGGTTTTCAATCACTTTTTTATATATAGAAAACAAGCAAAATATATATTTTTCCAGCTTTCATTTTTTTCATTTTTATTTTTTATACCTGATAACTTGATGAGCATGACTGCCCATTTTAACAAGTGACAAGTATGACAAAACTAATACAAATATTAAATATAGACAATATACATGATACAATAAGTACTTAAATAGAAGAGCTCTATAATATTAACATTTTAAAATACTGCTGGAACAACAACTAGGGGTCATGCTTTCTAACCATGATTTTAGTCTAGATTTGAATAAGGTAAGTGAGAGGGATACACTAATATAGATGTAGGAATGGAGTTAAAGAAGAGGACTGCTTTAAATGAAAAAGAATGGTTTCCCCAACATTCTGGTCCCCCTATCTCTGAGTGCATGGAGAAGGCAGCTCTTTCCTATTTAGTTTACTAAAAAAATATTTGGCACGCAAACTGGCTTTTGTTGTATATATTTGGCACACAAACTGGCTTTTTCTGCAAATGTTGAGCAAACAAACCGGCTTTTATCTTCTTTGTCTCACACAACTTTTATACACTCCAATTTACACTGAGTTTTTTTTTTCCTGGCTTCCACTTCCGCCAGCTATCAGTCACCTGCATGCTCTGCCCCACCCCCTTCACCACAGGACAGACCCAACCCCCGAACACCCCCTGGCTTACCCCCTAGAGGAAGGGCCATCGAGGGGGAGGTGTGTTTCCCCCAACAGACACAAGTAGGTAACACAGGAGCAGGAGCCTGGGTGACAGTGTGAAGTCTGCTACATGGGGTGGACATCATCCTGAAGAAGTGGAACCTCCAATTTTTCACAGGTTTTCTTTCCAGGAGACATATCATGCACTGACATTAAGATGACATGCCAAATGTCTGACATGTCTCCCAACTAGAACAGGTGCTGGCAGCTGTATTCCCCAGCCTCCACCAGGGGCTAATCACATTCTGGTCACATCCTCCTCACCCTGGAGGAAGAGAGCAATCCAAAGGATGCTCAATCCTCGCCCCGCTGTCTCTCTGACATCCCAAGTCTGGATTTGAACCCAGGGCATCAGGGTCACAGGGGAAATCCAATCCCTGTGCCAGTGGGCCAGCAACTGTGAGCTGTTTTTGGCCTTCTGTTTGGCATTCCCCCTCTCATGCACCAAATAAATTGGGATCAAAACTCAAAATTGAAAGCTTGGACAGATTTGTGTTTTTAAAAAAACACAAACAAACAAACAAGCAAACACATAACAATAGTTTCAGCTTGGATTCTTTCCTAGAATCTGACCCCTATCTGGAGCTCTGGTCTATGCCGGGGGTCTGCTCCAGTCTGAATGCGATCTGCCACTCAAAGTCAGAACCCTTGCTCCAGTCCCAAACACTGATGTCAGCCAAATCCAGTAAAGGAAAATGCAGCCAGAAAGCTGTACTTATCTATTTATTTATTCATCTGTCTATTTATTTATTTATCCTAAAGCCCACGGGGAGCACGCAGATCCACCTGCCTCACCAGCAGTAGCGTGCACCTAGGCATGCTTCCTAACTGAGTCCTCAACCCTCAGCCACCAATTGCCAGCTTGCAAAAACATGACTGACATCATCCCCTCCTTACCCCCTTCACTTGGTCTGACCCACTGGTAAAAGAGAATTCTGAACTATGTGTATGGAAGTTAGGCTGGCTTGCTCATTATTTAGTCCACTGCTTTCTCAGGTTCCCCCATGAAGAAGCAAGCGAGCCAAGTTTGCACTGTCCCTGGTGCAGATTGCTTAGTGCTGATTTTCAATGGCTCAATAGCACGTGACTAGAAGTACTGTCACTTCCAGTCATGTGCACTGCTGGGAAAAAAACAGTGTACAGTAGCCTGCATCAGGGACAGTGAGAGAATGGCTGAGGGAAGTGATAGTCTCACAGTGCAGGAGGCCACACTTGTAGAAGGGAATCAGTAAAGCAGAGATTCAAAAGTAACATTGAGTAGGAAAATACTGCAAAAATAGTAGAGTTTATTCATTTCAAATTAAAAGCATGACACTAACCTCAGTGGTTCAAGTCAAAATCCTCAGGGGGCTGGGCTCCTGCCACCAGTTACAGTACTATTTTTCTAAGGATGAATTTAAAGAGATTTATGACATGGCTAACCTATGGCATGCAAAGTCATTGGCTGGTACTTGTCAGGTGCCCGTAGATTAAATTCCCTATTTAATTCACAATGTTTCTTCCTGATCTTGTTTTTGATAGTGGTGTTGACCTCAGCATAGTGTGGAGGGATCTATAGATTTTGTTCTGCTCATCTTTTGTAGCAGCCATTGTTTTCTCTTTTTAGTGAGGAGAGCAGCTTCTTGGAATGAAAGCAGCAATGGATGTTGACTTTTTGTTGTTTGGCAGTCTTACTCTGAATGAGCGGCTACACAAAAGTTTTCAGGACGGAGAAGCTGTACTCCGAGATGTAAAGCAAATAAAAATCTCAGACAGTGCTGCCATCCCAGATCTGTGTTGCACCAAGAAATCTTCTTCATCGCTACAAGATGTTCAAGGCACCGAAGTTCCTGTACAGACGCAGTCATGTCTGTACTTAGGTACACTTTTCTCCAGCAATGTCAGTGCAACGGGGATCAGTAAAAAGTAACAGAAGCATCTGTCAAGTAAAAGTAGCACATAGGCAGGAATGTGACAGCAAGAGTATCATGACCTGTCTCATGCAAAAGTACACACGCATGATACAGGCAATAATAGGTCTTTCCAGGCACCAACCCGCCAAACCTATGCCAAACAGTGTTTAACTCCAAACAGCAGTAGGCACAGAGTACCAACTTTGCTGCACAAAATGCATTGTTTTCCACTCAGCCTTCTGCTACACTAAGGACAATCATATAGCAGTGGCATATTGATGATGAGCCCTGCCAACATCCTTCTGCCAAATGAACAGAGCAAGTGTACTCCCACGGCAGTGTTTATTTGTCGTCATCCACAACAACGTCCACCATCTCTGCTTACAATAGTGAATTATATTGCCAGTCTTACGGTGAACGCAACTCTGACTACCCAATCGTCAGACATGCATCGGACAGCACAGTTGCTTCTGCACATGGTGAGCCACAGAAAATATCAGTCAAGTCAAAGAGGCGCACATAACATTCCGCTTCTACTGGCGGATAACAACCCCACAGAAATGTCGTTTCCAGAAGCTCTCCCTATCTGAGTTTCACCGCATGTATGGTCAATGCAATAGATGATGCTTTGAGACCTGTAAATAACCACGGAGGGCACAGCAACTGTCAATGACAATTTAAGTGTAATTTGCAGTTAGCAGCCACTCGAAAAATACTCAGTGTCAATGTTGTAGCACCTGACATTGCAGTTATCTGCAGCACTATCAAATGCATGGCTACCTCAACAGTACCCCAGAGAAATGTACTTTGTAGAAGCAGTAAATCTGTGAATTATAGCAGATATGTCATGAATGTCACAGCTGAAGTATTCAGACATTGCAGGAAATATGTACGTCATTGCAACCATGACTTAAACTTGCAATTTAATCCACAGTTAGCAACTCCCATAACTGTACTCAGTGTAAGTGCTATACAGTCCTACTATCGTTCATATCTACATCCCTGTGTGATGCACAGTCATTGTGGTAACTGAAAATGCAGTTGCAAATCCATAAAAACAAGCAGAACAGATGTTTTCTCAGGAACTACTTTTCATGGCAGAAGGATAAAATTCCCTTTTAGCATTGCAACAAGAGCATCAGCTGGTTTTGGGGGCCTGTACCTGATCCGCCAGGTTACCCATGTTAAAAGCAGAATAATCCACTCCAGTGTGTGGGGTTTTAGAAATGTAATCCAGAACTGGGGTGCGGTGAGGACACTTGGCCTGCGGCCTCATGCCTCACAACGCACCCCAGGTGTGGATTAAATGCCTATAACCCCACACCCTGTTATGGGTTATTGCTAACAGGTAGCCCTGTTATTCAGACAACTGATGAGAGCTACAGCTAGGATTCATACAATTTATGAGACCTGCAACTAGGAGCACGTCAATTAATTGTTCTTCCAAGAGTGAATGAAAGAAGGGAACTCTGGAGGAAGCACCAATATCGATAACTAAAAAACAGAGTTCAGTAAAAACAAGTGTGAAGCAAAGATGCTGGGGAACAAAGCTCAGAGCTATGGCTGGAAATGCTTGCCAAATCTTTACTAATAAGTGTGCAGGTTAGACCAGTAGAAAAAACATTTGAATAATTCATGCCTACATTGCAGTGGTGTCTTGATGTTCTTATATTAGGGTCTCAGGTGGGGAAGGGATTTTGGATAATTCATGCGAGCCACAGTAATGTGTCAAATAACTTTCAAACCGAATAGTGAAAAACACGTGCAGAAAGAATGGAAGTGGCTACAGTATGTAAAGCAAAGAGGAAGTGAGCTCTATAACACCTCAAACACACTTAGTAGTGCTGAGCCAGATGGATGTCAAAAGACATATGTTCTTTCTGCAGGTTTAGAGTTTGCATTTTGGCTACTGATGCACCAGACATCTGACTGGATCACCACTACTAACACACCTTCCTTATGTTTAGTAATTCAGACATCCAGGCTAGACCAAAATGGTAGCAACCCAGATCAGTTGGACAGGGTACAACTTATGTGGTCTGGCTGTTTCAACTGCACTAGTCAGTCTAGTGTTTACCATTTTGGTCTAGGTTCAGCAATCTAGATTTTACCATGTACCTTCTTTGCAGCCATTACTCTTAGCTATGTTCCCCTGCATATTTACTTTCTTTAATCACTTGTTTTCACTTAGATCTTGTTTTTTTATGTTTTGGTATTGGTGTTTCCTGAGTTCCCTTCTTTCATTTACTCTTCTAAGAACGTCCTTTTGATATGATCCTTTCTGCAGCTCTGACACCCCATTATACTTGACAAAAACTGTACACTGTTCATATCATTACTTCAGTTCCTTATCTATAATGACCCCCAGGTCATTTTTCTCCTCGGCGTTTGTACTTTTTTTTTAGACATTTATCCTCCGACAACAACCATAGTGGGCTAACTTCAAGAGACAGCAACAGTCTGCAACATCCTTGTAACTGTGTTGGTAATCTAGGAGGATGCTGCTAGCTGCAAACATCAGCTGCAGTAATGTTTAAAAACATAGGAAGAATCGCACTGGGCTGGGGTGCTCACAGCAAAATAAAACAGGATGGATGCTGGGTACTCTCAACCTCATTTATCAAAAAAAAAAGCAACACCAAATATTAAAAAAAACATTTTATTTGCCACAAGGCCAAACAAGTTATACTTGAGGCGTTTTGGACACGAGGTCCTTTATCAAAGGTATGAACCTGAATCTAAAAAACATTGCCATCTACTGTATTCTCTGAAACAAGTTTGTCTGAGTCCTGCTTTGAATTGTGTTTATTGTTGTATTGTTCCACTAAATGTGACGTGGAGCCTTTGTAAATGAGTCTTTGACTCAAAGGTACTTTCTGAATTCGCAATAAAAATAAATAAGTAAAAAAATAAATTAAAAAAATAAATAAAAAATAAATTGCACTTAATAGACAAATTGGACCAGCACACTCCTTGACTAGGTTCTATCCAATCGGCCTGCCCACATCCACAACACTACTGTTCTCCCTGTTTGCCTAAGCGACCACTCTCCGGTCACATGTACCTGGTCCTTCAACTATTGTAAACTACCCACCAGAACAACTACAAACCAAGTCTTATTAAAATGGCACCAGGAGTTGCTAAATATGGACCTCAAAAGCACAGATTGGACAGCACTCTATAATGCCAATAATGTGGACACAACCCTGCACCACTTCATAAAAACCTTCAATGCCGTCTGTGACAAGCATGCGCTGATAAAAACCAGAAAGATAAGAGGGCACAGTAACCCCTGGATCACACCTGACCTCCTAGAGCAACTACTAGAGATGCAGCAAATTGAAATTCTGCCAGGGAAGTGAATGCAAAGTAGGCACTTCGTGTTGCAGTGGAATGGGCAATACAAAGTGCTCACTCCGCCTTGTCATTACCACTTTGCCTTAAGGCGGAATGGCAATGTGAAGTAAGGCGAAGTCATTCTTTTTAATGGACTTCATGTTCCTCATTATGATTCTAAGTGACCCACTTGGTGTTTCAGATTTGGCAGCCCCCCCACACATCACATGGCTTACAGTATTGTAAGTCACCTACTCTTTAGCTAGGCAGAAAGAAAGTGAGTCATACAAACACTTTTACTTTCTCCTGTGCAGACGGAGAGAGAGTAGTGTGTTTTGTGACTGCTGATACTTTGAGATCAGAGCGAGGAGGAGATTTAAACCTTGATTTAGACCCAACAGATTTTTTAAAAGCTACATTTTTTTGTCTTTTCTGTACTCTTTTTTACTTAATTTGCTCTTTCTATAAATTTTATTTTTCTTACCTTTATAAGTAGTTAGTTGTTTGTCTGTGTCTGTGTGACTGTGTGTGTGTGTGTTGTGTGACAGTGTGAGTAGTGATTGCTCAGACTGAGGGAGCTCAGTAGGAGAGATGGACCAGGGTGAGGGAATGTCTGGGGCTAGGGCAGCTCTGGGAGAGCGTGGTAGCGGTAAGCATCGTACCATGCTCATGTGTGGAGGGCATGGGTGCCCATTCCTGTTGGACCGCTCAAAACTTGTGTGAGTGCCCCCCCCAGAAGCAGGACCAGCACCACCTCCTGTCCTGACTCTGAGGCAGTTGAACCACTACCACCACCACCAAGTCCAGCACCAGGTCCTCTGGAGCAGGATGTACCTGTTCCCCCAGGCCCAGGTGTGGATCCCATATCTGTTCAGCACCATGACCAGCCAGCTGCCAGTTCATCTGGTCATCCCCTGCCTGTGCCTGGTCCTCCCCACACCTCCATTATTTGGCAGTTTTTTGACTGTGTTGGGGGGGACAGCAGTGTGGTCAAGTGCCACCTATGTAATGTGGAGGTGTGCCGTGACCCCCGAGGGACTCACTTGGGGACTGGGGGCCAGCATACCCATATGCTCAATCACCAGCAGTTGGAGTGGCAGGCTGCCACAGAACAGACCATGCTTGCACCTGCTGGCCATTCTGTGGCAGAGGGTGCAGCTGTGCATTGCGGCATCCATAAAAAGAGGAGGGCCACAGCAACACCTGCTGCTCCACCAGCACCCCCACCACCACCACCACCACCAGCAGGTCAGCCTGTAGAATGTGTGGACCCCAGAGAACTGCATGTAACACAGGCTGACTTGGCAGTTCTCTGGAGTGCTATCGAGGATAACGACGAGAGGGTGAGTGCTGTGGAGCAGTGGCTGGATCACACAGAGGGACATCAGTTGCAAATTATGTCCATGCTGGAACTGCAGCTGGATCACCATGGGATCCCACATTATTTTTTTTCCTCACACCATGTGCCCCCCACATCTTCCTTGCTGTGTTATAAAATGTATTCCTCCACCATCCCCAACCCTTGTATGTAATTATGCCCTTTCTTTGTTGTCTTCCGTATGCGTGACACTTTGTATTCTGAGCAGTGCAAGTATACTGTACTAAACTGCATGTGTGCAGTCAGTCTTCTTTCCAGTCTGTGTGTGTACTGCAGACACTGTCCAACTCCCTAACTTAAAAACAAACATTAGTGAGTACAATGGTGGGGTGGTGAAGCATGGAGAGATACTACAAAACAGGCTTACAATACATCCAAGTAACTATTAAAAAAAATGAATGTTGTGATTCGTAACGTGATCGTGAATCATGATTTGTGACTGCATTTGTGACCGTGATGATGAAGAAATGTGAATGCCTACCACCTACGGCTGTACTTCCTCGATGAGCTGTAGCTTAAAACTCCCAGACTTAAAAACATGTACCAATGAGTACAATGGTGGGGCGGTGAAGCCTGGAGAGATACTACAAAACAGGCTTACAATACATCCAAGTAACTAGAAAAAAAATTAATGTTGAGATTCGTAATGTGAATGATCGTGAACTGTGATTTGTGACTGCATTTGTGACCGTGATGATGAAGAATGTGATTTGTATCACGAGTGACTCATGATGATGGTCCTGACTTAAAAATGCATATTAATGAGTACAATGTTCATGCAGAATTAAGCACCACACCTGTCCAGTACTCTGAAGGGAAGCCAAAGAAACAACTGTGGCTTAAGTTACGGATGGAGATTGGGCCCTAAAGAGATGCAAATGCACAGACAGATTAAGATTGTGCTGTGCACTGGGAGGTCACGTGATGTGCCTGGAGTGATAGCAGCAGCTTTGGGACTCTCCCTGCACTCGCGTTTTAAATTTCTTTTTTTTTCACATGCCGGCGAATTTTATTTAATTTAATTGATTGAGAAACCAGTGGTCTACTTCAGCTAACCTCTTTCGGTTATTGGGAAGGTGATGGATGAAACACCGCAAGAGCTCGAGGCGAAGCTGCCTCAAGCAGTTCGTCCCTATAGAACCTCAGGATGAGCTAACTCCTACCGTGTTTATAAACTAACTATCTACAAAAAGATGCTCTCTCAAATTAATAGAAGAGGTAGCTGATTTCAAACCTGCTCTGACGCAACCCACTTGTCGAGTTACCGATGCTGAAGCCCGAATTTCATCTTTGGAAAGAAGCACCGACAAACTCGCCCAGCCATGACTGAGTGTAAGAGAGCAGTGGCTAAATTGAGGATCGCTCTGACGATCTTGAAGGAAGGAATCGTCGTAATAACCTTTGTCTTGTTAGGGCTCCCAGAGGGAGAAGAGGGCCCAACACAATCCTTTTCTTGCAAAAGTTTCTGACAAAACAGTTGGGCCCCTCGCCAACGGGCCGGAATACATTGACAGTGGGCCATCGGGCTCTTAAGGGCAAACCACCCCTCACCTGACCCTCCCAGGCCTCTGATTTTCAAGCTCCTTAATTTTCTTGATCGAACATATATTGAAAGAGGCAAGGAAAATACCTGTGATTCTATGGAGGTCAAGAAGTTCGGTGGTTCCAGATTTAACTTTTAAAATTCGTTCAGCAAGATCTAAGTTCCGACCCATTACATCAAAGCTTTGGGCTGCAGGAATCAAACATCGTACGCTTTACCCAGCCAGGCTGGAGATTTTGTTTAAGGATGGCTCTAAGCGCTTCGATACACCGGAGGAGGCCATGAAACACCTCAACAAGATGATGCCAGATTTATTTCCAAAAGGCTGAATTGATCTACAGATGGGACATTATTTCCTATTTTTATACTCTCAAAGACTCTAGATGGAGTATTTGATTTAATGTGTTAGTGCTTCACTTGATGCTGGTGAATTTGGACTTTTCAAAGGCATTTAATTTTTTAAGGAAAAAGAAAAAGGGTCATTATTCACGAGGGCATATCATTATAGGAAGAGGGGCAGCCCTGCTAATCTGTTTTGTAACCGCTAGATGGAGCCAGTAGCCTATGTAATTATGTGAGACCTGCTTCATGTCTTTTATTCTTTCCTACGTTTAATATTTAGGTTTTTCGGAAGACTTTTATTCCAAATGCAAGTTCAAATACAAGTGGGGCTTTTGTCTGGGGTTTTGCAGTATGAGTACTGTTATTCTGGGGAAAGTCTTGTTAATCCCTTAACTGGATAGTGTGAGGGGACTCTCAATGTTTCGTTCAGGAAATACTGTATGGAATTTTTTTTTTTGGGTCCCTTACATAACTTTTTTGCATTTTATGTTACTTTCAGGCATACTCTGGTTTGGCAGCTGACTCGTTTTGCCCCCTAGTGGAATTTACTTTGATACTTACTATTTACATGTGCACGCAATTAAGAGGCGGATTTAATTTACTTATGGTTACTGCTTAGTACATACTTAAGGGGCAACACCTCATTTAAGGATCTTATAAGAATTCTTTTCTTTTTGGAGTTTTTCGGGAATGTGGTGTTTAACTGGCTATGGGGGGGAGGGACCACACTACAGTGGCACGCCATGGTCTGGTGAGCTTGAGTTTGCCAAGGGCCGGTGGTTAGTGTTTAGGACAGTTGGGCATGACTAGGAATTTTTAATGGTTTTTCCTTTTTAGGGTTTGGGTATTGGGGGTAGTAGGGTGGTGCAGGCAGCTTCCAAGTGGCCTTATATTTTCTTGTCAAACTTTTTTCTGGTTAGCAACCTGAATATCATTTCATGGAATATAAAGGGGGGGAAGGATAATAGGAAAAAATATGTTATTTTAAATCATTTGGCACGTTTTGATCCGTCGATAGTTTTTCTCCAAGAAACTCATATTCCCCAGGAGCAGCTCCACCACTTTAAAAAAAGGTGGGTAGGTCAGGTTTTTGGGGCAGAGATCTCCTCCAGCAAAAGAGGGGTAGCCATTTTAGTGGCTAAAGGAATCCCCTTTTTTCCTTCAGAGGTCCTCTCTGATCCTAATGGTAGATATGTCATAGTTACAGGAAAGCTGGGGGGAGTTAGTTTAGTTTTGGGGTCCATTTATGGCCCTAATCAAGAGTCACCCTCTTTCTTTACCCAGCTGGCTGTGCTTATCGCACCCCTTGCAGATAGCCCAGTGATTTTAGGAGGGGACTGGAATCAGGTACAGTCCAACCGTATCGATCGTTCGTGGTATAGAGCCGTCTCTTTGTCTCCATCCCAGAGGGCGTTGGCTGAGTTTACCTCTTCCTTGGGTCTAATCAACCCTTGGAGGATGATTAATCCTACTGCTAAAGAGCTTACCTTTTATTCTCCTGTTCATAGAAACTATTCACGGATTGACTTCTTCCTGATTAGCTACCAAGTTCTTTCTTTTATTTATGATGTTACTATAGAGAGTCGGGTAATCTCAGATCACTCACCCATTGGGTTTCGATGCCGTCCACTAGCTGCTCCTCCCAGATCCTATTCATGGTCCTTGAACGATTCCTTATTAAAGGATTCCCACTTGTTAGGTCAGTTTAGTTCCTTTATGTCCTATGCAATTTCATCCAATTGGGGTTCCATCAGCGCGGTGGACCAGACATGGTCAGCCTTGAAGGCCATATGGAGAGGTGAGTTAATTAGACTTGCATCAGTTCGCAAAAAGAAAATGACGCGCTGCTTATCTAATTGTTTAGAGAGGATTAAAGTTTTGGAGCTTATGGGAGAAGATGTGAGATCTACAGGTCATGATCAAGAATTAGCTACGCTCAGGGCCTGGTACACAAGTACTTTACGGGAAGGGGTTGAGAATCGAGCCTCTAGATTGAAGGCTTTATATATAGGACAGGGTAGTAAAGCTGGCAAAATTCTGGCGTGGCAGTTAAAACAACGTAGATCGGCTAAGAGTGTGGCAGGGCTGAGACACCCTGAGACTAACAATACAGTTTCTGATCCAGAGAGCATATTAGGTATTTTTGTTGACTTCTATAAAAATTTATACTCTAATATGCCCCTTTCTTCTGACGGGGATGCTAAGATAAGGGAATTTTTGGGAAGTGTTTCTTTCCCTTCACTCTCGGAAGAGAGCAGTCAGAGGCTAGTGACTCCCCTCTCCCAAAAGGAGATTATTGAAGCTATTGATGCTCTAAAGTTAGATAAGGACCCGGGACCGGATGGTTTTATGGCCCTTTTCTTTAAGTCATTCAAAGATCATTTGGTACCACTGCTGCAGCAACTCTTTGCCTTCTGGCAGGAACATGGGATAAAAGATCCATCTCTTTTTGAGGCGAGAATTATTTTACTACCCAAACCGGGTAAGGCATTAGATCAGGTTGGCAACTATAGAACAATTTCACTATTGAATATTGATGTTAAAATCTATGCCAAGATCTTGGCCACCCGAATTAAATCCTCATGGTTAGACCTAGTGAGTCCGGAACAGGTTGGTTTTGTGGCCGATGCCATCAGGGGATCACTTAGAAAACTATTTTACTTAATTTCTATGCCCCAGACTGGATATGGAAGCATCTCTGGTGTCTTTAGACGCAGAGAAAGCTTTGATAGGGTGGATGGAATTTCATGTTTCAGGTACTTTCCGATTTTGGTTTTCTCCAGAGATTTTTGGATTGTATTCGGTCCTTTATACATGCCCTTCAGCGAGGATTCAATGCAACAATTTGATTTCAGCTGGTTTTCCCTGCTGCGAGGTACACGCTAGGGATGTCCCTCTCCCCTACCTGTTTAATTTGTATTTAGAACCCTTAATTAGGGCTATTAATAATGACAAACAAATCCAAGGAATTTGCATGGGGAGGTCTGAGTATAAGCTATCAGCATTTGCTGATGATATACTCCTACATCTCCGCAACACTCAGGAATCGCTTCCCCGTCTGTTCCAAATTATCTCAGATTTTAGTAAAATCTCGGGTTATAATCTGAATAAAAGTAAAACTATGGTTTACCCACTTTCTCCCATCTTGCAACAAAGCTGGTGTGCATCTCTGGGCCTACAATGGCAGCCTAAGTCCTTGCAGTATTTAGGAATTCAAATTTCAAAGGATTTAACCGATTTGGTAGATTTAAACTTTAAACCTTTATTTAAATCTATTAAAGAGAACCTGGAAAGGTGGTCTAAGCTTCTGTTATCCTTTTGGGGGAGAATTAATACAATCAAGATGATGATCTTACCAAAAATTTTTTAACCCCTTTATAACCTCAATTTATACCTTCCCAGGTCCTTCTTTAACCCAATTTATAAATATTGCACGGATTTTTATGGAAGGGGAAACCCCCTCGTAGGGCCTATAGAAAGCTTACCTGCTCAAGGTCAATAGGAGGCCTACAACTCCTGGATTTTTATATCTACCATCTGGCTAGCCATGTTGCTAGAGCAGCCCTATGGGTGGCAGGTGAGGGAATAGCTTCCGAGGGGCTCAAGCTCGATTGGTCGTTAGCGCATAGTGCTAATTTAGACCTTGAAGCTTGTCTATATATTCCATGGTCCAAGGTTCCTGCAAAAGTGAGAGACTCCCTGGTGGGTTGGGACATAAAGGCCCTTCACCAGCTCTACTCTTTTTTGAGTATCCCATATGTAAAGGATTTAATGCAGCCCCTGTTAAAGAATCCTAACCTTTTGGTGGGTAACCAGTCGATAAAGAGATGCGTTGGCAACCTCCTTCTCAAACCTAAGCTAGCTGATTTTATTTCAGAAGGCTCAGTTATGTCGGCCTCTGTGTTGGCGGAGGAGCTTAAGGTGGAACCCAACTATCGATCACGGTTGTTCCAGATACATAGATGTATCAGTTTTTTCCTAAGGGACAGCAAAGGATCGATGAAGCTGGGGGCTCCTAAGGAAAATGAGGGATTTGGCGTTATCTGTAAATCAGTCTCTAAAATATATAAAACAATTATAGACAAAAGGGATATTAACATCTCTCCAATACCTTACTACTGGGAGGTGAACCTATCGCTGTTGGACTGAGGAAGTCTGGCATAAGATTTGGTCAGACTTATATACATATGTCAAACAAGACAGATTAAGGGTCTTCAATTTAACCTTCTGCATAATCTTTATCTCCCTGCTAAACTCTCCGAATATATAGCCTCAGCTCACCAGAGTGTAAGATGTGGCTGGCCAGTTGGTACTACTCTATCACAAATTATGGGAATGCCCTAAAGCAGTTAAATTCTGGGAGCTAGTGAAGCTATGGATAGGTCCCTATGTTAACATTTCTGGTTATTTTAATGCCGATATATGTATTTTTGGTATGTTTTCTCACATTCCTATGGTAGCTCAGAAGTACCTAGTGGCCTTGGTGATCTGGTGACGTAAGCTTCTCCTCCTTCACATTGGTATAGCGACAAATCTCCTCCTATAAAGTACGGATGAGTTTTTAGGTGCTTTAAACGCAGAGAGGACTGTAGCCAATTTTTAATTCAAATAAAAATTTAACAAATACTGGGGTAATTTTTGGGGTCATTGAAGGATAAATATGGTTATTAGAGGGTAGGGTCCCTCCTCTTTTGGGTACATAATTTATCCCGACATCTGTAATAAATTTTCCTCTTTCCTTTATCCATATGTGGAATCTAATTTGAATAAGATGATATTCTCTCTCCTTTCATGTGTCACCAGGTTGAATGATCTTTCTTGGTCTACTTAATCTAGAACTGTTCTGATATCTATTGTTCAGGTTGCTAATGTACTAATGTACTTTGGTTTATATTATCTGGTCTCCTTTTCTTTCTCTCGCTTAATAAGGAATGCTGCTCATGGGTTGGGGGATTTAGGGTGGGCTGGGTTGAGGGTTCGGGAGGTTACCCTCTTGGATGTATTGTGACTTATGATAATCTACAGTATGGAAATTTGTAAAGGGGTTACCGCCCCTTGGGTGGGGTTTATGTATTATTATTGTTGTTTGTTATAAAATAAAGTTATTTGCAAAAAAAAAAAAGATTGTGCTGTGCACTGAAGAGATGCAGACACAACAAAGGCACAACACCTAACCAGTGCTCACCATCAGAAATTCAAATCTGGAAAAGAATACCTTTGCTGGTTGGGGCAGGCCGCGGGTGGGGGAAGGGCAGTGTACTGCACTGCTACAGTAACAGTCACTAGTACTAGTACTAGTACTGGTAAAGATACCACAAAGAAGTACAAAAATCACACAGCTGCAGTGGATAGTAGATTCACATTGCTGAAATTATTATGTGGCTCAATAAAAGGTGTCTGATTTGATGACACACATCTCACACATACTCACACACACACCAAGTAATGGATAGTAAATTGAAAAATTCAGTAATATAACCACATATTTTAAACAAACTAAAATTATGCACTGCTGCACCACAACAATCAGCAAAAAAATGGCAAGAAATATTGAAAATATTACTGTGTGTACATTAACACAGTTATACAAGAAAAATATCACCAAAACAGAAAGCACTGTCTTTTTCTCCAAGTTAATCTACCTACACCACAGATACACCCCTCCTCCAAAGCACACTTCCACTGTCTCTCAGTACACAGATGGAATGTTGTACATTAACATTCAAAATCCATACACAAACAATAAACGCGCAATGATATGAGCACAGGAGGGTTTCCTATAATCGATGAGCTAAAGTTTCAGCAAAAAAAATTACTCAAAAAGGCTTTTTTAACAGCTTTTAGAAGGTTTGAATCGTTGACAGCTCTTGGAGCAGATTGTCTCCTATAGCTTCCTACACACACTACCCCAAACTGAGGCTGTGCAGAACAATCTAGAGCCCATGTGATCTGAAATCCCATGAATCACTGCAAAATTCACCTTTGGAGCTTGAAAACAAGGTGAAGTGAGGTGAAGTACATTGTTTTCAATGTACTTCACCTTAAGAATTGGTGGAGTAGTGGTTTGGGAAGAGCAGAGTAACTCTGAAGTCAGTGTGTTTTCAATGGACTTCAAGGTTTCCCATTAATAATGTGAAGTACTCCGCCTGTATTGCAGAGTACTCTATTAAATTCACCTTCGCACTCCCGAATCACTTCATGGAGTGAATGTGGCCACTCGCCCATCACTAGCAACTACAAGCCAGAGATCACTTGTGGCAGATAGCGAGAGCACACGGTACCACCGCTAACATACAGAGGTATACAAATGCTTGGAATGAGTGCACTAAAGCCATTCAACTCGCCAAATGCAAATACTACAAAGAAGCCCTCTCCAGCACCTGGAATGACAGCAAGTCATTCTGGAATAACCTCAATGACATAACCAGCAAGGACCCCAAAACTGCACCAACCATACTCTTGATCGACAGCATACTGTTCTTGGACCACATGCACATTGCCAACGCACTTATCATGTTCATGGACATAAGCAATGTGCTACCAGCAGACTACTTCAACCCCCTACCACTGACTAATCTTAATATGGCCAAACAACCATCACTTAACTGCCCGCTCTTCTACTTTAAAGAAGTATCACAAAACAAAGCTAAAAAGTACCTGGAGAAGATGCTGGGGAAATCTAAACATAGTGGGGATACTATGGACCTAAAATTCCTCAAGCTGGCCCTGGCTGAAGTCCTAGGCCCACTCACCAAACTAATCAACCTCTCCCTCTTCTTCTCACAGTTCCCCCAGAAATGGAAATTAGCCACCGTAACTCCAGTGCACAAAGGTGGTGACTACACATAACAACTACAGACCTATCTCCATACTCCCCCCTCTCTCCAAAGCCCTTGAGCAGATAGTAGTGGGCCAGCCAATTGCACACCTGAACAAATACCAACGTCTCTGTCCTGAGCAATACGGCTTTCAGTCAGGTCACAGTAATATCATGGCCTTGCTCGAATTCACCAGACACATTCACCATTCAATTGACCAAGGTCTCCTGGTTGGGGCAACTTTCATTGACCTATCAAAAGCATTTGATATGGTGCATCATGAGCTCCTGCTGGACCAACTGTCAGCTATAGGACTCTCCTTGGAATCATTATACTGATTCAGCAGCTACCTTCACAATTGCTCACAAAAGGTCAAAATAAGGGGGATCACCTCTGATAACAGACCAGTACACTCAGGGGTCCCACAAGAATCAATTGTGGGATGCCTACTGTCAGTTTATTCCTAAACAAACTGCCATCAGCATGCCCAGGCCAAATGCTTCTATACGCAGATGATGCAGTCATATTCAACATCAATCCTAATCCTGAACAACTGGCTGAAGATCACCAAAAGGGGTTCTCAGCCACTGAAAAATGGTGTATAGATCACAGACTAGTCATGAACTGCAAAAAAACTAAAACTATGATGTTCACCAGCACAGAGCAAGCATAAGGTCTCCCCCCTTGCAATCAGAAATGCACATGGGGACCCACTGGAACACAACCAGCAGTTCAGGTACCTGGGCATCACACTCGACTCTATACTTTCACATGCCCAACACATCGAGAACATAGCAAGGGTGATTAATACAAAAATAGGGATCCTATACAGGCATAGACACTGACTAACACATGAACCTGGCCATCAACAACTTGATAGTCTCCTTCGTTGACTATGGCCTGACAGTCAATGGGTCAGTGATAGACACAGCCCTAAACTGCATCACCACTGCACTAAACAAGGCAGGCTGACTGCTCACAGGTGCAGAAAAACTAATGCACACCTGTGAGCTCTACACCCAGGCAGGTTGGCTACAACTGTGCCAATGGCTCAGTAGGTAGCACACTCGCCTCTGAGGCTGGGAGATCAGAGGGCTGTGGGTTCAGTTCCCACATCTGGCACTTGGATTAGTATCCCAGTACTGACACTGTAGTGCAGCATGAGAGGAGTGCTGCACTTCTGAGGTGCCGTCTTTTGGATGAGATGTTAAACCGAGGTCCCATCTGCCTAGATTGGTGGTAGTTCAGGTGGATGTTAAAGATCCCATGGCACTTATCAAAAAGAGTAGGGGAGTTTTTATTGTAAAGAAACATAGGAAAACAACTCAGTATTTCATTTTACAAAAACAAAACAAAATGCAAAAATAAAGTACAATATTCACAAAACATACAGAAAACTTCATTAAAGTAAAGTCATCTTCAAAACTCATTTAAATTTGATGAAATGAAGAAACCCTTTCCACCATTTGGAAAATGTTCGGGAGGAAAACTTTTTTGATTCCTGAAAATAGATCCTCGAAAGTTCATTGGTTAGTAAACATACATAACAATCAGAGTACATTTTGCGTTGATATATTACCCATTGGCACAGGGCTTGCCATAAATAGTACCGTACACAACAAAAAAAATAATAGAAAAGTACTATCCCAATAAGAGGATAAACTAGGGGGATAAATCCCAAGGACCAACATATCATATGATGGATTCATAAGCCAGTTGAATTTCCATGTTTTTGCTAAATAAGGCCATAAACCCCTAACGTAAGAGCAAAAAAGAAAAAAATGTTCCATAGTTTCTTCCACATTAATACAGTCAGAATAGGGACAATTCCTTTCCTCCTTAGCTTTATATTTAACATTTCCCCTAACGTTTAAACACCCATAAACCATAAGCCACTGTGTTTCCCATTGAGAAACTGGCAATCTAGAATTATTAAGCTGGGCAAAACCCCTATAATTAAGAGCAGAAGGGCAGTTTTTGAAACAAGGCTCCTGAGGATAAAGCAATCCAACAATTAACCAATATAACGACTGAGTAGTATTATTCAAAATCATAACCTTAGTTAATTGCCATTTAAACAGCTTTGCTACTGTTGGTTTAAAATAAACAGGGATAATAATGTGTGGATTCAATTTTGGGGCCAAAGTAAACCATTTTGTAAAACAGCTGCCTAAAACAGAAACCACCCAACCTTTACAAACAGTATCTTCATGACTTAACCCAGATCTAAGTGTAGTTGTAAAAAAAAGGGAATGCACAAACACAACAGGATCTAACATACCCAAACTTCCAGAGGTTTTATCCAAATATGTATATTGTCTTTTAACAATATTTAGCCTATTCCCCCACAGCATTTGGAAAAATAAACTATATAACTTTGTTTCAAGCAGGGGAGGAAAGGGAAAAATCATAACTAGATATTGCAAACACGGAAGAATAAATTGCTTCAAAATATGAATTCGTTTAAGCTTTGAAAACGTCCACTGTTTCCATCTATTAACCTTAACTTCCACTTTCCCAAGAACTAGTTCCCAATTTAACTGAGGCAGATTCTGGGGCCCAAACAAGAGTCCCAAAATTTTCAAAGGAGTATGAGAAACACAAATTCTATTTTGATAAACATCGGACAAACCGGATACTCCAAGAAATAATCCCCTAGTCTTCCTTAAATTAAATTGTGCATTGGAGACTGCTGAAAAATGTGAAAAGATTTCCAAAAAAATAGTGAAACTGAGTATAATCAGCAAAATATAAAATCAAATCATCAGCATAGACTTGTACAAAAAAAGAGGCAATATCCCAACCTGAACACCCAGCCAACACTTAGATTGTTCTATGAGCCGTAAAAGGGGATCAAGAGAAAAAATATACAAAAGGGGGCTTAAAGAACACCCTTGCCTAACTCCAGTAACTAAACAAAACCCTTCAGCAACTATCCCTTGCTGAAAGGCATGAACTAAATTATGCTCATAGAGAGAAACAAAAACTTGAATCATTGACTCAGGAACTCCATATTTTCCTAAAACTAAATAAAGAAAGGGAAGATGAACCCTATTGAAAGCCTTTTCTAAGTCTACTGAGAGCATACAACCTTCTATATCATGTAGTGAAAAATATTCTATAGTATCTCTAACAAGCATTAAAGCAGACTGAATCCTCCTATCAGGGATTCCGCAAAATTGATTCGGAGATGTCACTAATTTAGCATATTGCTTAAGCCTGTTATTTAAAATATTCGTAAATATTTTATAATCCATATTTAAAAGAGTAATTGGCCTCCAATTTTTAATGTCATTCCTATCCCCTGATTAAAATAAATATAATAATAATCCATCAGTGAAAGAAGGAAACACAGTCTTGGTGTCTAGAAAAAATTGAAAAAGTAAATGAAGACACTGACTAAATTCTTCAACAAAAGTTTTATAAAGTTGGTGGGGTAAACCATCCAAACCTGGTGAAATATTGGGTTTTAGTGTTCGAATGACTGCAACTATTTCCTCAAGTGTGATTGGCCCTAACAGATGAAGGGCTTCAGTAGACACAGAGGGTAATACAACAGTACTAAAACATTTATCAAAATCAATTTTTGAGATTGGTAATTTGGGTTCTAAAGTCTGAAAATACTGTTTAATGACTGTCCTAAGTTGGGGCAAAGTGGTTGCTTTAGAGCCATCAGGAGTTATAAAGAAATCAATGGTAAAGGAATCTTTCAGGGATTTACAAGCCTCAAAAGGATCCCCAATAGGAGCCTTTTGAGTACCATTAGTAAATATAGCTTGCAGTGTTTTAGACCTATCATATTGGAAGCTTTTCATAGAAGTTTTAAGTACACTAATCTGGGCTGAATAGTCAAATTTGGAAATGTAACAAATCGAAATTAACCGTTGCAATTGCTGCCTCAAGGATAAATACTTCATGAAATTAGAATCTTTTGAGACCACACCTTGATGCTTAACCCATTTCTGGAAAAGAGATTTAGTATCAAGCCACCAGGCCCCTACATCAGAATATAAGAAAACAACTGATAGTCTAGCTTGTAAAAGCATTTTAACCCCCAAAATAGTCTGAGGAGAATTTAGTTTCCACTTTCCCTGCCTACCACAGCCTAGGTTCCCAGAATCAAAAGAACTAATCAGTAATAAATGATCTGAGAACTCTAAAGGTTTCATTTGGAAAGCCTGAACATGAATTGATGGACAGACAAACATATAATCAATAAGAGAATGCAGTTTACCTTTGGAAAATGAAAAAAAGCAGGCCTTTTGAATGAGAAGTGAGACAGTTGCATAGACCTGCAGTTTTGATTATGGAAGCTAATGCATGTGAATCACAATAAGTTTTCTTTGTCTGTTGTGCTAGACCAGTAAGGCTGCAATTGAAATCACCTCCCCATAAAATAGGCAGAGAAGTAAACAAATAAGGTGCACTGCCCTCATGCATTGCACTCTATCAGCTTTAGCTTGTGGGTTATAAATATTTATAAACCTGTAACAAGTATTATGCCATTTACCATCAATTATCAAAACCCGTCCGGGAATAAGATCAACAAGTTTGAGCAAAATAAAGTTAAAAGAAGAAAAAAGAATCCCAACACCATCAGCACTATCTGTGCCAAAAGACCAATAGGAAGGTCCCCAAGGCCAAAGTCTTTTAAAAGTGTAGAGCTGTTCTATGGAAAACATCCATATCTCTTGTAAAAAACATACAGTAATCTGATGTAAATATTGAAAAAGAGCCTGCCTTTTAACATTTTTTAAAAGGCTATGTGTGTTTAGAGAACCCCTAAGAAACTTCCTGTGGGGAAGTCATTATTTTTTCCTTTTTTTCTTTTTCTTCTCTTTGTAATTATCCACAGGTTGTGAAGAGGTAGAAAAAGAGGATTTCTGGGAATCTGAATCCCCAACCTCCATGTCTGTTTCACTCCAAGGAGAAAACAAAGCCGCATAAGAGTTGGTGGACTCTACAGGAACTGGGCCGGGGGGAGATTTAGCTTGTAAATGCCTGGAGGATCTCCACCTAGGCAAGGGAGAAGAGGGGGCTACAAAAGCATTATCAGGACTTACAGCAACAGAATCAGTATAACAGACTGGTACCATCTCCTGAGGTACTACAGGAGCCATGTCCATCCCCATTTTGGAAGAAACCTGAGAAGAAATATCAGTGCACTGACCTGCAGATGTAGAGGAGGAAAGTGCAGAAGGGAGAATTTCTTGAGGAAGTTGTGCTATTATCTAAGAAGAAAGGAGAGGAGGAGGGAGAGGGGAGGGTGGGGAGGGGGGAAGGAGGAAGGTGAAGAAATAATCGATCTTTGTGCTTTCTGAATCAGTAACTCAGGACTGATGCAGAATGCTTTGTTTTTTGCTGCCCATGGACAATCTTTGAAACACATGTCCATATTCTTCACGTAAGTTGCACCTTGTGTGATTTGGACATCGTACAGTGCCGTGGGCCCACTTCCCGCAATTATTGTATTCTGGGTTGATCACATACGCTTGATAAGTGAGTTTGAGAACCACACTTATAGCAAGCCTGAGGTTAACCACCATAGAAACAAACTCCCGATCCCTCCCCAACAAAAAGGAATTAGGAATATGCTCGATACCAGAGTCAGACTGATGGAGCTTAACTTTGTATTTCCACCCTCCCGTCCAAAAATGCTCTGTATCCCAAATAGGTTCAGGGGAACTCAACACTTCACATTTTTGAGAGAGCCAGAAAGTAATATCTTCCACATGAACCCCCTCATTACGAAACATCACAGTCACAGATTTAATTAAGGGTTTAGTCAAGGTATAACCAGAAAGGGGTCCATGTGGAGAAAACTTAACCTGCCCATACCTTTCCCAAAATAAGTCTATAAGATGAGATGACCGAAAGCTGATATTAAAATTATCTTTCTCCTGAAATATTAATAAAAGCATAAACATCTTTAGGAAAAATGCAAAGAATCTTAATTAAAGTTCTCCCAATGTAATATCTGTCTGTGGTCTGGAGTCCAAACCCCTTTATATCGAATCAATGCATGCCTCCGGGGCTGCTTCCGCTCAGTAGTTGAAAAAGTTCAGACATTAAAGGTTTTTCCTGAGATGGCTTTAGAGGCCTCAAACTTGAAGAAGAAGGGGCAAAGTATTGATAACAGTTTTGTCTTGGCAGGTATGAGGTGTTGAGGGAACTGAAGGAGGAGATGGTAATGCAGCTTGCTTTTAAGGTAGCAGTAGGAGCCCTGGTCATGCAGGAGGGTTTTGAGTTAGTTGGAAGTCAGGAATCCCACTCTGGGTCAGGTACCCAGGTACCTGAAGGAGCTTGCTCTCAACCTGCCTGACTAGAGTTCTCCTGTCACCCAGGGCCCTTCAATTTGAGCAGAAGGATGGGTGAGGCTAGAATCAAGAGGAGCAGTTGTGGTTTTTAACAGGAACAGTTCCTCAGCACTATGAAGTGCATCTTAAAGAAACTCAGTGACACCAGGCTGAGGGTGTCATTTTAGTTTGATAAGTAATTGTAGGAAGACCAGCTGATTTTACAGCAGGTTGCTTATAAACAAACCTGGCAGTTTTACTGGAGTGGAGGATAAGAGGAGAGGGAAAACACAGGAGATGCAGGAATCTGGAAATTGTTGAAGTGTTTAATTTCTCCTGCCCTCCAAAATCAGCTCTGTGGCACTCAGTCCGGATAAAAATACTGCCAGCTTGAGCATGTCTACAAAGTGAAGGAGTTACATGTTTTGGATCTATAGTAGTAGAAAAGGAAGAACTACAGAAGAAAAATGGGCTTGCAATAATTCTGCAGTTTTAAATGCTCCGTCAAGACGGGCTGTAGGCATCGGCCAGATCCCACGGCATTACTGCCAGACTGTTGATTAGTTTGACACAGTACAGGAGCTGTAGAATCTTTTGGGAGCTTGAAGTTAATGCTGAGAAAGTTATAATAGTATTTCCTTAACCTCTAAATTCGGCTTTTTAGGTACTCACAGGTCTGATGAAAGGATTGCCAGCCGCCTAACAGTTTGACAAAGTAGAGGGGTTTATTTATGAAATCTGTAGAGTGAGCAGCCAACAAGTAAAGGAAAAGCACCCACCAAGCCTAGTAGAAGGTGTAGAACATTGTTCGAGGATCTGTCAGGAGATGACAGACTAATGACAGGGCCACTCTGAATTCGTGTTCTGCAGAAGCCGTAAGTGGTAAGAGAAAAGAGCTGCTTGTTGGGTTGAAACAGATGGCAAACACAAATGTGTCATCAGGGTAGCGATAGAGTCAAAATCTTCTGAAGAAAACGGAGCTCATGAAATTCATCGCCTGAGTCAAAATCCGTGAAACCAAACAGTGTGCCTCTTGTAAGAGCACAGCTGGAGAGTGAGGCCAGCCTCCCACTGCAGTAGTGTCCTCTCCTCTGATGACTGCACAAGTGGCCATCTTGTTGACAGCCTGTCCCTCTACTGGCCAAAAGTAGGGGAATTTTTATTTGAATAACAAACAAATCAATACAAAACAGTGTTTCTCACAAAAGAAAGTACAAATCATAACAAAAGCAAATAAGTATTATAATCATACATATTGAAAGAGTTTGTTCAATACAGAAGTGAAACTCAAATCTAATCCCATGACAAAGGGAAACCCCCCAAAAAAGTAGGGGAAATTTTTATCCACAAATAAAGAAAAAATACATACTTAATAGTGTTTCTGCACACAAATCATAAGACAAACTTAAAATAAACAAAAAATAAGACAAGCTACCGCTATAATAAATCTCATTTATAAACCTAAACGGAAAAGTTGAACCTCACTCTCCCTCAAGAGTAGGGGAAACATTTTTTCAAGGGGAACAAAAAAGTGTAATACAAAAATAGTGAAAATTTCCTTAAAAAGGGAAGAAAAAAATACAAATCATAACAAGATAATAAGTAGTACAGTCATACATCAGAAATGTCTGTCTATTACAGAAATACTAACTGGAAACAAATGCACACCATGAAATCTACAAAATGGAGATCGGACAAAATTATATAAATTCTTATGAAACAGAAATAAAAACAGTATTATATACAAAAAAGACCAATATCCTATTCTTATAAAACTATAGAAAGAAAATAATTAACTACAGGTAAAAGAAAGTCATGTTCACCAGTCCAGCCAAGACATATGTCTCCACCATTATTTATAAAGATCAGGAGGCTGTATTGTGCTTATAGTCTCTCCAACTAAAAATCTCTTTCTGAACCATTGAAACACATAAGCATTAGACAAAGCTGTCTTAAAGTTAATGTGCAGCAGGCTTGCCATAATTGAAACTTAAGCCATGTCCCCAAATAACAATAACGTCCTAGAGTCAAACTACCATGCAGTTGGAAATGTTCCTAACCCATTTATCTTGCTCCTCTGGTGGGCCTAGAGACCCAATATTTATGAAAGCATTAAAATCCAACCATAGGACAATTCATAAACAAATGTCACATAGTCTCAGCCACCCCACTACACGTATTAATTTAGGACACATCTGCTCCACTACACCCTATGTTTCATGTTCCCTTTACCCCAATTTGTGTGTAGTTACAAATCCTAAGATAAATGTTAATCTGGGGACAACGTAAGAAAACTTGTCATAATTTGTATATTAGCTTAGGAAGTATCATAAACCAGTCTTGAACCAGGTTAGCAACAGCCAGTCATATATTTTCAGAGTGCCAGTGTCAGACAGCGATAAGGCATTTTCAGTGTTTGAGTTACTCACCATCCTTCCAACTAATTAGCTAAAAGAAAATTTTCACCTGTTTAGAAAGGAGGGTCCACTGTGTTAATAGGATCCAAACCATCCATAACCCAGGGCACCATATTCTAACTCATTATGAGCCAATGGGACAATATTGTGAAAAGCACATGAAAAAAATATTGATTGGTTCATTCCCAAGCCCTGGGTGATAGGTCAAGTAATCCCCTTTAATAGGTTTAGGCTACTTCAAAGACACTGAAAACACACTGTACACTGAAGTTTCCAGTATTGGGATAGGAAATACTGCTTCAAAATTGAAACAATGGTAATAGAGGATTTTTATATATATATCCTACGCTAGACATATGCCAAGAATTCCATTTTGCTGCTTCAAACCTTGTGCAGTACGAATTTTCTTCCCAATTATAAAACTGGGGATCAGGACTACCAAAAAAAATACCCAAAATTCCAATATAGGAGGTCACTACTGAAATATATTGAACCCATACTGTACCCTCACAACTAATGAATAAATACTACATTTCTGGAGGTTGATTACAGAACCAGTTACTTGGAAAACACTCACAACTATCTTATTAAAAAGCTGATGATTTGTCTGCCATCATTAAGCACAAAATCATCTGCATAAGTAATAGTTTAATCTGAATCTATTACTATTGACGGAGACCCTTTATAGTCCTGTTTTTCAATCTGTATAATAATGGGTCCAGAGACAACAGTTAAATGAGAGGACTGGAGACAAACCCTGCCTCACCTCTATTGACTAAAATCTTACCCCCTATCCATCCATTCATGAAATAAACAAATGTGTTTATAGTATATTTAACCATAAAATAAACTTATCTGGGAACCTATATTTAAAAAACTGCCTACATATAGGTATATTCAACCTATCAAGTTTTAGATTGATCATACTAATTAAACGTCCTATTAATTCTTGAGTAGTCAAACTATAAGCTACTGTGTTTCCATTGAGAAACTGGCAATCTAAATTATAAGCTGGGCAAACCTATAATTAGGCAGAGGGGCATTTTTGAAACAAGGTCTTGGGGATAATGATCAACAATTAACCAATATAGCGACTGAGTAGTATTATTCAAAATCATAACCTTTAATTGCCATTTTAAGACAGCTTGCTGCTGTTGGTTTAAAATAAATAGGATATAATGTGTGGATCAATTTTGGGGCCAAAGTAAACTATTTTAAACATCTGCCTAAAACAAAAACTACAACCTTCAAACAGTATCTTCGTGACTTAACCCAGATCTATGTAGTTGTAAAAAGGAATGCACAAACACAACAGGATCTAATATACCTAAACTTCAGAGGTTTTGTCAAATATGTATATTGTCTTTAATAATATTTGGTTTATTCCCTACAGCATTTGGAAAAATAAACTATATAACTTTGTTTCAATAGGGGGAAGGAAAATCATAATTAGATATTGCAAACACGAATAAGTGCTTCAAAATATGAATTCGTTTCTTTGAAACTATGTTTCCATCTATTAACCTTAACCACTTCCAAGAACTAGTTCTAATTTAATTGAGGTAATTCTGGGGCCCAAACAAAGTCCCAAATTTTAAAGGGTATAGAAATAAATTTATTTTGATAAACATCGGACAAACGGATGTCAGAAATAATCCCTAGTCTCCTTAAATTAAATTGTGTGTTGAGCTGCTGAAAATGAAAAGATTTCCAAAAAATAGTGAAACTGGTATATCAGCAAAATATAAAATCAAATCTCAGTATAGACTTGTACAAAAAAAGAGGAATATCCCAACCTGAACACCCAGCCAACCTTAGATTGTTCTATGAGCCGTAAAGGGATCAAGTGAGAAAATATACAAAGGGCAGAACACCCTTTCCTAACTCCAGTAATAACAAAACCCTTCAGCAACTATCCCTTGCTGAAGGCATGAACTAAATTATGCTCATGAGAGAAACAAAACTTGAATCATTGACCAGGAACTCATATTTTCCTAAATTAAATAAAGAAAGGAAGATGAACTATTGAAAGCCTTTTGTGGTCTGCTGAGACATACAACTTCTATATCATGTAGTGAAAAATATTCTAGTATCTCTAATAAGCATTAAAGCAGACTGAATCCTCTATCAGGGATTCCAAAATTGATTCGGAGATGTCACTAATTTAGCATATTGTTTAAGTCTGTTATTTAAAATATTCAAATATTTTATAATCCATATTTACAAGAGTAATTGGCTCTAATTTTAATGTCATTCCTATCCCTGATTAAAATAAATATAATAATAATCCATCAGTGAAAGAAGGAATACAGTCTTGGTGTAAAAAGTTGAAAAATAATGAAGACACTGACTAAATTCTTCAACAAAGTTTTATAGTTGGTGGGTAAACTATCCAAACCTGGTGAAATATTGGTTTTAGTGTCAATGACTTCTTCTTTTTCTATGTGATTGGTCTTAACAGATGAAGGGCTCTAGTAGACATAGAGGTAATACAACAGTACTAAAACATTTATCCGTCTATTTTTGAGATTGGTAATTTGGTTCTAAAGTCTAATACTTTTAATGACTGTTCTAAGTTGGCAAAGTGGTTGCTTTAGAGCCATCAGGAGTTATAAAGAAATCAATGGTGAGAACTTTCTTGATTTACATGTTTCAAAGGATCCCCATTAGGTTTTATACATTAAAGTAAATATAGTCTGCAGTGTTTTCATTATATTGGAGTTTTCATGAGGTTTTAAGTATACTAATCTGGGCTGAATAGTCAAATTTGAAATGTAATAAATCGAATTAACTGTTATGTTGCTGCCTCAAGGATAAATACTTCATGAAATTAAGTCTTTTTGACTACCTTGATGCTTAACCCATTTCGAAAAGAGATTTGGTATCAACCACCGGCCTGTCAGAATATAAGAAAACAACTGATAGTCTGGCGTAACATTTTAACCCCAAAATAGTCTGAGGATTTAGTTCCACTTTCCTGTTTACTACAGCCTAGGTTCCCAATCCAAAAGAACTAATTGTAATAAATGATCTGAGAACTCTAAAGGTTTCATTTTGAAAGCCTGAACGTAATTGATGGACAGACAAACATATAATCAATAAAGAATGAGTTTGCTTGAAAATGAAAAAGCAGGCCTTTTGGATGAGAGTGAGATAGTTGCATGTTTTTGCAGTTTTGATTATGGAAGCTAATGTATGAATCACAATAAGTTTGTTTGTTGTGCTAGAATGTAAGGCTGCAATTGAAATCACCTCCCCATAAAATAGGAGAGAAGTAACAATGTGTCTGTCCTTATGTATTGTTTCTATCACATTACTTGTGGGTTAGGTATTTATAAACCTGACAAGTATTATGCCATTACTATCAATTATCAAAATCGTTCGGGAATAAAAGATCAATGTTTGAGCAAATAAAGTTAAAAGAAGAAAACATCCTAACACCAGTACTATCTGTGCCAAAAGACCAATAGGAAGGTCCCAAGGCCAAAGTCTTTTGGGGGTGTGAGAGTCTATGGAAAACATCCGTCTTCTTGTAAAAACATACGGTATTCTGTCAATATTGAGAAGAGCCTGCCTTTTAATATTTTTAAGGCTATTTTAGAACCCTAGAAACTTCACCAATGAAGTCATTATTTTTTCCTTTTTTTCTTTTTCTTCTCTTTGTAATTATCCACAGGTTGTATAGAAAAGAGGATTTCTGAATCTGAATCCCTACCTCTATGTCTGTTTCACTCCAAGGAAAACAAAGCCTATAAGTTGGTGGACTCTGGGAACTGGGCCGGGGAGATTTGGCTTGTAAATGCCTGGAGGATCTCCACCTAGGCAAGGGAGAGGGCTACAAAAGATTATCAGGACTTACAGCAACAGAATCAGTATAACAGATGGTACCATCTCCTGGTGCTACAGGAGCCATGTCCATCCCCATTTTGGAAGAAACGTGGAAGAAATATTGTGCACTGACCTGCAGATGGAGGAGGAAAGTGCAGAAGGAGAATTTCTGGGAAGTTGTGCATATCTAAGAAGAAAGGAGGAGGAGTGGAGAGGGAGGGTGGGGAGGGGGAAGGAGGGGTGTGAAGAATAATCAGTCTTGTGCTTGAATCAGTAACTCAGGACTGATGCAGATGCTTTGTTTTTGCTGCCATGGACAATCTTGAAACACATGTCCATATTCTTCACGTAAGTTGCACCTTTGTGTGTGATTTGTACACTGCACAGTGCCGTGGCCTACTTCCCTACAATTATCACACCTGGCTGACTACATACTTTTGATAAGGAGTTTGAGACCATACTTATAGTAAGCCTGGGTTAACTACTATAGAAACAAGCCCCGATCCCCCAACAAAAGGTGGGAATATGCCGTGCAGAGTCAGACTGATGGAGCTTAACTTTGTATTTCCACCTCCGTCCAAAAAATGCTCTGTATCCCCAAATAGGTTCAGGGAACTCAACACTTCACATTTTGAGAAGAGCAAGTAATATCTTCCACATGAACCCCTCATTACGGAAACATCACAGTCACAGATTAGTTATATTTTAGTCAAGGTATAACCAGAAAGGGGGTCCGGTGGGAAAACTTGCTTTCTACCCATACCTTTCCCCAAAATAAGTCTATAAGATGGGAGAGACGAAAGCTGATATTAAAATTATCTTCTCTGAAATATTAAGCATAAACATCTTTAGGAAAAAATGCAAAAATCCTTAATTAAGTTCTCCTAATGTAATATCTGTTGGGTCTGAGTCCAAACCCCTTTATATCGAATTAGTGATTTCCTCCTGGGGGCTGCTTCCTGTTCAGTAGTTGAAAAGTTCAGACATTAAAGGTTTTTCCTGAGATGGTTTAGAGGCCTCTAAACTTGAAGAAGAAGGGGGCAAAGTATTGATAACAGTTTTGTCTTGCAGGGTATGAGGTGTTGAGGGAACTGAAGGAGGAGATGGTAATGCAGCTTGCTTTAAGGTAGCAGTAGAGCCTGGTTTCCATGTAGGAGGGTTTTGAGTTAGTTGGAAGTCAGAATTACTCTGGGTCAGGTACCCAGGTACCTGAAGCGTTTGTTTCAACCTGCTCTGATTAGCGTTCCCTGTCACCGGGGCCCTTCAATTTGAGCAGAAGGATGGGTGAGGCTAGAATCAAGAGGAGCAGTTGTGGTTTTACAGGAACAGTTCCCCAGCACTATGAAGTGCATCTTTAAAGAAAACTCAGTGACACCAGGCTGGTGTCATTTTAGTTTGATAAGTAATTGTAGGAAGACCAGCTGATTTCCTATGCAGGTTGCTTATAAACAAACCTGGCAGTTTTACTGAGTGGGTGATAAGAGGAGAGGGGAAAATCCACAGGAGATGTGCGGAATTCTGTGAAATGCTGAAGTGTTTAATTTCTCTGCCCTCAAAATCAACTGAGCACTTTCGTCAGTTCCGACAAAAATACTGCCAGCTTGAGCATGTCTACAAAGTGAAGGGTTACATGTTTTGGATCTATAGTAGTAGAAAAGGAAGAATCCACAGAAGAAAATGGGCTGTATAATTTCAGTTTTAAATGCTCCTGCCTTTCCGAAGGCGGCTGTAGGTACCTCAGATCCGGTTTACATTACTGCCAGACGGTTGATTAGTTTGACACAGTACAGGAGCTGTAGAATCTTTGGGAGCTTGTGCTAATGCTGAGAAAGTTATGGCCAGTATTTCCCCTTAACCCTCTAAATTCGGCTTTAGGTACTCGTCAGGTCTGATGAAAGGATTGCCAGCCGGTCGAACAGTTTGACAAAGTAGAGGGGGTTTATTTATGAAATCTGTAGAGTGAGCACCAACAAGTAAAGGAAAAGACCCACCAAGCCTTGTAGAAGGTGTAGAACATTGCTCCTCAGCTGAGGATCTGTCAGAGATTATAGCACTAATGACAGGGCGCGACCCTGGAATCTGCAGCTCTGCAGAAGCTGCAAGCGGTAAGAGAAAAGAGCTGCTTGTTGCTGAAACAGATGGCAAAACAGCGTTGCAAACATCAGGGGTAGCGATAGAGTCAAAATCTTCTGAAGAAAACGGAGCTTCATGAAATTCATCGTCTGAGTCAAAATCCGGTGAAACCAAACAGTGTGCCTCTTGCAAGAGCACAGCGGGAGATGAGGCCAGCTCTCCCACTGCAGTAGTGTCCTCTCCCTCTGATGACCTGCACAAAGTGGCCATCTTGCTGACAGCCTGTCCCTCTACTGGCCAAACAGTAGGGGAATTTTTTATTTGAATAACAAAACAAATCAATACAAAACAGTGTTGCCTCACACAAAAGAAAAGTACAAATCATAACAAAAGCAAATAAGTATTACAATCATACATATTGAAAGAGTTTGTCTAATACAGAAGTGAAACTCAAATCTAATCCCATGACAAAAGGGAAACCCCCCCACAAAAAAGTAGGGGAAATTTTTATCCACAAAATAAAGAAAAAAAAATACATACTTAATAGTGTTTCTGCACACAAAATCATAAGACAAACTTAAAATAAACAAAAAATAAGCATGTCATCAAGCATACAATACAAACTTTCATTTATAAAATCCCAAAACGGAAAAGCTGAACCTCACCCCCCCCACTAAAAGAGTAGGGGAAAACATTTTTTTCAAGGAACAAAAGCAAGGTAATACAAAAAACAGTAGTACCTCTCAAAAAGGAAGAAAAAAAATACAAATCATAACAAGATAAATAAGTAGTACAGTCATACATCAGAAATGTCTGTCTAATACAGAAATACTAACTGGAAACAAATGCACACCATAAAACTACAAAATGGAGATCGGACAAAATTATATAAATTCTTATGAAACAGAAATAAAAACAGTATTATATACAAAAAAAGACCAATATCCTATTCTTATTTAAAAAACTATAGAAAGAAAATAATTAACTAGCAGGTATAAAGAAAGTATCATGTTCACCCAGTATCCAGCCAAGACATATGTCTCCACCATTATTTATAAAGATCAGGGGAGGCTGTATTGTGCTTATAGTCTCTCCAACTAAAAATCTCTTTCTGAACCATTGAAAACACATAAGCATTAGACAATACCTGCTGTCTTAAAGTTAATGTGCAGCAGGCTTGCCATAATTGAAACTTAACATGTCCCCTAAATAACAATAACGTCCTAGAGTCAAACTGGACCCATGCAGCTGGTAAAATGTTCCTAACCCACGCATCTGGATCCTCCCTCTGAAAAGGCCCAGAGACCCAATATTTATGAAAAGAAGTCCAAATCCAACCACATAGGGACAATCTATAAACAAATGCTGCATAGTCTCAGCCACCCCACTACACGTATCAATTCTAGGACATCGTTCCACACCCATTATGCTTCATGTTCCTTTTACCCCAATTTTTGTGGGTGCAAAGCTATATAAATCCTACATAAATGTTGGAATTGGGACAACGAAGAAAACTTGTCATAATTTGTATATTAGCCGAGGGAAGTATCATAAACCAGGGTTCCTCATGGAACCAGGTTAGCAACAGCCAGTCATATACCATTTTCAGAGTGCCAGTAGTCAGACAGCGATAAGGCAATTTCCAGTGTTTGAGTTTACCCACCACATCCTTCCAACAATTAGCTAAAAAGAAAATTTTCACCTGTTTAGAAAGGGAGCCTGAAGAGGCCCACTGTGTTAATAGGGATCCAAACTCATCCATAACCCAGGGGCACCATATTCTAACCTCATTATGAGCCAATGGGACAATATTGTGAAAAAGAAAGGTAACATGAAAAAAATATTGGATTAATCATTCCCAAGCCTCCCTGGGTGATAGGTAAATAAGTAATCCCTCTTTTAATAGGGTTTAGGCGACTCCCCCAAAGACACTGGAAAAACACACTGTACACTGAAGTTTCCAGTATTTTTGGGATAGGAAATACTGCTTCAAAAATTGAAACAATGGTAACAGATGTGATTTTATCATATATATCCTTTTACGTTTAGACATATGCCAAGAATTCCATTTTGTTACCAAACCTTGTGCAGTACGAATTTTCTCTTCCCAATTATAAAACTGGGGATCAGGACTACCAAAAAAAATACCCAAAATTCCAATATAGGAGGTCACTACTGGAAAATGCCATATTGAACTCCATACTGTACCCTCACAACCAATGAATAAAATACTACATTTCTGGTAGTTGATTACAGAACCAGTTACTTCTGAAAACACTCACAACTCATCTTGAGTTGAAAAGCTGATGATTTGTCTGCCAATATTAACACAAATCATCTGCATAAGTAAATAGTTTTAATCTGTAAATCCATACTACTCACGGAGAGACCCATTATATAGTCCTGTTTATTCAATCTGTATAATAATGGGTCCAGAGACAACAAATAAAGGAGAGGACTTAGAGGACAACCCTGCCTCACCCTCTATTGACTAAAATCTTACCTCCTATCCATCCATTCATACTAGGAAATAAACAAATGTGTTTATAGCATATTTGTAACCATAAAATAAACTTATCTGGGAACCCATATTTAAAAAAACTGCCCACATATAGGTATATTCAACCCTATCAAAAGCTTTAGATTGATCTATACTAACTAAACGTCCTAATAATTCCTGAGTAGTGCCTTTATGCAGAATTTCTCTAATAAGAATCAGGGCATTCTGTATGTTACGCAAGGGTACCCCACTAAACTGTGTGGGGTGAATTATATCATATAACGTATTCACCAATCTATTCCCCTAATACCTTAATCAAGATTTTACTATCAGTATTTAACAAAGTGATTGGTCTCCAATTTTTTAAATGTTCTTTATTTCCATCCTTGAATAAAAGAACTAAAACTCCTTCATACATACTGGGTGGTAAAACTCCTGTACTAAGAGCATCATTTAACACTACCACAAGTTCATCCCCTAGTACTTCCCATATTACTTTATAAATGGCATGTGATAGGCTATCAGACCCTGGGGATGTTCCTTTAGAATGGGTCCAAATAACTTGCTTAAGTTCTGCAGCAGTGATAGGAGAAACTAAATTTCGACCACACTCCTCAGAAATATGAGGGGAGGTCACATCCCTTCAACCAGTCTGATATTGCAGCCTTTGACAAATCAGTACTTGCAAAAATTTTGGAAAAATACCTCCCAATTTCATTCAATATAGCTGGGTTGTCTGTGACCTTCATACCATTAGGGAGCTGCAAGACCTCCATAATTCTCTGTTCCCGAACCTGAGCCAGGGTGTCAAAAGGAACGGTATCAGACTTTTTTCCAAAAACCCGGTACCGCTGTTGTTTGATCACCCCCTGCATCAGTTCTTTTTGGAAAACTGATAATTTATCTTTAAGAATCTTAATAGCACCCAAATCACCTTTACCCTCTTCATAGTATTGGGCCACCAAAATCCGAAGCTGTGCTCTAAGTTGCCACAAAGTGTGTTTTTTAAAAGAACCATTAAGCCTCCCCACTGACTGGAAATAAGAACAAAATCTTGTTTCGAATCTTCCCACCCCTGATTTTTATCCTCATAAAGGAAAAACACAGATTTCCTAGCTTTCATAATATATTGAAACCCTACCTGTACCATGGGTAAATCTAACAAGGAAATATTTAACTTCCAGAACCCTGGACCCCGCCTTTGGTCAGTTAGCTTTCCTACTATCAAATCTAACATACGATGATCAGAAGTTGCCACATCACTAACTATGGCCTTACAAATGCTAAAACCGGCAGAAATAAAGAAATAATCAATCTGCAATGTGCAAGGGCCACAAGTATATGTGTGGGAAGCTTCTATATTACCAGACCCAAACACATCAATGAGACCTACTTCAGAAATGAGTTTCAACAAACAAGAGACATCACAATATTGTTTTTTCCCAAATATATTACTTCCACTCTGAGGGAAAGAGCAATTAAAATCCCCTTCAAAAACAACCGTCATACTAGTAAACAAAAAAGGTTGTATGGTGCAAAAAAGCCTTACCCTTTCATATTTTAATTGGGGTGCATATATGTTTATTAACCTCATAGGTAAATTTTTCCAAACAATATCTAACATGAGAACCCTCCCTTCCAAAATTTCTAAATGCCTAAGTATTTTTACCGGAGAAAAAAAACAAATCCCTACCCCTGAACATTGTTCAGACCCCTGTGACCAGTAGTTATCCCCCCACAACCAACCCACAGAGGCCGCCTCCAAAAGACCTGGATAATGCAGACGGACATCTTGAAAAAATATATAATCTAAATCAGATTGTAAAAAAAGCCCATATGTAGTCAGTCATTTAAATTCGGACTGGATACTATTTACATTTAAAGATGTGATGTGAAACTGATAACGAAGATCAATCATAAGTCAAAAAAGTGAAAAAGAAGACACCTCACTTTATTTTGCTAGAGGCCCAGGTAATCCTACCACTAGTTTTAGGCCCGGAGGTACCAACCCGCGGTCCACCTGGATCCAATAAATCCCCTCCCAAGAGCATACTTCCTGCCACTTCAGTACGTTCTGTCTCCTGATCTGAAGAAACATCTCGCAATACCGCATAAGTACTCGTCTCTTCCAAAGGTTCAGATGTTTTTTTCAAACCTTCGGCCTAACACCCTTCCCCTCTTTGGACGAACCACAACAAATTTTGAGAACTAGGTAAAGGATCTGATGAAATAATGGTCCCCCCAACTTTTCCTGTGCAGCGGACTGTGCTAAAACACCCTCTGTTTCAACAACCAAAATGGGGGAAGGGGGAGAACCACATTCAGGTATCTGCGGTATATGTCTTTTACCAGGAGGTTGAGGCCCAGAAAACACAGTGGGGGTAATAGCCTCTTTAATATAATAATCCTGAACTCTTAAGTCAGCATTTTCTGTGTTCCTGGCTGCCCAAGGACAATCAGTAAACACATGACCCACCTCCTCACAAAGGTTACATTTGGGGTCTTGAAAACAATGTGCACTAACATGGCCTAATTCCCCACAATACGTACATTTCAATATCTCACATGTAGTACTAATTGTCTTGTGGATCCACATTTAAAGCACATCCTAGGCTGCCAAGGATAAAACAGAAACCCCTTATCCCGACCTATGAAAAAACAATTAGGCAAATGAATAACATCCTTCTCTGTCTGGTGTAATTTAATCCTAAACTTCCAACTCCTAGTCCAAAAACCTTCATCATCCAAAATTGGGGAAGGATTGCCTTGAATAGTACATCGTTTTTCTAACCAGTATACCACATCAGTTATATTAAGCCCCTCATTGTGGAAAAGAATAGTAATTACCCTAAAAGGTTGTTTAGTCAAGGGTATTACCAGAAAATCTACCCATAAAGGGTTAGTTTTTAAATTTGAAAATCTACACCAGAATTTCTCCAGCAAAGCTGGAGTACAAAAACTAACATCAAAAGTACTTTTTCCTGGTGCATGGATTAAGGCATACACCTCTGAAGGGGAAAACCCCATGGACTGTTTAAGCAAGATTTTCCCCACATGAAAACGATCAGGTGTCAACTCCTTCTGTCCCACATATCGCAACCTTACTGCATTTCTACATTTCGCCAAATCGATAGTTTTATGGAAGTGGCTTGCATAAGTTGTGGGGGAGGGGGGCCCACAACAGACACCTCCGGTTCCCCTGGTGAAACAGTCCTCTGACCAGAATGTGAAGAATCCAAAGTTACCCCCACCCCCTGTTGTTTTTCCGAAACCCCAGAGGCAACAGTACCTGAAACAGCAAATGTCCCTCCTGAATCCATCATAGGAGAGGAAGGCAACGGATTTGTTGATCCTACCGGTAAACAACCCGGGTCTGGCTGCCAGACTCCTTGTGCAGGGGAAATCCATCCAGCTGAGAGGAGCGCTTTTTCCGGCGACCAGCCGGCGTCATCACCCTCGCTCCAGTCGCGTTGTGGGGGCCTTTCTTCCTGGTCTGAAAGTGGATTACCATGCTCTACAGTCACCAACACCTTCAAAGGACCCAAAGAGTTGTCCAATAGCAGAGAAACCGCTGAATGTTTTCTTTTACGGTCGTCATCTCGCTGTGCTAGCGAATCATCCATCTGCTGTTTAATTCGAACCAATTCCTCTTCTAAACACTGTTTTTTTTGGTGTAAATCAAGTATGTCTCCGCACTCCATATTAGAAATGGCATCGCAGGCGATAAGCCGGCCACCCCTAGGGGTGCTCCCCAGCTGCTGCATCTACAGAGGCAGATACTTCAGTTGCAATATCCATTCCAAACAGCTCCACTGACTCTTCGTCCACCAACGTCACTCTTCCAGTCTCCTCCTCCACCATATTGGTCCCACCAGAAAATGGGTCCCCCCTGCTCACAGGAAGCAGGAAGTAGGGGAATTTCCCCGGTGTCCTGGCCAATTTCCTCATTCAATAAAAATACCACCAACAGCTTAATCTGGTTCAAGGTCAGTTGGCATTCATCTGTATCCCCCTCCCCCGGGTCGTGCCTGAAAATAGGCAGGATTTGTCTAGTGCACTTACCCGGTCAACAAAAACTAAATAAAATAAAATAAAAATAAATAAATAAAATAAACTGAAGGACAGAATAAACTACCAAGCCTGCCTCATCGCCAAGAAATGCTCCCTCAACCAATTACCCACAGGGGTCCAGAATCTCCTAACTCCATACCCACAAGGAACTCCTTCACTCAGGCCTACAAAGTTCCCAGATGCTGCACAGCCCTGGCTCAATGTGCCTTTTACTATCATGCTCCACTATGGACCAATGCCTTCCCTCCTGACATTATCAATGCCACATCTATTGGATCATTCAAATACAGACTTTGTCAGCACCTAGTTCAATCTAATAAATGTGACTGCTACCATTAGCACCCTCCCAGGTCATCAACCAACTACCTGCACTTATCTCCTGATAACTCATTGGGTTGAGGGACCCCAATCCCAGAATTTTAGGTTACACCTATCCCCCAATCATGACATCACTCCCACTTCCCTACCCCCTCAGATGCTCCCAAATACCTACTTCTTCCACCCATGTTTGCCCCCCTTCTCACCTCTGAGAGCTTCCAAGTAGGGTGATAACCTCTGATGCCGGCTAACTGCTATACTGCCTAAGCTGTTTAATTCTGTTGTACCCTGTAACTTACCTGTACCATATGTAACCCTGTCATCTGTATTGTATTGTCTATGTAACTGACGTGGAACCTATAAATGAGCATCTGCTCACTGGTGTAATCCACAATCTTAATAAATACAATAAATAAAAATGATGTCACGATGTTACATCACAATAGGGCACGACCACATAAAACCATATATCACTTAGCACACAATGCATAGTTGCCAATGTATTACAATTCCTACTAACACTTAAAAGAACCCCCAGTCAAAGGACCCCCCCATAAAACAAGTTTCATACAATTAATCAGTGCACTTAAAGGTAAACCCTTATCATAAATATTTGGCGCTTTTTTTAAAAAAACATAGAAACATAGACTTTGACATAGAAACATAGACTTTGACAGCAGATAAGGACCGCTTGGCCCACCTAGTCTGCCCATTTCCCTACCTAGAGGATAAGCTGCAGATCCTATTTAACCAACAGCCTATTTCTTCCTACCCCCCACAAAAATTGCCTTATATCTGTCCCATGCATTCTCGAATTCTCCCACAGTTTTAGACCCCACAACCTCCTCAGGAAGGCTGTTCCATGCATCCACCACCATCTCTGTGAAAAAATGCTTCCTTACATTGCCCCTGAGCCGTCCCCCCTCTATCTTCAAATTGTGTCCTCTTGTTCTTGCACATCTCTTTTTCTGAAAGATGCTACCCTCTTGGACTTTGTTGATTCCACTGAGGTACTTTAACATTTCTATCATGTCCCCCCTTTCCCTCCTTTCCTCAAGAGTATACATATTAAGCTCCTTTAGCCTCCCTCGTATGGCTTCTCTTGTAGACCCTGCACCATTTTAATTGCCCTCCTCTGAACTGCCTCCATCCTGTCTATGTCCTTGCGGAGATGGGGTCTCCAGAACTGGATGCAGTACTCCAGATGGGGTCTCACCAACTGTCTGTACAGGGGGATAACAACTTCCCGTTTTCTGCTGGTGATGCCTCTCCCTATACTTCCCAGTATCTCCCCAGGTTTCAGGTCAAAGGGTGCATTAAGCCCAGGGTATTCTCTTGCCTTAAAGTTATAGATCCTAAAAGCTTCCCTGCATGATACTAGGGGATTATAATCTCCACCCCTAGGTTTACAATTGAGCTTGTACAAAATGTGGAAAGAAAAAAACATGATCCCTGGGATTTCTAGACAGGCTAACATGTAATGCGGTTGCATATTTAATATTCTGTGTTTGTATTGCACATAGACATTCATTTCCTCTACATTTAAATTGTCTATTTGTTTTCCCTATATAAAATGCACTGCACTCACATGTTGCCAGGTATATTACCTCCTCTGTGTTACACGTCACAAAGTTTGTGATCATAAATTGTTTTCCTCTGGGTCTCAAGAAGGTTAAGCCTTCAGTAATATTGGGGCATGCACTGCATTTTTTACATTTAAAACAGCTTTGATCCCCCCCCCCATCCATCCACATATTCTTTTGGGTTTCATGGGCAGTAAAATAACTACGTATGTACAAACAATCTTTAACAGTTTTAGCTTTCTTATAAGATATCCTAGGGGTTTTCTTTGCAATGTCCCACAGGCCCACATCATTTTCCAAAATACTTTAGTTAGTCTTGTTATTTTCTATGTAATTCACATGTGCTGAAAACCATGTAACAAAATTAAAGCAATCTACATTTTTGTTCTAGTTCTTTCTTCATAAACAAACTTTTCCCTATCTTGGACCATGGCAAACTCCACAGCATTATGAACAACACGATTACTATAGCCCCTAGATAAAAATCTTTCGTCCATATTTTTTGATTCTATTGCAAAAAAATTCCCTGGTGCTGCAGTTCCTCTTTAATCTTAAAAACTGGCCCTTTGGTATATTTTGGATGACATGATGGGGGTGGCAACCCCAGGGATCATGTTTTTTCTTTCTGTATCTTGGACAAGGTCAATTGTAAACCTTGGGGTGGAGATTACAATCCCCTAGTATTATGCAGGGAAGCTTTTTGGATCTATAACTTTAAGGCAACAGAATACCCTGGGCTCAATGCACCTTTTGACTTGAAACCTTTATTAAAAAGCTCTGAATATTTATGATAAGGGTTTACCTTTAGGTGCATTGATTAATTAAATGAAACTTGTTTTATTGGGGAGGGGGGCCTTTGACTGGGGGTTCTTTTAAGTGTTAGTAGGAACTGTATTACATTGGTGACAATGCTCTGTGTGCTAAGTGATATCTGGATTTATGTGGTTTTGTCTTATTGTGATGTAACATTGTGATGTCAATTTGTCTATTTAAGTGCAATGTTTTTTAGATTCTGGTTCATACCTTTGATAAAGGACCTCGCATTGGAAACACGTCTGGTATAAACTGTTTGGGCTTTTGGCAAATAAACAGTATTTTTTTAATATTTGGTGAATTTTTTTTTTCATTAATGAGGTGGAGAGTGACCAGCTTCCATTCTGTTTTACCTTGCTATTTTGCTGTGAGCACCTCAGCCCAGTGTGAGTCTTTCTATGTCTTGAAACGTTGCCTGCTTTGAAGAACACACGGGTTACAGCACTCTAATATTTTATGCTGTGTAAAACCTCGAATTGTTATTGATGACAAACATGTCTATAGAAGCGTCACCAAATCTACAGTTCTCAGTCTCCAAGCAACAAAATGACCCACTTAGCTACATTAATTATCTAGTTACAGCTGCAAGCACTGCTAATTCATTTCTGCTAAGTGACGATATACCATGAGGAGCCATTGTTAATAATGAAGCACTTGCACTACAAGAGACCTTTAGTAACCTGGAGAAAATGGCTACAAAATCAAGGAGGATATACTGGAATAGAATGAATTTCCAGGTGTATATCCAGGTCTCCAGAATTCTGAGAGGGCTCAGGCTGTTGAAAAATCCAACATTTGGTCTCAAAGACTTCATGAAATGCTGGAGGCATATTCTTTCTGATGCAAGTACTAAACTTATACAGCTCATTATTGACTATGGCAATGAAACAGAAATGAAATTAAAGAAGGAGATTAAACATAAGGAGCGGGAACTTTTAACGTTTGTACAGCAAACTGATTTTGACAAATTAAATGAACAATTCAAGAAAACCCCTAGTAAATTTAGATCAAGGAATCCAGGCAGCAAAGCACACCAAATTTATCAGAGATAAAGGTGATTATGAACTGGATAGAGTCTACACCTGGAAGGCAATTAAACATCCGAGAGGCATTCTAAAGAGAGACAGACATGCTTCATTCTGTTGTAGCACTGATGTTAACGAATCAAGAAAATTAATCATCCAGTAATAACCAGCCTTTTTTGTTGGAAGGACACAGGATGGAGGAACTGCCACCACAGGTACAACAAAGAAGAAGTCCACAACTCAACAAATTTCAAGGGAATGTATGTCAGCCACTACACCGAAGAAAAGGCACACAAGATGGGACAGGAGGTGGAGAATGAGTAATAAAGATGAACTGGGAGTTCCCACAACATCATTGGTAACAGCAGCAACAATCTCAGGCACACTAGGGCAGGAAGAGATAGAGGAGCTTCTATTCAAACAGAACAAGGTAATAAATATTTCTGATTTTGAAATAACAGATGCACAACAGAAAGTTTTAAATAAGGGACTGTCCTTCACCTCCACTGTCCCAGTGAATAAATTTAAAACTTACATAGACCTACAAATTGCATGCAGAAACCTGTCTTAAATCTTTTTTAATAGAGAACATTCCCATACAGAACACATTGAACTTGAAAGTATAAAGGATACAGGGACAGTAATAGGGTTTGGAAACTGAGGATAACATGGTAAATTAGAACTATAACTTCGGACCTTTTAAAAAAAGATCTGCTTTCTGGCCCCCCCCCCCCAGTGCAGCCATCCAAACTTTTAAGGACAATTGTGAAAGAGATCTGGGGAAACTGTTTTCTGATTTGACTAAAATAAAATATTACAATTTATGAAATGTTGAGAAAAAGGCACTGGAAGAACTCAGTAAAAATGAAGATCTAATTGTTAAGCCAGCCAATAAAGGCAGAGTGACTGTCCTTATGACTAAAAGGGGCTACGGAATTGAAGTTTCCAGACAACTTTCCTGTGTAGACTTTTATGAGAAACTGACATACAGAATGATACTACTCATGAATATAAAAACTGTCTTGATCAATATATTTTTAGAGTCTTTTGGATAAGGTGTTATTGGTGCCAATGTAAGAGATTTTTTTAAAGACTGGACACCCCATTAGAGCTACCATTTATTTATTACCTAAAATACATTAATCTTTGTGTAATCCCCCTGGCAGGCCAATTATTAGTGGCATGGGATCCATGATAGAACCTTTATTTAACTATGTTGATTTTTGCCTCGGACCTTATATGTCACAAGTTAGGTCTATTTCAAAAGACACAAAGGAGGTGCTGCAGATCCTGGGGGATGTTCAGGTGAACAGGGACTCATATCTAGTTACCATGGATATTGAGTCCCCGTACACCAACATCCCCCAGTATGATGCTTTGGACACTATTGCATACTTTTTGAATCAAAGAGGTGAAAGCTATGGCCCACATACAGAAATGGTGATTAAGTTGACAGAATTTATTTTGAAATGTAATGTGTTTTCTTTTCAGAACAAATGGTACTGTCAGATAAGAGGCACTGCCATGGGGGCAACTTCTGCCCCCACACTGGCTAAGCTTTATGTGGGACATTGGGAGTCTAATGTATTGTATGATCAGGACAAAAATCCATTTGTACATCATTTGGATTTATGGAGAAGGTACCTAGATGACGTGTTGATGATTTGGACATGCAACTCTGAGGACCAAGAGAAATTTACTGTATACTGTATTTGCATTCTACTAATGAAAATGTAAGATTTGGCTATGCAGCCAGTAAAGATAAAAAAAATGTTTGGACTTTGAAATTAGTGTGGATGATCAAGATGGCATAACAACTACTATCTATAGGAAACAAACTGGTAGAAATACTTTGCTAGAAACATCAAGTTGCAACCTCCATCATGCCATCCAAAACATACCAAAGGGCCAGTTTTTAAGATTACAGAGGAACTGCAGCACCAGGGAAGTTTTTGCAAAAGAATCAAGAAATGTGGAAGAAAGATTTTTATCTAGGGGCTATAGTAATCAGGTTGTTCATAATGCTGTGGAGTCTGCCAGAGGACAAGATAGGAAAAAGTTGGTTTATGAACAAAGAACTAGAAATAATGATGTAGATCGATTTAATTTTGTTACACGGTTTTCAGCACATACAAATTATAGAGAAAATGCTAAGACCAAATGGAGTATTTTGGAAAATGATGTGGGCCTGTGGGACATTGCAAAAAAAAACCAAAAACAAAAAAACAACCTAGGATGGCTTATAAGAATCTGAAACTATTAAAGATTATTTGGTACATAGTTATTTTACTGCCCATGAAACCCAAAAGAAAACATGGATGGATGGGGGGGTCAAAGGCTATTTTAAATGTAAAAAATGCAGTGCATGCCCCTATATTACTAAAGGCTCTACCTTCTTGGGACTCAGAGGAAAACAATTTGAGATCAGACAGTTTGTGACGTGTAACACAGAGGAGGTAATACACCTTGCAACATGTGATTGTGGTGCATTTTATATAGGGAAAAAACACACAATTTAAATGTGGAGTAAATGAACATCTATATGCAATACAAACACAGAATATTAAATATGCAACCATGTTATATGTTAGCCAGTCTAGAAACCCCAAGGGCTCATGTTCTTTCTTTTCATATTTTGGACAAGGTCAATTGTAAACCTAGGGGTGGAGATTACAATCTGCTAGTATTATGCATGGAAGCTTTTTGGATCTATAACTTTAAGGCAACAGAATACCCTGGGTTTAATGTACCTTTTGACCTGAAACCTTTTTTAAAAAAGCACTGAATATTTATGATGAGTTTACTTTTAAGTGCACTGATTAATTGTATGAAACTTGTTTTATGGGGGTCCTTTAACTGGGGGTCCGTTTAAGTGTTAGTAGGAATTGTATTACATTGGCAACTATGCATTGTGTGCTAAGTGAGATCTGGTTTTATTTGATCTTATCCTATTGTGATGTAACATTGTGATGTCAATTTGTCTATTTAAGTACAATGTTTTTTAGATTCTGGTTCACCCCTTTGATAAAGGACCTCCCATCCAAAATGCGTCAGATATAACCTGTTTGGCCTTGTGGCAAATAAACAATATTTTTTTTAATATTTCACGTACCTTTTTTTCATAAATGAGGTGGAGAGTGCCCGACTTCCATTCTGTTTTAATCAGCTGCAGTAATTTTCAACTAGCTGCAACTTTCTGCTCACTTGAAATCTGTATTTCATGCAACTTTTTTGGAATGCAGCAGTGAATCAGTCATATTTTAGACATTGCTGCTAATAAATCTTTTTTGTAAGGAATGAATGGGGGAATCAACATAGACAATAAAAAAATTATCTGCTTCAAATTATTTATTAAAAACTCCACTCACAAAAAGGTAAATACAGTAATTTAGTGAATCTGATCTCTGCATCTATTTACAATTTTGCCATCATGTTTGAGATATACAGTAATACCATGTGGCCAAGTTCTTTAACATATTAACATTTACATGTAAGAGCCTTGGGAATTAATTAGTCCTATACTACAAAACACTGGCTGAAGAGTAACAGCCAGGGCTAATAGGATTTAGTTGCAAATCCAGAAGGCATGCTTCAGAATCACTAGCAGCTGCATGCTTCACAAAGCTTTCAGCAATCCTTCTCAGTGCTGCTCTTACTTTAAGGAGGTTCACCTGGAATGCTCTTTCCTTTCCTAGAAAGGCAGTACACAACCATCTCATTAAGTCTTCTGTATGTTCCTGTGTCTAGACTATTAATATTGATTTGGTTGGTTTTGTCAAGTACAGTACTACTAAAAGTTCCAAAGATTTTGTTTGCTCTTATGCTATAATGGTTTGCCTCATAGTGTTTTGATAGTCAAGTCATTTTTGTCAGGCTCCTGGGTCAAGAGTTTGGCCAGCAGCTCCAGTGTCTTGTAATCTTTTAAATATCCTGTTTATCCATGTAAATGCAATGTAATCTTTTTATATACCACTTGTCCATGTAAATGCCATGTTTTGTATTGTGCCTGACCCTTTGTAACCTCCTGGCACATGCCTGAAAATAGGCATTTAATTGTCTTGTGCACCTAACTGGTTAACAAAAACTAACGAAATACTGTAAATGAAAAAATAAATTATAGGTCCACAATAACATACATAAGACTATTAGAATTACTGCATACAGTAGATTAAATGCATGCTGCCTATGGTGGGAATTGACATACTAAATACAATTTTATTCCAAAGCAGCCAGATTGGGTATTGGCATTTTAGACATTAACTCAGTAGTTCTTTTTTCGTTCAAGATTTTCCACAAGCTCTACTAGCATTTATCTGGGAGGCATCATCATGCTTATTGTCAAGAATCTTTACAGTTGGCATATCTAGAGTTTAACTGGACTGTCAGTACACTGTTCGTTTTCTGGCAGCATGATGGAAAACCCATTCTAGACCACATCCTTTCTTCACTTTACGGTTTCTGATAAAAATTGGGCTTTTTCCCAGTCTGTAAAGCATTGCAGCAGAGGGGCTTTTAGAGGACAGCTCCTCCTCTACACTCTTTGGAGTTAGGAGAGAATGCCTCCCATGTTCAGCCCAGCCAAAGTAGTAACCCTCAGAATTCCTTCTCCCCGAGGTGGCTGGAGGAGGCAATAAGGGGCCAAGAGGGTGGCAGCCAGTGGGGGGGCAAGAAGGGGGAGTGGGTCAGGGATGCTCCCAGGGCAGAGGAGCAAGCAGCCAATAGGAAGAAGAACAAGAGAGGTTTTAGAGGAAGCATTTAGCTCTGCTTCCCTCTTTTTTCTCCTCAAACTGCGGAGATTACCACCCACCCAACCTTGTTAAAGCAGAGCATCAAGCAGGGACAGAGGTTGTGTAGTGATCACTTTAGCTCTATCAGGGGGCCACACTATGGGATTGGGATGTGTTTCCCCAGTTTTTCACCAAAGAGGGTTTTTCTTGTTGTTTGCGCTCTAAAAAGGAATAGAAAGGGAAACACATAAACACTATAACCACAGTGTGACATGGCAGTCTCACAGAAAGGATTAGTACAAAGGAGCTAGGGGGATATGTACCTAATCTTGACAGGTCCCCCATGGTCAGCATGATGGGTGGAGCAGAAGACCCATGGTTCTAGGCCACCTGTAGATGATGACACTACAAGATGGGGGTGGAGCATATTCCTTTCAGCCCAAGATCACCCCCTTTTTTCAGAGGATGGTGTCCCTCTGAGACCACACTTGTGATCTTTGGGGTCCATGTAAGGGATCTCTTCCATGCGAGTGGTGATCATGGGAGGCCTTGAGAGACCTGGGATAAAAATCTCTAGCTGTGCACATTGCGCCTATCTGTAAATTGCATAACTGTGTAAATAAACATATGACTGTTGCCATCTAACTCCAAGACAGTGTTATTGGTATTTTATCCAACAGGAGGGGATACTGTACATGGCCTGTCAGTCCAATACTGTTTACAAGAAGAAAAAAAAAAGAGTTGCTTTAGCTGTTTTTTCACAGTTTGAAAAGACATGTCTTATTAAGTATATACTGTACAGTAGTATCCACACACTGCATTCCTTAAGTGTTCATCTGTACTGGCATCATTTAGTATGAACCCTTGTAAATCTTGCAGAACTGGTTTATTTGTTATCACAGGACATACATGGGATATCCCATGCAGGATTTAAAGTTCAGTCAGCATTTTAGGTAGAAGAGCTGGGCATCTGCCTTCAATGTATGAAAAAGCAAATTTATTTTGGATAATGTTTTGGTGCACCACACATCCTTCTTATCCCATACAACTCAGCATTAAGGATGACTCAAATCTGGGGGCAATGTTAGATGGAGAGGAGGGTAGGAAATCCCTGCAGAAGGACCTGGAGGTTCTAGAGCAGTGGTCATGTACCTGGCAACTGAGGTTTAACACAGGGAAGTGCAGGGTTCTCCATCTGGGTCCTAGGAACCCTGGCCATGTGTACACCCTGGGAGGGGCTACGTTGTTAGCTTTGGATGGGAAGAGGGATCTGGGGGTGGTAGTGGATGCCAGAATGAATAACTCCGAGCAATGTAGGAGGGCAGTGGCTAATGCAAATAGAATGCTGGGTTGCATCACTGGGGGATTACCTCGTGGAGTAGGGAGGTGATTCTGCCACTGTATTACAGCCTGGTTAGACCACACTTGGAATATTGCATGCAATTCTGGTGGCTGCATTTAAAGAAGGACATTTTGCTGCTGGAAAAGGTTCTGAGGAGGGCAACTAAAATGATTTGGGGACTGGGTGACAGATCCTATAGGGACAGGCTGGTGGTGCTCGGCCTGTACACACTGGAGAAGAGGAGAGCAGGGATGGGGGATGTGATAGAGGTATTCAAGTATCTAAAGGGGTTGAATGGGGTGGGTCTGTATGAGGTTTTCCACAGGAAGGAGGGAAGGGGCCACCAGGGGGCATAGCTTGAGACTGGAGGGTGGGAGACTGAGGGGTGAAAGGAAGAGGAGGCAGTATTTCACAGAGAGGGTGGTTGAACCATGGAATGCTCTTCCAGAGGAGCTTGTGGAAGTTGGCACAGTGGGGGGGTTCAAGAGAGGCTGGGACAGATAAAGGGGGAGGATGAAGGTGGGTAATGTCAACCCAAGGGAGGTACTAGGGTGGGGGAAGAGGGGTTACTGGAGAGGGGTATGGGAGATGGTGTCGGTGCCCCACTTGGGTGCTGATCCATCAGCAGACTCGATAGACAGAGAGGCCTACTCTGCTGGCATTTTATTATGTTAGTACTTGTTACCCATTTTCATATAGTCTTTTTATGTTTGCTTGCAAATTGCAAAGCAAACATATTAGAATAGTGTTTGGGGTCTGTAGGTGAGTCAAGATGCTATCCAATGAGCTGTGAATGTAGCAGCTTCTCCATAATTCCAGTCAATGGTCCTGTGGGGCTGCCGTACACCCAGTACTCCATATATGGGGAAGGTAACAGGGCACTGGCCTGGCCAACTGGGATTTAGAGCCTGGGCAAGAGGACTAATTTAGCCTCTCTGACTGCAACCGGGCCTTGGAGGCCTGCTGTCCCTGGGATGGTGGTAGGGTTCCAGGGATAGGGTGACACTGATCCCCTTGTGCCAGATATCCGTAGAAGAAGAATATCAGGAGCAGCTGGAGGAATGGAGGCCCCATGACTCACCTCAAGAAGTGCAGAGACATCAGCCCAGAAGGGCACATCAGGGAAAGTGGTGGGCCATCCCTCAAGGGAAGTCTCCAGAACCCTTGCAGGTTAACTCCCAGTAACAGAAGGAAGAAAGAACGAGACAAAAATGGGAAAATTCTGTGCTCAGAGCAAACTGTAAGTTCACCATGGTAAATATAAATACTCATTGTGTAAAGTCCTAGGGAGTTCACTGTTAAACACCTGACAGGTAGTTGAATGAATTGGTGTCAGGTAGGAGGGGGCCTAGCAAAGGTTAGGTAAGTAAGTCCCCATGAAAGGTGTCTAGTCATGGAAGTCTGTTTTTTTGGCCACCAGGGCAATCAGTGTAGTACTAAAGGGAAGCATGCACTGTTGGTCCAACCATGCTTTATTCAGTTAGTAGTGATATCATAATGTTGATCCACTTTCCATAATTGTTGTCCTTCTGGGCACATTGAGACACGTGCCAACAAAGCTTGCCCCTCAGGTAAGTGCTTGCCCTGCCTGAGGAGTGCATCGCCACACAAATGGTCTTTGAAATGCCAGGGCTCCAAGGACCCTGCAAGGGAGGGTAGGGTTTGTAGGGTTGATAGACAGACCCACTATTCAATTACAAAATGTACTTTTTACCCTTTAGTTCAGGGGGTAAACTTGGGAACTTATGTAGTCATGAGGTGGGAAAATAGGCCACACAATCAGCTGAGTATCATCAGACAGCATATAGTGGCAGCATTAGTAATATTCACACTAATGGTGGGGAAAGATATGTAAAGCCCCAGGAATACAGTGAAGTAGAGTATATGTAGGGCATGGACCAGGTGAAGAATGTAGTGTAGTGTGTGCAAGTACCATCTCGAAAAAGATGTTATGGCCAGGGGCATGTCCCAAGAGCTGTGTATCACCTGCCTGCTAAAAAATAAAATACTACCATGCTTCATCCCAGCTCTGGTATGGGCAATCTAGTTTATGTGTGTTCTCATGTAAATGGAGCCCCAGGGCATGGTTTTATGGTGCCCCTGTTCCCCAGCGCTTCTGACCCATGATGGCAAGGTGACTGTTGTTGGTGTAGTACTGATAGTCATGGTGTAAGGTGGGTATTCTCTTGGATGACATACCATTATATACCCTAGACACAGGAGGGTGACACTGCTCTTACACAGGCAATGAAGGATTGGTAGTAAAATGACCCCCACAGATAGTCTGGGACAATTGCATGCATCAGTTTTATGGGAAGAGGAATGTTGGCTTGGATGTCTGGGAAAATCCTCTACTCTTGCATCTTGACACCCACAAGGACAGCACCAGAGATGGACAGATAGGATCTTGATTAAATGTTTCATCCAAAGAGTGGCACAACCTGACAGTACAACATCCCCTAATATTGCACATGGGTGCTAGAGTTTATGGTATGAGCCCAATCCCAGTGTGGGGCTAGAAACATAGAACTATAAAAACCATGATCTTTTGGCACGGAGGCATATGTACTACCAGCTGAGCCATGCTGAATACCTACATGTGAGCAATTCTGCAAGGAGTTGTAGCCTGTTGCATGGCAAAATCATCCAAATTGCTGTGTGTTGATGTTTATTTGTTGAAAGTCATATGTTACGTGGATATGATTCACCAGCTGTGATGTCAGTCTCACTGTGAGGCTTTTCTTTTTGTTCCAGGGATGTGATTTATTGGTCGAAGTGAGGCTGATATATGGCTGATATGGCACTGATTCTGGAATGGATGTCTAAGGCTACCCAGAGGAAGCTATCTCTTCCTCTGGATAGCTTCAGACAGCTAAGATCATCTCATCTCGATCATGGTAGGGCTTCAACATGTTCACATGGTATATCTGCTGCTAGCGCCTCCAGTTGTGCAGCTCTATCACATAGATAACATTTGTTCACCCTCCTGACCACTGAGTATGGACCTTCCCAAGCCAGCTGCAATTTACTCTACTGGATGGGGATGAGCATCCTCACCCATTTCCTGACTTCATACTCCCAGGTTCTGGCCCCCTTCCTCTTTTGTATCATGCTTCTGTCTCTGTTGTGCACAGGCTAGGTGCTCCTGAGCAAACCCCATGAGCTCCGTGAGTCTAGACCTGAAATTCAGGACATAATCCACAACAGATTCCCCTCCCATTCATCCTATATCAAATCAAGGAGGGCCCTCACCCTATAGCCAAATAGGGGTTCGAAGGGTGAGAACCCTGTGGACTCCTGAGGGGCTCCCTGTATGTAAATAAGAGTCTGGGTAAGTACTTGGCCCACTCTCTTGCATGCTGGTCACCAAATGCTCTCAACATGGCCTTAAGAGACACCCTAAATCACTTGGCTAGACCATTAGTCTGAGAATGGTATGAGGAGGCCCTGAGCTGCCTCACTCCAAACCTTTCCAAAAGACTAGTGATTAAATCGGACATGGAGCTGGTGCCCTGGTCTGCCAGAATCTCCTGGGGAAAAGCCATGTGACTAAATATCCACATCAGTTCATTGCTACTTTCACAACCTTGATGGAGGACAAGAGCACTGCCTCTGCGTAACTTGTAGAGTAATCTACAACCAACAAGATGTACCAATTGGTGTGCTATGTGGCACAACAGTGTCCACAGCAACTCACCTAAACAGCTCATCAATAATAGGTAGGGAAATCAAAGCTGCTTAACCTTGTTCCCAGCCTTTTCCGCCCTCTGACAACTGTAGACGAGTCCAGCAGTAGTTTGCCACATCTTTAAAAATACTGGGCCAATAAAAATTTTTAATCAGCTGCCTTTTTTTATAGTCGACTCCTAATTGTCTAGAAAAAAGATATGTCATGGACTAAGGCCAGAAGCTGCTTCCTATATTCCCTTGGAACTACTATCTGCAAGAGTACTCTTTCTTCCAGTCCTCCCTTAGGAACCTACTCACGGTACAGTAACCCATTCTCCCAGTACACCTCCTTTTTTTTCTGAACTCAGAGAGTCACCTTCCACACTGGTGGCTAACTCTGGTCTCTGGATGAATCAGCTTTCTGAGCTTTCCCCAGCTCTGCACACCTGATCTTCCCCAAAACACTCTACCATCCATAGCTAGACTCTTCTCTGTCTGTAGCTGTGGTCAGAACTGCTGCTCCCAGCATATCCTTCAGCTACGGCTTCCCCTACTATTAAGTTAGGGGTTGTTTCCTCTTGCACTGCCCCCTTTTCATCCTCAGGAACCTGTTCCCTCACATTGCTACAGGTACAGGACAGTTTCCCGACATGAAAGAGACTTCTCTACTTTGAAGTTCTCCAATTAACTGACTAGGGGGTCCTGTCATATACAGGACAAAAAGACTAAAATTACCCTTAGAGACAGCTGATCTGTCTTCTGATAAAAATCTTCCTTTTATTTTGAGGAAGTCCACTTTGTCTCTTCAGAATTGGATTCTAACTGGCATCAGTGCAGATAGAATTAATTAAAATAAAAAAGTGCACAATTATTGTTACAAGATGTAATATCTCAGTTTCAGTTGGGGCCCAGCTTTTACCCATTTTTACTATGTATTTACCCGAGATAGGTCAGCTGAGAGACAATATCTCATTTTCAGTGGGCTCTGACATTTTGACCCCAAATTTTCAACGTAGTCTTTTTATGACCTCTTGCTATGATGAAGACAAGTGGGATTTTTAAAAATCTCATCCAAAAGATGATCTGCAGAGCAACTCCAAAAACATGTTTCAGAAGGGATTTGAGAAATGACACCTGTCTTGTTCAAGAGGACGATAACACCAGGGATATGTTGAAAATCTGGAGTCAAAATCTGCATCAATAAAGTTATAAGTAAATACTGGAGAAATTCAACATTTCTTCACAACTTAGTTGTTTTTTTTTTCTTTCACATTTTTTCACAGGTTTTCAATGTACAGTAGTCTTTCTATGACTCAATATTGTGATCAGGAGAGGTGGAATGTTTTAAATCCCATCCAAAAGGTGATTTGGTGGAGCGACTGTGCAAATATGAGTTGGGGGATTTGAAAAATGACACATGTCATATTCATGAGGTGGGGTAATACAAGGACTATGTTAAAAATTTAGGGGCAAAATGTGCAAACATAATAAAGTTATGAACAAATGTTGAAAAAAATTCAACATATTTGTTTGATGTTGCAACTGTGTACTGTGTGTATTTGTCAAAATTTAATAAGGTATATTAAATTGCAAAAACAAAAAGAAAAAGACAACAGAAAAAAAAATCTACATATCTTCATAAGTTTGCTGTTTTATATTTTTTTACATTTTGACCACGCATTTTCAACATACAGTACTGGTAGTCTTTTTATGACCCCACCTTATGATCAAGACAGTTGGAATTTTTTAAATCCTTTCCACAAGGTTATTTTACAGTGTGTCTGTGAAAACATCTTTGGGATTTATAAAATGACACACATCATGTTCATCAGGGGGTGTAACAATAGGGCTATGTTGCAAACTTGGGGCCAAAATCTGCAAAAATCTGAAAATTATGAGTAAACATTGACAGCATTCAATGTTTCCTCATAACATCATTGATTTTTGACATTTGGACCCCACATTTTCAACATTGTGTTTTTATGACCCCACCTTATGATCAAGACAGGTGGAATTTGATAAATCCTGACCTAAAGGTGATTTTGCAGAGCGGCTACAAAAACATGTTTCAGAGGGAATTTCTTTTTTCAATTAATACTTTTAAGCAAAAGTGTATAGACAAATACAGTACAGGAAACCATAACACACTCCAAGTATGGGAAGGAAAAACATGTGTGATACACAGCAATGTTGGTTACCATGCAACATTTGGGGGATACAATAAACAAGGCATAGAGGTACAGTAATCTTGGCTAAAACAGCATGGAAATGGAGCATGGCTTAGAGTGAATGGCACCCACCAGCAGGTAAGTCAGCTGTCAAATCCTGAACCAGGCTTACTGTCCAATGAAGTAGAAGGGGTGAGCCCTGCTGATAGTATACCAAGGACAGGAAGGGTTCCCACAGAGCTTGGTGAGAGGGGAGGGATTTCTGGGCAAAATGGGACATGCTGTCCATGATAGCCAAGGATCTAACTGAAACAAGCCAGTGGGAGTCAGCAGGAATGTCTGTTGTCCTCCACCTCTGGAGGATCAGTCTCTTGGTTTCAATGCTCATCATCAATAGCCACTGTAGCTGAATCCTGGGAATAGGCATTGCCATGGGGGATGCCTAATGAGATATAACTGAGGGGAAAAGGAGAGCAGTAACCCCAATATGGCACTACAGAACTGGTGTATGCAGGTCCAGAAATAGCTGAGCTTTGGGCAGCTCCATAATATGTGAAGATCCACCCCTGGGAACATGCAACACCAACAGTGATCATGGCTCATATCATTTAAGCTCAGCCAGAATATGGTATCACATATGCATGAGTTTGTTTTGAATTGAAAGGCTTCCAGAATCTGGGCATGCCTGAGATGTGTAAGGGATCAAAGGTGGGACTGGTTAGCCTCTGAGATGTCCAGGCCAAGAGCATGGGACCATTTACACAAGGTCCTTACAGAGGGGTTAGGGCCAGCCTGAATAATAGCACAGTAAATCATGCCTGCTTTACCCCTGGGTGTCTTAAGCCAAGACAGCAAAGCCATGGGGGGAGTGGATGCTGAGAATATGGGAGAGCAGATTTTTGAGACAACCATGAATGGTACTCCAGAGTTGTAAGTATCTCCAGAAATCCCCCATGGGAAAGCCAAAGCATGTCATGAGGTTTTCATAGGAGTTCAGATGTGCAGTGTTGAGCTGTCATAAGCCAGAGACACACCCCATGCCTCCTGCCTCCCACATATCCCAAGTTAACACTGCCCTCCAATCTTAAGTAAGGGTTATTCCATAAGGGAAGGAAGGCATGTGATGTGAGCAGTGATTGAACCTAAGACTCAAATTTCTTCCATGCACCCATGGATGGTGACAAGGTAGACCCCACCTTGTGTAGAGCAAGCAAAGAGGAGAATAGGTGTGCCACAGGGTGGCCTACAGGGTCACAGTAGCTTTCTATTGCAACCCAGAGTGGGAACACAGAATGGGGGAGAGCCAGGAGATGGCCTGCATACACCTGACCTGTGTATACATGAATTAAGGAGACTCTCAACCCAAAGTATGCTCTTTCATATTTACTTGAATTGTTGTAATTCCATATATAACATTTCCATTCTTGTATTTCACAAACTGAAATCCATATTCACAAAAGTAAAAAATGTATCCAGCTACTTATAATTTCATCTTGATTTTTTCAAGTGGTACACGTTTTCAGGACTAGCTTGTCCCTTCTTCAGACCCAATATAAGTGTTGTGATAAAATATAATGAATAATATTGTAAATGTGGGGTAGTCATAAATCTAGATTCTTTAAGTTAAACAAACTAATATATACTAAGAAAGACGGGGAACACACCTGACATAATTCAAAAGCCAAACTGTTATAATCACATATGTTCAAACTGTAGTTCCCAATTGGCCTGGGCAGATAAAAAATAAAATTTAGAATAAAATATACTACTTCATTTATTTCTGAACATTTAAAGCCAAAGGTTTTTTTTGCAGGGAAATATCTCATACCTGCAGACTGATGTGCCTAGCTGTTTCATTAGTCTTTTCAAAACTGTTACCACTGCTGTGCAGATCTGTGTAATGACAGGGATAGAAATGTTGTAAACCACATTATATTATACACCATCTTTATAATTATGTAAATCCCCATTTCATGTCTACAAAGCTTTTGTGCACTAATTGTGCTAAATAAATTTTTGTTAGCTTACCCCACAGTGCAACTTTTTCCACAGTGAACTGGGGTCTGATATTTTTACAGAGCGAGTCAGTTGGCAAAAAGGCTTACTAAAAGAGTGATGCGTCTTTGCGTTAAACTAAAATTGTTTAGATTTTAAATGCTGCCACCATCATCAGGAATGCCAGATACTCAATGTCCATGAGAATGTGAGGAAGAAGGGGCCTGGCTGCCTAAATCATGTCCCAGGTGAGGGTCGTGATGATGTCACTCATGTGACATGCTTTGCAGCCCAGTCATGAAGAAACTGATGCTGGAAAGTTGTGCTGGTCCCCCTTCTTGTTCTAATGCTCTCCTGGCATAACAATAAAGCTCTCCTGGCAAAAAACCAAAAATAAACATTTATATAAAGTATGTGGCCAGTATTCTAAGGCTGGACGACAATGAAAGAAGTGATTCCATTACTCTCTAAAACAAATTCTTGTCAGATCCACCACAGCTGCATAATGAAGTTTGTGAAGAAAATGGGCAGACTGATTTTTTTAAATTTTAAACTGGGTTGAGCTATGGGCTGCTACTCCCCCCCCACCACGAGCTGGTGTGCTGCACACCATGGCGTGCCAGACGTATCAGTAGCTATGCCCTTGCTGTTAAGGGGAAGGGACAGAAATGGCAGGGATGCAGAAATGTACAAATAAAATGCCCACTGTGATATAGTGCAGTGCTGCAGTCCATAGGGAGAACATGAGCGGATTGCTCTTTGGGGGAGGGTCAGGTGGAGGAAAAACAGTTCCATGGACAGAAAACATGATGTCAGACCTTTTCTACATGCAAAACCCATGCTTTTTGTTCAGGATTTTAAATGGATAGATGACCATCAAGTACTGGGCAAAAAATTACTGAATTTGACATGGGCAGTGTCAGATCCAGGATTTTACGATGGGGGTGCATCTTGATATGCAGATTTCGGTAATGCTTAATATAGTTTGATATTATCTTGTTTTACTACATTTTACATAGAGAATACAAATTTAGTACTGCATATAGTTTAGAATGTGTATTTTCTTCTTACAAGCAATAAATCATATTTCTTCAACAAAGTGAAATGCAGCAGCAGCAAGCAAGTAGGTTACAATGGGGGGTGCATACCTCTCAACCTTTTGTCCCCCAAATGGGGAACATTGCCTCTGAAATTGTGGAACAAATGAGCAAAATGTGGAACACTTAATCAAATCTTTACCTAAGAAACTGAAAACACTGTCAAAATGTTTGCATTTATATTCAGAAAGTCTGTTATTAATTGAATATATTTTTAGCATCATTTACCATAGATTTTTGCTTTCAAATGTTAACAACGAATATGAAACAAGTCTTCACAATGTGGAACAGGAAGCTTTTGTAAAGTAAAATGAGGAACGTTCCTTGTAATGTGGTACAGTTGAGAGGTATGGGGGTGATACTGTCCCATTTGCTCCCTCCTAAATCCATCACTGGACATGGGGTTGCTGGAACATAAGGGAATGTCCTTAAACAGCAAGTCTGCTTGCATTTTCATCCTGCTACATTTGTGACTTCAGTGCCTATCTGTGTAGTGTTCCTTTTAGTTACATTCTCTCGCATATTCTTCACAATGGGTGTATAATATCTACACCCGGTGTCTATTTCCAGCCGACATTCCATGTTTCAACACTAACCACAATTCCTGCCCCGTGCTCTCCACCTGTAATTAAGGTACCCAGCTAAAGTGCACTGCACAGCTCCCATGTGGATTTGCATTAGAGGTGTACCACTGCTATCAAATTAAATTAAACAAACATGCATGTCTGGTGAGTGGGGTACAGTGCAGGTCACCGTGACTTTCTGCCCCACCAACCACTATACTTCGGCCGGGCTTGAGAGCTGATTGCTGAACAGTGACGGTCCTGTGCTATTTATGTATTTTGCATGGACTGAACGGCTGCATCATTATTGGGATTTAGGTTAGTATCGGAATATGATCAAGATGTCCTTTAATCATCCCGAAACAAGCAGTAGAGGCACCACCACCGCGGAAGCTATCTGGTCACGGTGTAAATATGGTCAGTGGTTTCGCAGCACAGATTAACAGACCATACCACAAAGGGTGCACATGTCAATTTTCTCATCTCTAGGTCTAACGATGGACAAGTTTTAAGCAGCTGACTATTATGGTTCAACATTAGAGTGTATACCCAACCCTAAATAAAGTGGTGCTATGCAACACAATAATAATTATTATAAAATTGATAAAATTAACCAAGAAATGTGATTGGTCAAATGCAACTACTTGATGGTGCAGCAAAGCACAGGCCAGACATATTAAGCTTTGTGAACCACTTTAATCAGTTTTAAAATTAAAAATCATGGGAACCATTTGTATAATATGTGGGCAGAGGCTTACCACTGTCAAGATTGCTTTGTTGAAGGACAAAGCCCTACATGGACTGGGCCCTGAATAACTACACGATCCCCTGGTCTTTTATGCATCAGCCCACCCCTTCAGCTCCACCAAGGTGAATCCACAAGCAATTCCAAGATTATGTGTTAAGCAATAATGGGACAGGGTTTCTCTGTGGTGGCATCTATAACTAGGAATAATCTCCTTAATATTCTCTCTCTCTCTCTCTCCCTGGAAACTTTTAAAGGGGTCTAAAAAACTAATTTCAAGTGTGTATTTTATTAAATCAGCAGTACAACAACAATTGTTTTCTAAAACAACTACTTTTTTTAGGTATCTCCTATGTTGCACACCCTGCTTTTTTCGCTTGATCCTAACCCTTATCAGGTCTGCAATGCTATCTCTATGCCAAATGTGTCAGTCATCTTTTTTTTTTCTTGAGAGAAAAGAAACAACTAAATTAAAATATTCATAAAATACTGAAATGTTAGTGGAACTAGAAAATGTTACCACCACATAAAACTGGAATATGACTGGAATCTTGCATAGTGAAAAAAGGGTAGGGTCAAATTTTTTGATGGATTTCATTGCACTGCTGTTTTAAGATATTGAGATAAATATGTTCATAGAGTTTGTTTTAATTGGGGCTTACACTGTTAATATATAATTCCCTGTTGTTTGTATACTGTAAAGGAATGTATTTATTTGCATATATTCTTTAAACTGTTTGCGATTTGTGCAATATGCAGACCATTACCGATAGGGAACTATGAACTGATAGGGAACTATGAAAATAAATTTGCTTTGGCTTGCCATAATCACAGTAAGGCATGCAGGAGTGTGCATTATTGTGAGATGCTCACACTTCTCAGGAGACAATGCACTCAGCTTTGTCTTGTGCCTTGCTTCCCAAAGTGAGCCACTATCCCAGAATATCTCAGACTATCTAGTGCCTTGCTACTTACAGTAAATAAAATAGGTGTCTGGTTGGCTGACATGCATCGCTGGAACATGTTTAATCCTCCTTCCCACACTACCAGCTACGTGTAAAACAAACTAGTGTATCTTAGCAATGCAACAGGAATAACCAAGAACTGTAGTTCTATGGATCTCTATAACAAGGCACTTATATTCTTAAATGATAAAAAATAGGAACAAAACAGGATTCCTTTTTAAACTATTAAAAATCTTTTTTTTTTTTTTTTCGTAAAATAAGCCATTCAATCATGACTGTAGTAAGGAATTTATATGCTCGAGGGCAATCGCCATGCCTCCTTCCTTACAGCACATCTGTCGCCTACATCAGTCCCCCAAAATGACAACGTTGGTATGGCTTATTGATTACTTATATATTTTGCAGGGTAGATTCCAGTCTGCAGTAGTTTACAGAACTCAGGGCATATTCTCTCCAAGGATTTAGAGACCAGAGCCCTATTACCCAGTATCTCTCAGTATATATACTATTCCAAGGCACATCCCAGTCTGTTACAGAATATATAAGCCAGTCCCCATACCAGTGTAAATATATTGCAGTGCATACCCTGTCTGTTCCAGGATTCAGAACTCAGGGCACATTTCAGTGGGTCCCAGGACAGAGAACACACGGCACATTTCAGGATTTAGAATAGGCCAGGATACATTTCCATCCATCTCATGCAACAGATTGTGATTACCCCACACACACATACATGTTAATTCGAGTTCCAGATGATGTGGGCAAGGAGGAGAAAACATTAGAATTGATAGGAGCCCAGTGTATGAGGAAATGCTCTTCGAAATTTAGTACACCAATTTTCAGGCATAACTGTTTTTCATTTTTTAAATGTATATGTAAACCTTTTTTGTTTTACACTGAACTGAAGCTCGAATTTAATATACTCGAGCTGCACTTTACTTTATGATGCCCACTAAGAGTGGTGTTGTGGGGGGAGCTGGATCATGAACTTTTCCTGCTTTGGAAAAGAAACTTGGGCATGGCATTACTTGGAATAAAATGCTATGGAAAATCAGTCATGAATTGGATTATGCCCGATTAATACAGTAGTAATAAAAACAAACAAAAAGATTATGTGAAGTTCACTTCCACCATTCATTTAGACATTTACTTGACAGTCATTTTCAAAATAATAAAAAAAAGAAAGAATGAAAAAAACAGACCAGAGCCCTATTACCCAGTATGTCTCAGTATGTATACTATTCCAAGGCACATCCCAGTCTGTTACAGAATATATAAGCCAGTCCCCATACCAGTGTAAATATATTGCAGTGCACACCCTGTCTGTTCCAGGATTCAGAACTCAGGGCACATTTCAGTGGGTCCCAGGATAGAGAACCCAAGGCACATTTCAGGATTTAGAATAGGCCAAGATATATTTCCGTCCATCTTATGCAACAGATTGTGATCACCCCCCACACACACACACACACATTAATTCGAGTTGCAGAATACGTGGGCGAGGAGGAAAAAAAAGTACAATTGATGGGAGCCCAGTGTATGAGGAAATGTTCTTCGAATTTAGTAAACCAGTTGCAGGTGTAGGCCAGTATACATTTCCGTCCATCTCATAGCAACAGATTGTGATCACCCCCCCCCCCCACACACACACACACACATTAATTCGAGTTGCATATGACGTGGGCAAGGAAGAGAAAAAAGTAGAATTGATGGGAGCCCAGTGTATGAGGAAATGCTCTTCGAATTTAGTATTGCAAGTGTAACTGTTTTTCATTTTTTAAATGTATATGTAGATCTTTTTTGTTTTACACCGAACTGACGCTCAAATTTAATATACTCGAGCTGCATTTTATTTTATGATGCCCTCTAAGAGTGGTGTGTGTGGGGGTGAGCTGGATCATGAACGTTTCCTGCTTTGGAAAAGAAACTTGGGCATGGCACTACTCGGAATAAAATGCTATGGAATATCAGCCATGAATCGGATTATGCCCAATTAATACAGTAGTGATAAAAACAAGTGAAAGATTATGTGAAGTTCACTTCCACCATTAATTTAGACATTTGCTGAAAGTCATTTTCAAAATAATTAAAAAAAAAAAAAAAAAAACAGTAGGCTGCTTTCCTGACGTTCTGTAAGCCGTATCTGCACTCTATATGTTGCGGAACGAAAAGGACGATTTTATTTTCCAAATCACAGTTCAAAACCAGATGTATTTTGTACCTCAATGTTGCTTTCTTGCCTTTTGGGCAGTTCTGTGCTGCCTTTAATTTGGCTTTGGTATTATAATTAATCAACTCGAAACCTTTGTATTCAACCCTCTTGTCGAACCTGAAAGCACATTGTTCTTATTTACAACCAGGCATCCAAAAACAATTCATCAGATGTGCCAGATGTGTGTTGGTAGCTACACCTTTGCTGTTAAGGGGAGGGGGCAGAAATGGGATGGATGCAGAAATGCGAAAAAAAGCAGCCCATAAAGTAAAAAGCCACTGATATAGTGCAGTGCTGCAGTCCATGGGACAACATGGGCAGATTGCTTCTTGGGGAGGGTCAGGCAGAGGAAAAACAGTTCTACGAATGAAAAACATGACATCAGCCCTTTTCTACATGCAAAACATCTGCAGGGCTCCACCCATGCAGCCGTAAAAAAGGGGTTCTGGTGGGAGCTGAAACCAAATCTCTGAATGCCAAATAAATGAGAATGAATAAATGTAGCCTCTTCAGTATGATCCTAATATAATGGGGAAGAGCAGTTGGAATGTGTGGGAGTGAAAAGCTGCAGAATAAAAAAAAAATATGGGGGGGACCTCAAACGAATGACAGAAGTTATGAGTTAAGATAGTGGAATGGATATTGTGCATATGGTGCTTATGATGACTATGCTGAAAACATATATATGCAATGTCCATGAAAGAGTCCCCAAAGGGGGTGGAGGCTACAAAAGAGTGTCCATAGTCCATGAAGGAACACAATGGAAATCAACGGAACAAAGTCCAAATTAAATTCTCATTCAGTCCATATCTTCTAATATGTGTTCTTAGGGTATAGATCCATCAGGCTTCTGACTGCAAGAGTTTCAAATCCCAGCTTCCTCCTTCTTCTGGATTGGAGCCACCAAAGACTCACCATCCTAGAAGGGCAAGAGTAGCTCTCCATCCCCCCCAGCTGCTGGAGGTCTGACTCTGAGCAAGTAAGGAGACTACTGAGAAATATAGGAACTTCTTGTCTCAGAACAGGAAGATCAGGAGATAAAAGGGTGCAGAGACAGTAAGTAAGTAGGGAGAGGAGAAAAAAAAAGAAATGAAAAAACAGAGGAAAGAGTAAGTATTCCAAATAACAGTTAGGGGGCCAGAAAAAAGACATGATGCATGATGGGAGTGGTGCAGTGCAGTGGCTGTGGAGCAGCAGTCTTCCGGGAGATGTTTTGGAGGATGCAGTGTTGTCCCATCTGCTGACACCTCTCTGGGCTGAGGGAGGAGGTTGCTCATCTCCAGGCTGAGTTGGCCAGGATTTCTGGGACCTCCTCTCCCACCCAGGGACCACCAGGGTCACTGCCATTGCCTCAGAGGTTGCCAAGAAAGAGGAGTGGTTGGACCACAGTGGGCTCAGGGAGGGTGAGGGTGGTGGAACAGAGGCTCATCCCTCCAGTTGTACCTTTCCACAATTTCTATGCCATTCTTGAAAAGTGTGGTTCCTCTATGGAGGCACCCACCGTGAAGACCAAGGAAGATGCTGGGAACCTCCACAAAGGAGACCCAAAGGAGGGTGGCATGGGACCCCACAGGAGAAGGAAACAACTCCTGGTGGGGGACTCCATTGTTAGGAAGGTAGAACTGGGAGAGGAAGGGGAGAGGGAGGTAAGGTGCCTGCCTGGTGCCATGGCTTGGAGAAAAAGGGAGTGAATCCTCAGGATCGCAGGAGCAGCTGCACAGGAGAGGGAGCTGGATGTCATTGTCTGCCTAGGGACAAATGACCCGGCTAAGAAAGGGATCAGAGCAGTGCAAGAAGCATTTGTGGAGATGGGGAGGGGCCTTAGACAAATAGCACACACGGTAACCTTCTCGGAGGTGCTGCCTGTCTATGGCACTGGTGAGGCTAGGGTGTTCCACACCATGGGATTCAATCAGTGGTTGAAAAACTGGTGCAGAGCTCAGGGATTTGGCTTCATTGGAGACTGGGGGTCCACCTGGAGGGATGCAGGCCTATACTGGCATGATGGTCTGCATCTGTCCAGGAGGTGAACCAGGATCCTAGGTGATAGGTTTAAATACTTCATTGACAAGTATTTAAATTAGCCAAGGGGGAGGCACTGGAAAGGAGCAGGGAAATCCTAGCCCCCCCAAAAATATCAGGGTACTAAGTGAGGTAGACACCAACATAGAGATGTCAATAGGGAGAAGCACAGTGGTAAATGGAGAAAGTGACAAATGCAATAAGGACAGGGATAGGGCAAAAAGGGGTAAGGCCATCAAAAAATGGAGGGTAATGAGTACCAACGCCCATAGTCTGGGAAACAAGCTCCCTGAACTGGTGGCCTTGATGGAAGAGGGATGACTGGATATTGTAGCAGTCACAGAAACATGGTACACAGAGAACCAGGACTGGGATGTTAACATACCAGGGTACACAACCTACAGGAGAGACAGGGAGGGCAGAAGGGGAGTAGCTCTCTATGTAAGGGAAGGGATAAAAGCAACTGAACAAAAGAGTAAACAGGGAGGAGAGGAGGCACTGTGGGTCACCTTAGAGACTGGAAATGGCACCACAATCTGCACAGGGGTTGTATATAGACCCCCATGTCAAGGGGAGGGAATGAACAAGGATATGATAGAAGGTATACTTAGGATGGCAGAGAAAGGGGAGATACTGTTGATGGGGGACCTTAACATGCCAGATGTTAACTGGAGCACCTTTGTGGCAGCCACATCCAAAAGCAGGGCCATTCTTGATGCCCTTCAGGTGGCATGCCTCAAACAGCTAGTTTTGGAACCCACTCATGAGGGAGCAATCTTAGACCTCATACTCTCAAATGGGGACAGTGAGAGGATCTCAGATCTAGAAGTGGGTAGCCATTTGGGAACAAGTGACCACCAAACAGCGTGGTTCATGATAAACTCTGCTACAGAGTCAAGCCATACAAAAGTGAGGGTTCTGGACTTCAGGAGGGCTGACTTTGGCAAGATGGGAGAGTGCCTTAGAAAAGCACTAGCAAACAGGCTAGAAGGAGGGGTGGAGCAACAATGGGTAGATATCAAAATTGCCATCACAGAGGCAAAAGCCACTATGGTTCTCAAAAGAGGTGGCGGCAAAGGTTAGGGAGAAAAAGATAGCATTTAGGAAGTATAAGGAAACACAGAAGGAGCAGGACAGAGAACTGTACCAGTTAAGGCAGAAGGAAGCAGGGAGGGTAGTCAGAATAGCAAAGGCACAAACTGAGGAAAAGATAGCTAACTCAGTTAAGAAGGGGGATAAAACCTTTTATAGGTATATCAGGGAGCGTAAAAAGACAAAGGGAGGGATAGTGAGGCTGAATAGAATGGATGGTGGGTGGGCAGAGAGTGACAGTGATAAAGCAGGGATAGAATGAATACTTCTGTTCAGTATTCACAAAGAGGAAGTGGGGGAGGTGCCTAATCCAATTAACAGAAGCACTCTGGAGAGGGGTTGATCCCAGTCCTTTCACAGAAGAAAGGGTTCTGAAAGAACTCCTAAAACTGAAGGTGGACAAAGCAATGGGGCCAGATGGAATTCACCCCAGAATTCTAAAAGAATTAAGCAGAGAACTAGTGACACCACTGACTACGCTTTTTAACAAATCATGGGAGGATGGTGTGGTACCTGAGGACTGGAAGAAGGCTGATGTGATTCCCCTTCACAAAAGTGGGACCAAGACGGAGGCAGGAAACTACAGACCTGTCAGTTTGACCTCTGTGGTAGGGAAAGTGAAGGAATCACTTCTGAAGGAAAGAATTGTTGAGTATCTAGAGGCCAGTGGGGCACAGGACCCAAGGCAGCATGGGTTCACAGCGGGAAGGTCATGTCAGACGAATCTAATTGATTTCTTTGACTGGGTGACCAAAGTAGTAGACCAGGGAGGGGATGTAGACATGGCCTATCTAGACTTTAGCAAGGCATTTGACACAGTCCCACACAAAAGATTAGTAGTCAAATTAACCAGCCTGGGAGTGGGTCCCAAGGTGGAAGCCTGGGTAAAACATTGGCTGAACAACAGGACACAGAAGGTAATTGTAAATGGAGTCCACTCTGAAGAAGAGGGTTACTAGTGGGGTACCACGAGGGTTCAGTACTGGGTCCAGTCCTTTTTAATGTCTTTATAAGTGACATTGCAGAGGGACTGGAAGGAAAAGTATGCCTCTTTGCAGATGACACAAAGATCTGCAACAGGGTTGATACACAAGGAGGCATGGAAAGGATGAGAAGGGACTTGGCAAGGTTGGAGGAATGGTCAGAAGTATGGCAGCTTGGATTCAATGCAAAGAAGTGCAAAGTAATGCACCTGGGAAACAAAAACCCAGGGGAAGATTACACAATGGGGGGTGGAGGTAGTAACAACAACAAAAATGGAAAGAGATCTAGGGGTAATCATATCAGATGACCTTAAGGTTGGCAAGCAATGCAAGAAGGCGGTAGGGAGGGCTGGGGGGATACTGGGATGTATAGGGAGAGGTATCACCAGCAGAAAACAGGAAGTTGTTATCCCTCTATACAGACAGTTGATGAGACCCCATCTGGAGTACTGCGTCCAGTTCTGGAGACCCCATCTCCGCAAGGACATAGACAGGATGGAGGCAGTTCAGAGGAGGTCAACTAAAATCATGCAGGGTCTGCAAGAGAAGCCATATGAGGAGAGACTAAAGGAGCTTAATATGTATACCCTTGAGGAAAGGAGGGAGAGGAGGGGACATGATAGAAATGTTTAAGTACCTCAGTGGAATCAACAAAGTCCAAGAGGGTAGCATCTTTCAGAAAAAGAGATGTGCAAGAACAAGGGACACAATTTGAAGATAGAGGGGGGACGGCTCAGGGGCAATGTGAGGAAGTATTTTTTCACATAGAGGGTGGTGGACGCATGGAACAGCCTTCCTGAGGAGGTTGTGGGGTCTAAAACTGTGGAGAATTCAAGAATGCATGGGACAGACATAAGGCAATTTTTGTGGGGGGTAGGAAGAAATAGGCTGTTGGTTAAAGAGGATCTGCAGCTTATCCTCTAGGTAGGGAAATGGGCAGACTAGGTGGGCCAAGCGGTCCTTATCTGCCGTCAAAGTCTATGTTTCTATGTTTCTATGTATTTTCTTGATCCCAAAGAACTTTAAACTTGAAATTTGATGACCGTGTGTCATGAAGTGTCTGGCTAATGGCGATTTTTCATTTCCTCTTCTGATATTGCTCTTGTGTTCAGTAATCCTGGTTTTGACGGCTCTTGCAGTCTCTCTTATATAATACAAAGAACATGGGCAGATAATACAGTATATGACATGGTCTGTACTACATGTTAATGAAATCCCTGATTGCAAATGTTCTGTCTTGATAGGTGCTTTTAATATGTTTACTTTTTATGGCACTATTACAATGTGTACAGTTTCCACAAGGAAAAAAATCCTTTTATGTTCCTGTTTAACCATGTTCTCTGTACTGGTGGTGGGTTCCAATGCTGAGTCTTAATCAGTTCGTTCCTTATGGTTTTTGTCTTTCTGGCCATAATCCAAGGTTTCTGTTGAAAAAGTATATGTCCATTGTTAGTGGTTTATAGAATATTCCAATTACCAGTTATTATTTTCTTTATTTTTCCATACTGTGCAGAATATTGTGTAGAAAATGAGATATTCCCAGACTGTTTATTATCTTTGGAACTACTGTTAATTAGTTCTGTTCATTCTTTTTATGTGGTTCTAACTTCTGCCTTCTGTAAAATCCTTTGATCATAACCCCATCTTATACGAACATACGAACATGCGAAATTTGCCAGCAGATAAAGGCCTAGAGGTCTATCAAGTCTGCTCAAATGTGCAGCTAGCACCCCTTATTCTGCAGCTGCCTTTCCCTTCCACCCTTCCCCTTCATTAACCCTCCCCCTTGTCCTGTCCCATCCTCGTTTGAAGCAGTCCACTGTTCTACTGCATACCACTTCAGCAGGTAACGCATTCCACCCAGCCACCACCCTCTCTGTAAAAAAGTGTCTCCTCATCTCCCTCCTGAACCTTCCTCGCTCCAGTCTCATATCATGGCCCCTGGTGGCCCTCCCCTCCCTCACTTTGAACAGCCCCTCTGTACCCATCTTGTTTATTCCTTTCATGTATTTAAAAGTTTCAAACATGTCACCCCTGTCTCTCCGCTCCTCCAGTGAGTACATGTTCAACACCTTCAACCTCCTGTCGTATGATAAGTCCCCCAGCCCCTTGATCATCTTTGTCACTCTGCGCTGCACCCCCTCCAGTAACTTAATGTCCCTCTTCAGATACGGACGCCAGTACTGCACGCAGTACCCAGGTGTGGTCTAACTAATGACCTATACAGTGGCAGAATCACCTCCTCCTCCTCGAAGATATACCCTTTGCAATACAACCCAGCATTTTGTTGGCCTTGCAGCTGCCTTCCTACATTGTGCCAAGTTGTTCATTGACCCTGTAATGAGCACACCCAGATCCTTTTCCTCCTCTGTCTGGGCTAGCTGCACTCCCCTAGCTGGTAACTCCTCCTTGGGTTCTTCATCCCAAAATGCAGCACCTTGCGCTTTTGGCATAAAGCCCAGTTGCTAGGTGTCTGACCAGGTTTCAAGCTTTGCCAGATCATCCTGCAACCCCTGCCATCCCCCTAGGTCATCCACCACCGCGCCTACCTTAGTATCATCAGCAAACAGACTGATCTTGCTCTTGATGTCCCATGATATGTCTGCAATGAATATCCCAAACAACACTGGTCCCAACACTGAGCCCTGTGGAACACCGCTCATCACTGCCCTTGGGTGTGAGAGCTCCCCACCCACCACCACCCTCTGTTGCCTTCCCTGCAGCCAGTTTCCTACCCATCTCACCAGCTTTGCACCCACCCCTGTGCCTACTAACTTCCTTCCCAGCCTTCCATGTGGCACTGAGTTGAATGCCTTACTGAAGTCCAGATACAGGACATCCACTGCATGGCCCCTGTCCAGTTGCCTAGTTACCCAGTCATAGAGCTTGACCAGGTTGGTTTGGCAGGATCTGCCACATATGAAGCCATGCTGTCTGCTGTCCTGTAGTCCTTTGGCCTCTAGGAGGGCCACCAGCCTCTCCTTCAGGATAGTGTCCATTAGCTTACCTACGATGGATGTGAGGCTCACTGGTCTGTAGTTTCCCGGTTCATCCTTGGGCCACTCTTGTGGAGGGGCACCACATGAGCCATCCTCCAGTCCTGAGGTACACACCCCGAATGTAGTGAGGCATTAAATAGGCATTAAATTATGAAATGTTCTTTAAGATCTCCCATATTTTTTTGTAGTCTCTCTTCATTCCCACTGTTTCTTTAAATCCTTAACATCTGACTGAAAGGAATGCTGTTTTTCAAAGCTGGCAGATGAAAGCTGGTGGCATGAAATGTGGTGTTCTTGTCCGTAGGTTTTCTATATAGGTCTGTAATGAATTTTTGATTTTCTTTTATAATTTTTAAATCCAGAAAAGGGATTTCCATTTTGTAATAGTTTAAGGTAAATTGTAAATATGGATACAAGGAGTTGATACATGTGTTGAATTTTAATTATTCTTCTTCAGGCCAATCGGGAACTACAGTTTGAACATATATGATTATAACAGTTTGGCTTTTGAATTATATCAGGTGTGTTCCCCCTGTCTTTCTTAATATATATTAATTTTTTTAACTTAAAGAGTCTAGATTTATGACTACCCCACATTTACCATATTAATCATTATATTTTATCACAGCACTTATATTGGGTCTGAAGAAGGGACAGGCTAGCCCTGAAAACATTTACCACTTGAAAAAATCAAGATGAAATTATAAGTAGCTGGATACATTTTTTATTTTTGTGAATATGGATTTCAGTTTGTGAAATACAAGAATGGAAATGTTATATATGGAATTACAACAATTCAAGTAAATATGAAAGAACATATTTTGGGTTGAGAGTCTCCTTAATTCATGTATACACAGATTTTTCATTCACCAGTTGGAAGACGCTCCTCTCCATATAATTATATATATTCTGGACAGCATAAACACATTTAATTCAAGGGAACTGTGGGGGAGCCTCTAACACATTCACAACTGCACACACCTGATGCCACATAGTAAGCATAGAACCAGATTAACTCCCAACAACCCCAGAGCCAATGAGCTCTCAGCATTGCCCTACTATAGTGATTGGTTTGCCTTCCCCTAGGAACCTGCCAGCCAAGGTCTCCATTTTTGAGAACCAATGGGCCAGTACATCCACTGACAGGTGAAAGAGGCAGTGTAGTATTTTAGGGTTCAAGATCATATTGACTGCTGCTATCTTCCCTGCCAAAACAGATGGAGTCATTTTCAGTGGTCACAGTCATCCTGTAGTTTCTTAAGTGGGAGAGGGTGAGGTTCTCAGTTACCACTCCAGCCAGGTCGGGATGGATTTTTATGCCCAGATTAGTGCTGGACAAAAGTTGGAAATTCCACTTTAGTGGAATTTCTGGAAAATTTCACAACTTTTGTGAAAGTTTCCAAACTTCTACCTGTGGTGAATCAGAAAACTTCTGAATGGGGCCTATTCACAAATGGCTGCGGTGGCTACACACCATATAAGTCGGGTGTGTAGCCACTGAGCAGCAACCCATGCCCACTGCACCCTCTCTGTCCCATTCCCAAAAAGGATGCGTCCCTTATGCACCCAATCCTCCTGCCGATCGCGGAGCTCTGCAGGGGGGGGGCCGGGGTGGTGGTGCAGGGAGTGAGCCAGCACTCCACAGTATGCATGACCTCATGGAGTGCTGTGCACAGGGGCTTCTGGTTCCATGTCTGGGAGGCAGCCATAAACCACTGGGGCTGGTTACACGCCCCCATATGGAGGCTGCCTCTGGACACAGTGGACTCGGCCGAGGGCATTGACCCCCAACATTGCTGCCCCTGCTGTTGGGGCACTACAGGAGGCTGGGGTTGGGTGGACGGGGTGGACCTCCTCCTCAACTCGATCGGTGCACTGTGCACCAGCCAGCAACATGGCGCCAGTTGTGCGCAAGGGATCCAATGCAGATTCCTACCTGGGCAGCCAGTTGGTTGCCCACCATGATCCACTACTCTGCACCCACCTGCCCCTCATAGACCTGCATGCTGGGGGGGCAGGGCTGCATAGGGGTGCTGGGCAGGGGCCGGTGTTCGTGAATGTGGCCCCCACGTGGAACTGCCTTGGGTGCGGAGCTGTGTGCCCCGATACACGCCTCTTGCAAGAGGTTTTATGACTAGGCCCCAATGTGTTTGGTGAATTTTCACCCTGTTGCACCAATCTGCTCAGACAGAATAGCAAAAAAAACACTTTAACTGGTGTCCAGTGGCCACCCCCATCCGAAAACCTGCCCGAAACAGAAATTAAATTCCCTGGTATCTAGTGGTCCCTCCCCCCACCTGATCACCCCATGTATAAAGAACATACTTCCCTGGTAGCTAGCAGTCCCTCCACCACTCGATCACCTACCCGATGTGGACATTATATGCCCTTTTGTTGAGTGTAACACCCCCCATCCTGATTTCCTAAATAGTCACAACATTTCCCTGGTGGTCTAGTAAACCCCTCTCCCCAATCCCAGTACATGAATTCACCACTATTCCATGGTGGTCTAGTGTACCCCCACCTCCCCACCCTGGCATATAGTGTCCTAACACACCCCCATCCTGAGTGGGTGACTGACACAGCCCTCTGCTCTCCACTACGGCTTGTCACCCACTGATCTGTCAGTGAATGAGTGCGCACTTGTACAAGTATGCACTCATTCATTGACAGGCCAACTTGCGCTCAACAGTGCCAGCTGAATGAATGAGCATGAGCTGTCAATGAATGAGCGTGTGCTTGCACAAGTACATGCTTATTTGTTGATGGCTCAGTTAACAACTGGCTGTTGTGGAGAGCAGAGGGCTATGCGGTCACCTGCTCGGGTTCGAGATGGGGGAGCAGTGGTGTGACACTACCTACTGGGGTGGGGGGATGGGGTCCTTTAGACCAACAGGGAATAGCGGTGCATTTGTGTACTGGGGATTGGGGATAGGGAGGGTTTACTAGACCACCAGGAAATGTTCTGACTATATGGGGGACTGGGATGGGGCGTTACACTGGACACCAGAGTATATGATGCCCACATCAGGAAGGGTGATCGGGTGGGGGGAGGGACCGCTAGCCACCAGGGAAGTATTTTTTATACATGGAGTGAGTGATCTGGTTAGGGGGAGGGACCGCTAGCCACCAGGGAATTTTATTTCTATTTCAGGCAGGGCTTTTGGTGTGGGTGGCCAGTGAACAACAGGAAAATCTTATTTTGAGTGGTGGTTGGTGACAGACTGGGGGGAGGGGGTGCCACTAAACACCAATGAAATATTAAATGTTGGGGCACTTTAAAAAAGTCAGAATTTCCACTAAAGTTGCTCATTTGAGTTCAAAACATTTGAGGAAGCAAAAATCTGACTTTTGCAGAAATTCTACAGGTATTTTTTTTCACACAGCTCTAGCCCAGATACTTAATACCTGTAGAAGACCACTGCAGTCTGCCTAGGGTGGTAACATCCGAGGTACATCGGCTGTTGAGAGGGAGAAAGTCAGTTCTATTAGAGTTGGTACAAAGGGCTTATACAACCTGGAAGGCCTAGAGGATGTCAGGACACATAGAAGCCCTAGTTTGTGCATCTTTAAGGAGTACCAGACAATGATCTGCTTATAGTAGTGTCCATTAGTCCAGGCTCCCTGCCTGGATGCCATGCAAATATGGGTGTGACCTCAGGGTAAGGCCCCAATTTTTCTGTGGTAGTCTGGGACCAAGTTCTGTGCAGGATTACCATTTGCTGTAAAACTTCTGTGGTGGTGGTTTGTAATTTTTGTGAAAGTTCTACGGCACCAATAAACTGCCATGTTACAGCGTCAGCTTGTAGTCCTGACACCATATCTATGCAATGGCTGTGGTAAATGGGACGGTGGAATACACAGTACCACTAGTTCAGAAAGATTTATTTTCAATAATAATTTTGATAGTAATAATTTTAATATTAAAAAAAAGCTAAATAAATAATCTACCACTTAAGGTCCTATCCTATTGCATAAATGAAATATGCAGAGGGGACCTTGTGTGATAAATGATTCATCAGTACTCATACTGTTTATGTTACTCATGTGGTCCCCACTATGTATCACTTACATATTTATATACAATCTGTAATGTAGTTTTTAAAAAATAAATTTTCCTCTTTGTGATTGTGAACTTTATCTTCATGTATACAGGTCCCTTTGGAAATGGAATAAACAGAATAATGATGATATTTCAAGACTCATTTTTCATGCCAAACCACTTCTCCTGGTGCACTAAGTGGCCCCATCAGTCCATGACATGCACGTGAACCCCTCGTGAGGGAAGACTCCCCGGCCCATCGCAAGTGTCGTCTGTGTGAGAGAACACTGCACCGTACCTTCCCAGGCTTGGAGTGGTTATGTGTGACAGCACTGTCCCCCCCATCCTTGTGCTGCCCAGCTATGTCCCCAAGCTCATTCCCAAACTTGAGTTGCTGGCACAGGAACACAACATGCTATCCGCTGGCCCAGTGGCTGGCCCTGCACACATTTCTTCATAACTTCTAGGTAATTCTGTCAACCCATAATAATGTGTAATCAATAACCCTGGCAAAAATGTGTACAAAACAATTATTTATATAACAAGTCTGTTCCTTCAACAGGTCTACACATGATTATAGTCCACCTTTCTGGGCATAATTCTTTTTTTTTTTTCTTCTTTTTTTATTGTTAAAGATAAGCTAATTCATTTTACTTGTTATTCATTTCAGAGGACTTCACTATATCTTAAAGGCAAAAATAAATCTGACAAAGTAAGGTATTCAGTTAACAGGTCTATGCTACTGTCAAGTATTTGTTTAAGTTGGCCCCAGTGTAATAACTCAAGACTAAAAATTTTGTTGGGCTGTAGTACAGGTTGAGCAAAAAAGGGCCCAGTCTATGAGACTGTGATTATGGGATTTCTGGTAGATGAGTAGGTTCTGTGATTAATTGGGACAGGTTAAGGGCAGATATTTCAGTGCGAGTCTTATCTAGGGTGGGTGACAACCAGTTCAGGTTTAGTTCCTCTAACAGGTAGTGCTCACCCGAAGAGCTAAGCGACCCGATAGTGGTGATAAGATCAGTGGCTACAGAGTGGTGTAGACCAGGACAGCAATAGGCTCCTGTGATAAATATTGGTACAGAAAAGTGTAGAGATAATCTAATGACAAGGGCTTCATAGGCATTGGGGTCAGTGGTTGATAGAACAGTAGTCGTTTGGAGAGAGAAGTATGAGTAGATAGCTGTGTCCCCACTCCTACCAGAGCAGTCCTGGTGGGTAATGACGTATCCAGGAATTGTAATAGATGCATCAGGGATTTTTTTTGTTAGCCAGGTCTCTGACACAATGAAGATGTCTGGATTGAGGGATCCTACAAGTGGGAATAGCAGGTGAAGTTTAGGGAGCAGACTGCGAATGTTAAGGTGAAGGATTTTTAAGCCATGGGGGAGTGAAACTGGGGTTGGAGCAGAGGCTGAGAAGGGGGGGAGTGAATGGGGTAAGGGCTTTACTGAGTGTTGGACCCAGGTTGGGATTTATGTCTCCTGCCAAGAGGAGTAAGAGATAGATAACGATGAAATGCAGTTTCATACTCTTGAACCAAGGTTTGTTAGATGGTTTAGGGGGATGAGGTGAATAATTGAAGGTGGAGAGCTGAAATGTAAGGATGCACAGTAAAGTGTAGGAGTAAGGTAAAGACATGAGTGGGGTGGAAGGCCGTGTAAAGAAGTGGGTCCAGGTATGATAAAAAGGCATTGGAGCTGCCACTTGGTTGAAGCAGGGGGGTAGCAGGCTAGTAGGGTTTGCAAGGAAGGTGTGGTGGGGAGTGGAAGTATTTTGCAATTGAAGGGATGGAAGAGAGACCAGGGTGAAAAGTATGAGGAAGCAATGCAGGGGAGAGATACAGAAAGAGATCATGTTTCCTGGTCTAGAGAAGGGCTTAAAAGGGGGATATAAAAATGAGGAAGCAAGCAGGGGGCAGGGTGGATTAGTGTCGACCTCCAAAGGGAGGCATGTGATCTGTACTATGTAAGCAGACTACAATGGGACAGTGAGGTTTATATTGCCCCTAGTGGCCCAATGCTATAACAAGCAAATGGGAAAATCCAAAAAAAAATATTTAAAATTAAGCAAAAACGTGAGCCAGCATAAGAAATGTGAGCCAGCACTGTAAAGTCCTCAGCCAGCACTTCTCTCTCGGTCTCTTCGTCTACAGTGCTAATTAAAATAGCAGCATGCAGCACAGATAGGAGGAGTCTTTGGAGGATGCAGTGGCCAGCAGTGTGTACCTGGAGATTAGGAAGTGCCCAAGGGAGGGCAGGAGCCAGGGAAGCAGGTCCAAGGGTGGGCAGCAGCTGCAGGAATGAGAACAAGCAGCCAAGGATGGCAGTGCCCTTTCTGAGGTGTTCACTCAGGGAGAGCCTGAAGAGAAGAGGGAGAGAGAAGGAGATGAGATACATATAAAACAAGGGTGAGCAGTAGAACTTAGGGCAGAATAAGAAATGAGGCAGGGGCACAGCAGGGGACCGGAGCAGGAGATAATTAGCAGAACAGAATGTGGGTGGGCAGAGAAAAAAGAGTCAAGCATGGTGAGGAAACAAATGGGGAAGGGGGGGTGGCAGGTCAGTGCCAAGAGGGAATGGACTGAAACAACAGAGGAAGGGATCAGGAGAGTTTGCAGGTGGAAAGCCACAGAGAAACAATATTAACAATTTAAACTAAACCGAGTTTTTACACAATTAACACCCCCAATAAAATTCATACGCTAATGCAACACATTTACCATCTCCAGCGTATACCATGGAAAAAGAAAACTAAAATTAAGCAAAAATGTGAGCCAGCACTATGAAGTCCTCAGCCAGCACTTCTCTCTCTCAGTCTCTCAGTCTACAGTGCTAATTAAAATAGCGGCATGCAGCACAGATAGGAGGAGTCTTTGGAGGATGCAGTGGCCAGCAGCGCATACCTGGAGATTAGGAAGTGCCCAAGGGAGGGCAGGAGCCAGAGAAGCAGGTCCAAGGGTGGGCGGCAGAAGCAGAAATGATAACAAGCTGCCAAGGATGGCAGAGCCCTTTCCAGGGTGCGCACTCTGGGAGAGTCTGGAGATTAGGAAGTGCCCAAGGGAGGACAGGAGCCAGAAGAAAAGGTCCAAGGGTGGGCGGCAGCTGCAGGGATGATAACAAGCTGCCAAGGATGGCAGTACCCTTTCCAGGGTGCGCACTCGGTATCATTGATGCTGAGCATAGAGGGGTTTGGGATATAAAAGGAGGGGAAGGGAACCAGGTGCTATGGAAAAACTATATATATTAATAAAGAGTCACCAAGAACAGTGAATTCTGAAGCACTGCATATATTCTGCATTAGGTTGCAAGTTCTGCACAAAATTCTGTGGCTGCAGAATTCTAGGGGCCTTGCCTCAGAGCAATGTCCATGTGCTCTATAGCCAGAACAAATTACATGTGAGATAGGAGGCAGACCTGACAGGTTACCCTATGGAAAGGAAATGGAGAGGAAAGGATTGAGTTGGTAAGGACACAACCGGTAGGTTGTACATAAAGGGCACTGCTCCACCCACAAAACTGAGGTCCAAAGCCTATCTTACTCAGGATAGCATGTACGTGGTGGTCAGAGCTCAGATGGCCTTTGGCAAAACCCAAGTGGCATAGCTACAATAAATCAGACAAACTCCAAACCATTCTTTTTCACTCTTCAGTACTTTATTTTCATGAGTTCACCTCAAAAATGGCCACATACTGACATGACATGTCCGATGTTTCACCCTTAAAAGGACTTCATCAGGGAAGTACAGGTCTGCTTTTGGTAATTCCTCAAAGTGTTTTTGAATATGATTTCAGCTTTATAACATGCTACAGTACTTTGTTTTAATGATTCAGCATTCTGTTCTGTGACAGTGGCAACACTTCCTGCCTGCTGCTTCTGGCGTTCCTAATGTTTCTCGTTGACAGAATCCACCTGCAAGGGATGGATATGGTGAGGGAGAATGAGCTCCAAATGAGTAGCGAGGGCCTTAGCCAAAATCTTTGCAACAGCATTTATGAGCGAGACTGACTTGTAACTCCCCGGAAGAGTGTGGTCATTACCTTCTTTGGGGAGGACTGTAATATCTGCCTCCCATATCATAAGGAAAGAGTCAACATGGCATGAAACTCCTGAAAATGACTTGCAGGATTGGAGAAACCAGCTTAGGAATCAACTGATATAAATCAATTTGAATGCCATCTCCCTCTGCGGCTTTGTGAGGATAGAGGGAGACAATAGCAGAATGGATTTGCTGAATGGTGAGAGGGGCTTCTAGAGCCTCGTTCTGCTCTGCCAACATAGTGGGGATAGAAAGGCCAACCAGGAAGGTGTTCAATTTGACCAGATCTAGTGGACCATGGGAAGAATAGAGCTGCTCATAAAAGGAGCACATGATGCAGTTAACATACTGAAGCTAAGTTTGTACCATGCCACCAGAGTCTCTTAACCCATGGATCTGTCAGTCAGACTGTTGTTTATGCAGCTAATAAGACAACAGCCTCCCTGGCTTCTCTCCCCATCTCAATACCTGTGCTGTAAGCACAGGACCATTAGCTCTGCCTTGCTGGTGGTCAGGTTGTTGAGCCACATACAGAGAGCACATAACTCCCACAGCTTGGGGGCTTTAGGTGCACAGAGAGCAGCTTTTAAGTTCTTTTTCCAATAACATGGCTTTGAGATACCATTGCTTTTCTTCCTGTGTTTGAAGGTGGGCTGCTGCAAAGGCCATAATATGCCCCCTCAGGAAGGCCTTAAAGGCCTCCCACAGCATAGACTTGGAGGTGTCACCCATGTCATTGGTCTCAAAGAAGGAAGTAATTTCTTATTTGAGCCAGGGAGATAACTCTGTCATGGAGCAAGAGGGGATCCAAGGGCCAGGAGGCAGATTTATGGGAAATGTGCCCCAATTCAATGACCAGATCCACAGGGGCATGATCAGACAGATGCAAAGGAGCGATGTTCGAGACCTGCCCGATAGAGTTGGCACTAAAGAAGACTAGCCAGAAGTTGATTCAGCTGGAGGTAGAGTGCATGACAGAGAAATAGAAGAAATCCAGTGCTTGGGGAAGGTGAACATGCCAGATATCTGTTAGTGAAAACACTGACATTGAGTCCTGGAGAGTGGCCAGGATCTTGGTATGAGGTGCAGCTTTACCAGAGTTCCAGCCCATGTAGGGATCCAGACCAAATTAAAGTTCCCCCCTCAAGACAAGAGGAGTGTTAGGGGCAGCCAGAGTAGCCAAGGAGTGGTGCAGGGAATGAAACAGCTTCTTATCATCTTGATTTTGCCCACAAAAGTTGGCAAGAACTAGTGGGTGCTCAGGAGAATGAAAGTTATCCACCTACCAGCCTTGTCCTGGGCAGAGGTGGCCACTGTCGATCTAAGGGATTCATGCATTAAGATCGAGACCCCAGCCATAGAGGAGGGAGTGCAGCTATAGAGCTCCAGCTCTAACTAGTCTCAACATAGTTTGGCTGCCTCAAAAGGGCACAACTTGGTCTCCTGCAGAAATGCCACTTGGGCCTTCATGCCCTTGAGCTTTGTCAGAATCCATTCCTTTTGACCAGAGAATTGAGTCCCCATCACATTCCAGGATATGAAAGTCTAGGGGCCCATGAATCAGTAGAGTGTGTAAAGATATTAATATGGAACTGGACAGGGGGTCTCTCCCTCAGGGACCCAAGGGCATTGGATGGTGACCCACAAGCTTAGGTTATGTATCCCATGAGGACATAACCTTGACCTAAAAGCTATTTTCCCTGGAGTGGAGTGAGGTAAGCAGTGAGATGAGAACAACAATAACAGTACAAGCAATTAACAAGCTAGTACCAGACACAGCAAAACCAGTATTTGAAAAATCATACCTAGTGGCATCAGGCCCTATCAGGTCCCCAGGGGCTGGAGTAACTGAAGCTCCCATGGCCCAGGCCCTGATAGTGGAGTCATCAACAGCAAACACAGCAGAACCCATAAGGGTAGTGAAGCCTGAGAGAAAAAGTCAGTACAAGTAACCTGTGACATTAACTGTGACTGGACACAAGGATAGCCAATATACCAGAGAGGACAGTGCAGCAAATGCTCGGGGGGGAGGCATGACAGAGGAGAGAAAAGGTAATATAGAAAAAATGGAGGGGGGGACCAGAGGCAGAAGGAAAGTAATAGGGAAGGAGGCAGGTGTGGGGAAAGAATGGGAGGCGAGGACCCTCGCATCACTATAGAAGGTGCCTCTGTACAGGGGGGAAGGGAGGGTCTATCATGCCAAACATGGAGTGGGGTGGTGACTGGGGGGTGTCAAACTGACTGTTACATATGTGTCCTCCCTTATGGCTGGACACCTGGTGTGCAGCTGTGAGTGCCATGTCAGATGGGCCCTGAGAACCTGACATAGGAGGCTGGCAGATCTGTTATTGAAGAGGGGGGGACAGTGTAGCACTGGTGCCATCCAAGGTCAGTAAACTAAGGCATGTGACCCCTCATTCTTCTGGCTGTCCCTGCCCTGAGAACTCCAGTCAGGAGGAGGGAGACAAAGCAGGTTGAGTAGGAGCTAAGCGCTTCCATCGGTATGGAACTGAAAAGCAACTGCCATCCCTCTTTGCCTAATGGCTGTCCAGCATCTCAGAAGAGGGGGAGACAAGCATCCAATTAAGTCAGCTGTAAGTCCTTGGCCAAAAAAATAGGTTAGGAGCAAAAAAGGCAGTTTTCAAGGTACCAGCGAGCACTGGGCCACCCACGACATAGCCTGAGAAAGGGAGGCACTGAGAGCAGTCAAGTATGCAGGCTGTATAGATGAGGAGGGGAAAACCAGAACCGAGGTGAACCAAGCTCCTGAGAGGAGCAAGACCACCACAGACAAAAGACCATCCAGGCACACTGTGTTGTGGACAATAGGTGGGAGGGGGATGGGAGAAGGCACTGGACTTTCACATCCGGAGCTCAGCATGTAGCCATTGTAACTAAGGCTCTGTGGTAGGAAAAAGAAAACAACACTCCCTGAGACTGAATAAGATACACTAGAGTGAGTGAGAAAACTACAACAGATCATTAACTGGAGAAAAAAAACATTAAGACCAACACAACTATTCACTAACCAAATAGCAATGTTTCAAAAGGGATATAAACAGAAAAAACGTAATGCAACAAGTAAAGTCCAGGAAGGGCTCTGCCACGGTGACACAGTCCATGGGTACTGACCCAGCTCAGTACACAGAAATCAGATATCAGCCCCAGAGTTCGGTGGAGCTTGATGCTGAGGGCTCACAGAGAGCAAGCACAATGACCAATGGGTTGCCAGCCACAACCCACTGTCCCACCAAGTCGCTCTATCTTGTGTCCCTGCCCCTCATATGAAGAAAGGAAAAATGGTGTATGCACAGTTTCTGTCATGACCTGCCCGTAGTATGAGAGGCTGGGATGGAAGAGTCAGTGGGAATGGAGTGGCTATGGAAGGGGGCTTCAATTAACAACCAGTTCATTACTCACAGCAAGCACAGTTCAGCCAGTATGCTTCTGTGGTGAGTGTTGCTGCTTGAGGGGAACAGAGGTCTGCATTTGCAGAGGATGCACATGGGGGAGGTGTAGGCAGTGTAGGTGCACCATAAGTATAACAGAAGCCAATTGCTCAGGAGCGTCTATGGAAAGTGTCGGGTCCAGCACAAATGTCACCTCAGTAATCGGAGCCTGTTGAAGAGAGTAATATCTGTTCTGTGTGGGTAGCAAAGATGCCACTACTGGACTAGTGGAGGACTCTGAGAAGGGTCGATGATGGGTTCTGGAGTGGTCGGCAGCTCTTGCATTGTCCCTGCAGCCTTGTCCTTATAACATTTGTGGCCCCATCCCTTGCACTGCTGGATCCAATGCCCATTCTTGTCTTGGTCAGGCTGAGGAGCACTGCCTGGGTCTGAACTGCCTGGCAGGGAGATATCCATAGGAGGCTTGGGGCTTGTGAGGATAGGAATCATAAAAGTAGGCAGGGAACTTGTACCTAGACCACTGCCTGGCAATAAAGTCTTCCACTGCCTCCAGACTGTCAAACTGATTTGTTGCTCCATTAACCTGAATCCATAACTGATCTGGTACCTTAGAGCAGTGGTGGCACCTAGATGACAGAGCTTCCATTTGACTGGACCATAGGCACATTGGCAGGATGAAAGCTCAGTAGAGAAGTTCTGGTAGAAGGACAGCAGATGGCCTTCCAATGACTGAGTATCTTATTCTCACACAAGTCTAAGTATGTTCTCTTTAACAGCATAGCGCAAGAGTTTCATCAGGATAGGTCAGGGATGGTTGTTAGGCTTCAGTTGGGGCAGCAAGGAGTGGTGCACCCACTCAATTTCTAGTGGATAGCAAATTTGGAGCATTAAGGACAGCAGGAATCAGAGACTACTAAAACTATATGAGGTTCTTGCCCTCCACAGCCTCTGGAAGGCTGACCAGACGAGGACTGTTGCATCTGGTACAATTTTCTAAATCATCCACTTTCGAGAGCAGGAATTTAATAGCTCTGTCCTGCCTTTGGAATTGACTGTAGAGGATGTCATCCTGGTCCCCCAATTGTTGTATCTGTTGCTCTTTCTCTCTCTGGCAGAGGTATCTCTGGTCCTAATTAGTATGGGCTGCTGACTGCTTAATGCCTGTTGTGTTCTGCAAAATGCACTGCAGCATCAGAATAATGTTGTTGAGGTCCTCAGATTGCACAGCTGTCATCCCCCTTTAACACTCGAGCCATCTAGACAGTTTGAGAAGAGCGAACCACACAAGCTAGGATTTCTACTTTTGGCAGCCACAAGGGAAGTCCAGTGGATCACAAATAAATGTGGTTAACTGATGCTGATGGTGGACTAGAGAGGAAAGAATTGAAGAAATTGGTGCAGCATGGTAAGGGTTATTAGAATCAAGTGGAGACAATACAGTACTGAAATGTTTGTGGAAATAGATGGATGTATGGTGATTTTGTCAAGGCTGTGCTCTGCTAGCAGATCAAGCTGCCATCTTGCTGGTGGCTAGCCATGCCCTCCATTACTGAGTGGATTTGAAAAATGACACTTATGTTCATGAGGTGGGTAATAAAAGGGATATGCTGAAAATTTGGGATCAAAATCTACAAACATCACAAAGTTATGAGTAAACATTGAAAACATTCAGTGTTCCTTCACAACTTATTTTGTCCTCAGGTTTTCAACATAGACTTTTGATGGCCCCACAACAGGTGGAATTTTTAGACTCCTGTCCAAAGGTGATTTCGCAGAGCAACTGCAAGAAATATGCTTTGGAAGGGATTTATAAAATGACATCTGTCATGTGCATCAGGTGGGGTAACAAAGGGGCTATGTTGTACATTTGAAGCCAAAATCTGCAAACATCGAAAAGTTACAAGTAATCTTGACAAAATTCAATGTTTCCTTGGGACTTTATCGTTTTTTTGATATTATGACCACAGATATTCAACTTTTGTCTTATTACCCTGCCTTATTATCAACTGCTGGACAAGGTTGGGGACCAATTTTTTTTAAACTTCAGTTCAATGGCCTATGCAACCAGTATAGTGTTATGCTTGTGTGACTGTGTTACTTTGCTTTGGCTGTTCACACTCTCTATTCCATGAGGAATTACCACCCTGTAAGGGTACCAAAGGCAAGGAACCCTGGAACAGGGTTCCACCCCTAGAGATGCAGTGGAAAGGTTCCCTTGGCTAAAGATACCTTAGGAAGAATTCCCTGAGGAGAGAGTCAATGCCGCTGGAGGAGGAGAGGAGGATGGTGGGGCAAAGAAAAAGTGCTTCAGAAAGAGGCTGGGAGGAACTGCTTATATAGCTCAGGAAGAGAGAGTGGCTGGCTGTTTGTCCATTGAACTACAGGCATAGCCTTTCAATTCAATGGCCTACAAAACCAGTATAGTGTTATGCTTGTGCAACTGTGTTACTTTGCTTTGGCCATTCACACTCTCTGTTCCATGAGGAATTACCACCCTGTAGGGGTACCAAAGGCAAGGAACCCTGGAAGATAATTTCACCCCAGAGGTGCCACAGGAAGGTTCCCTTGGCTAAAGGTACATTAGGAAGAATCCCCAAAAAGAAACTGTAGTAGCACCAAAGAACATTAGCAATCAGAGGCCATGAGGAATAGAAGTAGAATGACAGCAACAGCAGTTTGATAAAACATGAGGTACGTAGATTAGCAAGATAGTATGGGTGCTATGGAATACATTGGTGATTGAGGGGGCCTCCTAAGGAGAGAGGGAACAGCAAGTAGGGACACTATCCACCTCCATCCAATAGTGGAACTACCTAAGGGAACTAGGGAATACTAACTAAGACTAACTAGGTATTATGACCTTCGGCATGGAGGAGAGAAAAAAAACCTTTGAGGAGGAAATCCCTGGGGATCCATGGCCTAGGTCGCCTTCCTTTCAGGCATGGGATAATTTAGTTAGTGATGGCTCTACTACTACAATTTGGAAAGCCCAATGAAAGGGGGGTGGAAAATATTCCAATATGGAGGGAAGCTCTCACTCTATCCTTCTAACAGGAATGCTTGTCCATTGAACTCCAGGCATAGCGTTTCAAATATGGATATGTGCTAATTAATTGGTTTTAAACAAAACTAAAATAAAATCAATGCTGTTTGGCATGGCTACCATATTTGAAAACCAAAGCATGAACCTAAAGGTGACTGCCATCGATGGGACTTGCTTGGAGTGTATTGCTTTCTTCAGATATGTGTGTCTATTCAGATCCAGCTTTAAATTATGTACCACTCTGAAGATACAGTCAAAATTGAAACTATTGTACAGAATAAATGTTTTTAACTAAGGAAACATAAACGGTTGTGCATCACAAAACATAACGCATTACCTATTTTACACTATGGTAGCATTATCAATACCATATGGAAAGAAACATGCTAGGTCATGTTTAAATTGAGGGCCCATTGTCGTAGCTAGGATATAATATTTCTAGACATTTGCATTTTTCCAATAGCAGGATCTTTTCTGATTATTAGAGATAGTGATCCATATACTTTCACTAATAATACCACCAACAGCTTAATCTGGTTCAAGGTCAGTTGACATTCATCTGTATCCCCCTGAAAATAGGCAGGATTTGTCTAGTGCACTTACCCGGTCAACAAAAACTAAATAAAAATATAGTTGCCAGCTAATGCACAGCATATGAAGCTGAGCCTCTTTCTCTTCAAGTTCCTGTTGAAAACATACTTCTGTATTTCTATTTTTTTTTCCTCAGCACACATAAATAAGGGAGAGAATCTGACTAACAGTGACACTGTCTGAGTTAACTTCTCATGTGGCTTCCTTTTATTTTTTTCTCAGTTGATCATTTTTATCGAATATTTTTCTTTCAGGACATCAGCAAGTACAGTCAGCATAGGATGAATAAAGTAACAAGTCAATAAAAATTTCGGAACATTAAACCAGAAGAATACAATGCATCCAAAATCAAATAAACACAATATTGTCGACAGTATATACTTTAAAAAACATTAGAAACAAGCAAAACCTATGTGTTTTCAGAGAGTCAGACATGGGGGGTATCCTCAGAGAAAAACTACTACCTTTTGTATAAGGTGTGTGGCCTAAAGCCAAGTTTATGGATACGAAGATGGAGTACATGAGATGTGTGGTCCTGCCAGACCTGTCATATAGATTAGTTCCTGATAGCCCCTAATCTGGGTTACAGAAGGTATAACAAGAGTTGTCAAAGGGGGCCCACATCTTGTGATAATTTGCCATGGCATTACTAGCAGAGTGCAATACTTTAGCCTGAGTCACCAACATTCAGACTGCAGAGAGCTAGTGACCCAGGGAAGGCATGTTCTCTGTCCTCCAGCTATGCAGTATTAATCTCATGGCTTCTATACTCACCATCAGATTCCACTTAAACTGCCAGACTGATATGGAGGAGTCACGCGTGGGAGACCCAGTAGTTACACAGGAGTGTTTCAGGGGAGAAATAGCTGCAGAATCATTATGCAACAGTTATGAATGTCCTGCTAGAACTGGGTTAACTTTGCACATGACCACAGTATGTGCATTAAGTCCACACTTTCTATTCAACATCTACTGTAGCAGTCATGGGACATGAGTCCCAGCATCTTCAGCTGGGCTGGAGTTCAATACCAGAGGTGCATCACCTTATTTCAAATAAGCAAGCTTCTGGTATCAGGGTAGACTGAGTGGGTCAACCTCCATAGAATGGATCATACACCTACTGGGATAGGGGTGCACAGACCCTTTTCCAGTTTCTGCCTGGCCTTCTCAGTCAGATCCAATAGTCTGTCAATGACTGACCTACAGGTCTACAGGTATATATCTACCCTGCCATCCATCTGGGATGTGGAAGCCAGTGATTCAGGATCTTAAGTATGGTGGTAGGGATTTGGGGAGACAGGGATTTCTGTAGTGCATCTATGGCACTATAACTTTGCAAGTATTTCCAGAAATACCCCTGTGGTAGATTGTATTAGCTTTTTAGGTGATCAAATGTAATTCAACTGAGTGTAGTGGGGCTCAAGTAAGTCTTGCACACAGTTAATCCCTATGCCTGCCCGCTCCTTCCAGTGGATGACTTGCTCACTTACTTAGATCAGGAAATTCCTCCACAAGGAGATAAGGTGGAGAGAAGACAGGGGGGTGTGCAACCACTGCTCCATTTTTCTACAGGCCTTAGTGGAAGGTGGATACAGTGGGGCTCTTTTGGAGGAGTTTCCCTGGGGGAAGAGTACAGGAAGGAGGAGGGGGACATGCTGCCGAGGAGTTCAGACTCTATACCCAGCCATGGGGGGGGCACATTTAGGGGAGGTTGGAGTCAGTGTAGAATTTTCACTCATCTAAAAGTATCATAAATGGCATAACACCAAGATTGTGACCATCCCCATGTCCTCCAGTGGACCCTGAGCTTAGTCCTGTTGTACCTTGGAGTCTTGCCCTCTCAAATGATGTTACTGATTAGCTTGTCCATCTTAACAAACCACAGTTCATGAATATCCACCACCAAATGTGCCAGGCAGTGTAGCAACTTGGGTGTGGTTATCATTTTTATGACCAAGAATTTCCCCACCAGGAAGAGATAGAGTGCCTTCCACCTATTTCATTCCTCTTTCAGTTTTTGCAGTTGAGGGGGCTATGTTTTGTATTACCATCGTAGAAGGATTTGGTCGTACCCAGATCCCTAGATATTTGATCATATGCGGGGCCCATTTCAGCCCATGATGGATAGAGACCACTGAGGTGCAAGTACAGTGAAGTGGTAGGATTTCTATCTTATTCAGGTTAGCTTTCAGCCCAAAGATCTCATGAAAGTCCCAAAAAAGGGTAATTAATGCTAAGATGCTGTTGGGGGCATCTCAAAGGAGTACTGAACAGTTGTCTGTGGAAAGGGTAGCAGAATCAAGTCACACAAAGCTCAAAATACCTGATTTCCATAAGGCAGACTTCAACACCATGAAAACCCAGTTAAGAAACTTGCTGGAAATCAACAACTTATGGGATGTGGAGAGAAGCTGGGAAGCCTTGAAGACAGCTTTACTTCAAGTTACTGAACAGTGCACAAAGCACATCAGCAAGTCAAAAAGAAGAAAAAAGCTTCAGTGATTCTCCAAAGAAATAGCGACAATAGTAAAACACAACAAACTCTAGTCAGAACCGATAGGGTTGTGAAGTGCTACCAAGTGACCAAAGGTACACATGCATAGGAATTATTCAATGCCCAGGTGTAACTTAGCCTTTTTTTTGAGGTAGTGCACCAAATTTTCAAAATGGCCTTTTTGGGATCCCTCCTCATGAGGAGTGCCAGTATCATTTTGTTCACTTATCCTGAAAGGTGATTTCGTAGAGCGAATGCACTATTCTGTGCAACAGGTGTGAAAACACATTTTGGGCAGGTTGTGAAAAATGACAGCTGTACTATTTTGAAGGAGATGTGCAGAAATGGCAATGTTGAAAATGTGGACTGAAAATATTAAAAATTAGAGAAATTAGGAGCATGTGTAGAAACTGTGCAACGCACACTCATAATGCAGTCATTTTTTTTAACTTTTTCACCAAATTTGCAACATGGGCGTTTTGAGACCCACCTCATGAACAGTGGCACTGTCATTTCATGAATCAGTCCTGAAAAGTGATTCCATGCAGCAACTGCAAAATCAACTTTCACGATTGAGTAACAAAATGACAGTGAGTTATCACAAGGTAGGGTCCCAAGAACCCCATGTTGAAAATTTGGGGCAAAAAGTCCAAAAAATGGCTGACTTATCAGCATAAGTTGAAAACCCCATTGAATGGCATTACAGCACACTTACTTTAGATTCTTCAGTTCGCGGTTCGGCTTTGAAGAGTTCAGATGTGTCGCGATCCAGAGAAGAAGACAGTGCCAACCTCTGGAGGTAAGTATGGGATACGGGGGTGTGTGGGAGGTGGGTGCTCAGTGGGAGGGTAGGGATGGGGGAAGGGGACTGCAGCAATGATGAGGGACCTTTTTCTTTTTTAAAGGAAAAAAAACGAGTGCAGTGATGACGAGGGCCTGTTTTCTTTTTTACAGAAAACAGAAAAAGAATACATTTGGGCACACTGGGGTGGGCTTCCAGTGTGCCACATAACTGAGGGGGAGTTGTACAGGATGCCAACACGGGGATTTGGCACACGATGTTGCTGGAGGTGGGGGGAAGAAAGAAAAATTAGGCACACTGAAGTAGGCTCTCAGTGTGCAGCATGAGTGGGGGGTGCACATAATGCTGATACGGGGATTGGGCACCCCAATGTCAGCGGAAAAAAATAAACATCTTTGGTCACACTGGGGTGGGCTGCCAGTGTGCCACATGAGTTGGGGGTGTCACAGAAAAATCTTTCGGCACACTGGGATGGGCTCCCAGTGTGGCACTTGAGTTGGTGGGGGATGCACAAAATGCCACAGAGCTGGCACCAGTGCCAGTGACACAACTGTGCATGCTGGGCACTTGCGTATTCGCAGTTATGATGAATGGTATCTTGACATTCACAACATGATGGTGCAAGCAGAACTGCACTTGCGTGTGAGTCGTGCATGCACAGTTCATGCACCAGAATGCAGGAGTAACAGCCAAAATAGTGTGGCCAATCATAGTGAAGGGGTTCAAGCTTCATTGGGCTTTTGGAAGGATACTTCCAAAAGTCCAATGGAAGGTTCCATGATCGGTCGTTTTTTAGAGTTACTGAGTGATTGCAATAGTGCTGTAGGCTCTGCCCACAGCCCTAAAAAAAGGGCCTTCAAGCAGTATTAGCATACAAAGAAAGAAGCAGACAGGCAGTATTACATATCAAAGCTGAGAGAAGTGGGAAAGGCATTTAGGATAGACAAAGCCAAGACAGAGGAGAAAATAGCGCAGGGTGTAACAAAGGAGGACAAAACATATTTTAGGTACATAAGAGAAAGAAAAAAGGATAAGGGTGGGATAATCAGGCTAAAGTCAACTGAAGGACAGATAGTTGAAAAGGATGAAGACAAGGCAGAAGTCCTAAACAAATTCTTCTACTCAGTCTTCACCACTGAAGACCAAGGCAGCGGCCCTACTATGGGAAAGGCAGTGTGCAACAGTAAAACAGCAGATGTCTTCCACTTCTCAAGAGAAAGTGTCCTGGAAGAACGTAACAAACTAAAAGTAGACAAAGCAATGGGACCCGATGGATTCCACCCTAGGATTCTAAAGGAGTTATAGGAAGAAATTGCAACACCACTCACTGACCTTTTTAATAAGTCACTGGAAAGTGGCACAATACCAGTGGACTGGAAAAAGGCTGTGGTGGTACCCTTACATAAAAGTGGAAGCAGGGAAGAGCCTGTGAACTACTGCTCAGTCAGTCTGACCTCAATGATAGGCAAACTTATGGAAACCCTGCTGAAAGATAGAATAAAGTATCACCTAAAAGAAAGCTTGACCCGAAGCAACACAGAGTTATGGCAGGAAAATCATGCCTAACAAACATGATAGAATTCTTTGACTGGTTGACCAGAACAGTGGATCAGGGAGGGGCAGTGGACATGGTGTACCTAGACTTTAGTAAGGCCTTTGACACTGTACCCCATAGAAGGCTTATGAATAAGCTAGAGAATACAGGACTTAGTCAGAAGACAGTCAACTGGATTGCAAACTGGCTCAAGGATAGGACACAGAGGGTCTTAGTTAATGGAGCTCAGTCAGAGGAGGGCAAGGTGACCAGTGGAGTGCCACAGAGGTCAGTATTAGGCCCCATCCTTTTCAATATTTTCATCAGTGACATTGCTGATGAGCTGGAGGAGAAAGTATGCCTGTTTGTGGATGATACAAAACTCTGCAACTGGGTGGACACCCAAGAAGGAGTCTCAAAGATGGAAAAGGATATTAATAGGCTGGAAGGATGGTCCAAAAATTGGCAATTGAATTGCATCTGGATAAAAGAAACTCCAGGAAGGAATACATGCTGCTAGGACACCAGCTTGAAATAACACAGGTGGAGAGGGATCTTGGCGTAATCATTACAGATGACCTTAGGACGATCAAGCAACGTGAAAGGGCAGTGCTGAAAGCAAATGTCATCCTCAGATGCATTGGAAGGGGTACAACTAGCAGAAAAAGTGAAGTGATAATGCCACTCTACAGATCACTGGTCAGGCTGTACATGGAATATTGCGTCCAGTTTTGGAGACCGCACCTGAAGAAGGATATCAACAGACTGGAGGCAGTGCAGAGAAGGGCTACAAAGATGGTGCAGGTTTTGAACCAGGAGCCATATGAAACCAGACTGGCTGACTTACAGCTGTACTCACTTGAATAATGAAGAGATGGGGGACATGATTGAAACGTTTAAATATATGAAGGGCATTAACATGGCGCGGAAGGAAAATCTGTTTCAGATGAAATCAGAGAGTTGTACAAGAGGTCACAATCTATGACTGGCAGGAGTTAAATTTATGGGAGACATCAAGAAGTACTTTTTTTCTGCAAGGGTGGTTGACCCGTGAAATAACTTACTGCAAGAGGTAGTAGACAAAAAATGTAAGGGAATTCAAACTTGCGAGGGATAAACACTACGCACAAAAACGGAAATAGTCTAAGAGGAGGGGGAAAGGAATTCTGGGCAGACTAGATAACTCAAGAGGTCCCCTTCTGCTGGCAAATCCTTATATTCTTATGTCTGTATACAGCAGTGTATGAGATTGCTGATTGCTCATTATTATGCCTCTCCCGGGATTGGTGTTGGCAAATCACTGCTGCCAGTGGTTCAATAGCTAAAACAAATAACATGAGAGAGACAGGCCAGCCCTAGCGACTATCTCTATTCAGAAGAAAAAGGGAGGAAAGAGAAGAGTCAGTCAGAAGCCTGGCCAAGGGGAAAGTGTACAGGGTCTGTATCTAGATCACAAATATTGGGCCAAATCCCAGTTTCTCTATGAGCAGGTAGAAGAACGCCCACTCCACTAAGTCAAAAGCTTTTTTTGAGATGGATAGCTACTGCTGGGGATGAAGTGGGGGATGCTTTGGCCACTGCCAATTGTGAAAAGAGGGACATATGGTGGTCTGAGCTCAGCCAGTCCTTCACAAAACCTGCCTGTGAAGCATGGATCACAGAAGGAAGCAGCATTTCAAGGTCAGAGAACAGAACTTTAGCCAGGACCATAGTGTTTGCATTTATGAGGGTTATCGGCCTATAACTCACTGGATAAGAAATATCTTTTTCCTCTTTATGCAACACTGTAATTGTTGTTTCCCATAGTGTAGGGAGAAGACAGGCTATTAGGTGGGCCTCCAGGAAGACATCCCTCAGCCTGGAGTGACAATGTCGGGGATCAATTGGTATAGATCTATAAGCATGCAACCCCGGGTTTGTGAGGTGCCAGAGAAGCAATGGATTCATGAAAATGGGCAATGAAGATGATTTTGTGTATGTCAGGTTTGAGTTATGAGGAAAGATTAAACAAGTTGGCTTTATTTAGTCTGGAGGGTAGAAGAGTTAGAGTAGATCTCCTCCTAATGTATAACACACTACAGAACCCTGATCTTATGGCCACATGTGGCATCATACACAAAATCAGGACCACATCCTAAAGGTTACACAACAAACAACTGTTGGTCCCCGAAGTGTGAACTAACAAAAGGAATAACTATTTCACTATTCGTGCAGTTCAACTGTAAAACAGACAACATCATTTTGAAGTTTCAAACTGGTTTTTGATACTTACCTACTGTCCAATGGCAAATAATGTCATTACACACACTGTGAGTGGGAGTCAATCCAGAGGGGCCTACGGCCTTCTTTTGTCTGATGTAACCAAGCAACCTCAGAGACTATTAGAAGGGTTGTCAGGGAGCGCTGCTGGAATTCTGTCAAAGTGGGTAGATTTAGGGCCCCAATAAAAGTGTTGAATTCATCCAGGTCTCTATGATTACTGGAGGCATATAGCCATTCATAGAAAGAAGGCATTATTTCATTTACCTTTTGTGGATGGGAGTGCAAAGTCCAAGGGCTCAATTTGCAAATGTTTGGGAATGCCTCAACCCCTGGTGCATGGAACAGATGGCGCATGAAGCTGGTGGAATTCCCAGGCTGGCAATCTGGATTCTTGATCCAGTGCACTACATGCAGCAAGTTAGATCAGCTTTTTGCTGGTCTAACATTGCATCAATCAGGGGACCTTTTTCTGAGGTTTGTGCCACGTATTTGGTGCAAGCAGCCATAAAGAGGGTGAAGTATCACAAATGCACACAACCTTCGAGAATCGGGCACAAAGTCCATAATAGTTTTAGGCACAGAATCAGGATTGACACAGGCTTGATACAAACCTTGCATCAACCTGTGAGAATCGAGCCCCAAGTGTCATCCCTTAAGCCACTGAGTTATTATTTTTTTTTTTTTTTTTTTTATTTCAGTACTTGGAAAACTATTTGAGCTCAGAGCTGTTTTCATAGGTTCCATGTCAGGACATTTCAGTAAAACAGATAGGTGAAATTATACAAAGGATTGCAGAAACACAAAGTTAAACAAACAGGATTATATAGCAAACACAGTACAGGTCACAGGAAAACAGACAATTTACAGGCTCTTTTTTTCAGCCTTCCATTTCTTCTGACTGTTCAAGACATATGCCATAAATGCGGCCCTGCAGGATTGCCTTAAAGGCCTCCAACAATACTGATTTACTGGTATTTCCTATCTCGCTGAGCTGGAAGAAGGAAGTGGCTTCCACCTGGAGCCATTCTCTAAAGTGTGCATCCTGAAAAAGGAGTGGATAAAGTCTCTAAGTGTTGATTTGGATGGGGGGATCCCCATAACAGCATGAGCTCTACTGGCACTTGATCAGAAATGTACAGTGGTGCATTGCTGGAGGAAGCTGCCAGTTGGGATATCAGGAGGTCAGTCAGAAATTGTTATGGCTAGCAGTTCAGTGTGTAGTGGAAAAACAGAAGTAATCCCTCTCCTGGGGATGATGTAGTTTCCAGATGTCTGAAAGGGACAGAAGGGTCTGCATGTCCTTTAGTTCCACAAGCACCATAACATGCAGCTCTGGTTTGCCTGAATTATGGTCCATTAATGGATCCATGGTGACATTGAAGTCCTCTTCTGCCAACACTGGAGTGGAGGCATTTGTCCAGTCTGAGATCAGTTGACAGAAGGCTGCATAAAAACCTGTGCACACATGATTAGGGCCATAGACATTAATGATGAGGAGAGGACCTTTGGAGTATTAAATTTAGCAAGCACCTGCCTCCTAGTGGAGTTACCACAAGTCCTGTTTACCTTCCATTGCAGGTGTTTGTCCACCAAGATTAAGCCACTTGTGTTGGAGGTGGAAGCACAGATATGGACCTCCATTCCTCCCCATTCCCACTTTAATTTGGTGGACTCAGCTGAAGTCAGTTTGGTCCCTTGTAAAAGGGCTACATTCACACCAAGTGATTTTTAACCTGGTGTAAACCTTTTTATGTTTTATTGAGGAGTTCAAGCCCCTCACATTCCAGGACACACAAGTCACAGAGGTCATTGCAGTGTCAGTGGCTCAGCAGGTTGCACACTCGCCTCTGAGGCCAGAAGATCAGAAGGCTGTGGGTTCTATCCCCACAACAGGCACTTGGGTTAAAATCTCAATACTGACACTGTAGTGCAGCATAACGAGGGTGCTGTACTCCTGACGTGCTGTCTTTCTGATGTGACCTTAAACTGAGGTCCCATCTGACTGTTCTGGTGGTAGTTCAGGTGAATGTTAAAGATCCCATGCACTTCTCGAAAAGAATAGGGGTATTTTATTGATACAAAAATTCAATACAAAGTATACAAATAAAACATAAGAAAAAAATACACAAAATATTCTCAGTCCAAATACAAAAATCAAGGAGAAACACAAAACATTACATAAAAAACAATAGTCAGATGAACTTTCTATATGGAGAGCTTTCAAAATCAAGCAAGGACTCAGACCTGTATTCTTACAATCAACCCTTTTGTAAGAAGCATAAACCCCTAACTGTGATAAATACATATGTTACCCTCGGGAACTAATAAGGTACTACGAAATATTAATTCATCTGTAGAAAAACCTTATATTATAAAGGATGTAATATACCCTGTAGTCCTCTCCACATGTGTTGAACTACCTTATAATGGTTATTCTCTAAGTCTTTGTGGAAGGTTTCTTTGCATGCTGCTTCACAAAGTTTTCCCACTGACAGATAAGGCATTCTTTGTTGTTGCAACACATACTTGCTTCTAGCCTGCCATAAATAGAATTTCATAACAGCAAAAAATACTTCCAGAGTATTCCTATCATATATGAGTAGTCTGCCAGTAAAATCTCCTAAAACACTTTGGTTATATGTTAAATTCCTAAGCCAATAAAGCTTCCACCTTTGTGTCAAAAAAACCCATAAGTTAACAGTATAATACATTCCAGAATAAAATGATACATCCTTTACCCAAGGTCTAAGAATTCATAATATGGGCATGATCTATCTTTAATGGGTTTATGCTTCCAACGACCTCTAACAGTAATCCTACCATGTGTGCATAACCACAAATTATCCCACATCTGTATTGGAATTCTAGGATTATTTAACTGATGAATGGTGATCTGGGTTTTTTCCTGCAGGGCATTCTTTTAGCTCAGGTACAGTAGGACCTGTGGTCCCTAAAATAAGTTCCTATAACTACTTTCTATGCAAAGTCAAAATTTGAGACTTTTAAACTTCCATACACTCATATTTTTAATGTGGGTTTCAAGTAAAGTGGCATTTTCAAGGAGAGGACTATTTTTGGGGGGTCTTCATTCCATTTCCCCAAAAGGATATGACACTCAGTATCTATTCCTTACAGAGAGAAGTTTCCTACAAAAGGAGGGCAACCAAAATGATCTGGGGCCTGGGGGAGAGGACCTATGAGGAGAGGCTCAAGGAGCTCGACAGGTACACCCTGGAGGAGAGGAGAGACAGGGGGGACATGATAGAGGTCATTAAGTACATGAAAGGGATCAATAAAGGAGGCCCAGTCAGGTGCTCCAAAGGAAGGAGGGTGGGGCAACAAGAGGTCACGGGTGTAAGCTGGAAGGGGGCAGGTTCAGAGGGGAGAGGAGGAGATGTTATTTCACTGAAATAGTGGTGGAGCCATGGAAAGCACTGCCCAGGGAGCTGGTAGAGGGGGAGACTGTGGACGGGTTTAAGAGGGGATGGGACAGGTACACGGGGAGGGTAAATCTGACCAGGCCCAATACAGGTGGAACATCTGGGACTGGAGACAGCATAACCCAAGGGGGGGGGACACCAAAATCAGCCCTCAGTGCGGGTGCTGAAAATCAAGCAGACTTGAGAGACCATTAGGCCTATTCTGCTGGCACTTTGGTATGTTAGTATCTTAGAGTAATTGTAAAGGTTCCCACCCAGAATATAGTATGAAAGAAGACTAGGGTGTGAATCATCCCTACTTCCCCCCTGTTTTTACTTAAATAAGTATAATCCCTTTTTATGGGGTTCAGCCAGCTGCCCCATAGCATTTGGAAGAACAGGTTATATATCCTGGTCTCCAACTTAAATGGAATGGGAAAAATCCATACAATATACAAGAACATAGGAACTACAAATTGTTTGATAACAGACAACCATTTTATTTTAGAAAGTTGCCATCCTTTCCATCTGGCAACCAAAGATTCACATTTAGAAAGAACTTCATTCCAGTTGTTATAAGCCATGTCTTCTTCCCCTATATAAACACCCAAAATTTTAATAGGTTCTGTCTTAATTTGTATGTCTGATATTTGTTTCTCAGGACATTGTTCACCTAAATAAATTCTACAACTTTTATCCATCTTTATTTTTGCTCCAGATATTCTTGAGAAGGTTAATAATTAATTCAATACACGTTTGACACTGGTTTTATTTTTACAAAATAAAAGTAAATCATCAGCATAGGCTAATGATTTTAGTGGCTTATCCCCATAAGGACTTAATAGACCAGTAATATCTTGGCAATCCCATATATGTCTGATACAAGGGTCTAAATAGAGTATGTACAATAGCGGGCTTAGGGGGCAGCCCTGCCGTACACCACACTTTAAAAGAATCTTCCCCACATTGATACTATAAGTAAAGATGCCACAGTTGCCACTGTATACTATATAGGGTAGTAATCCAATTAATAAATTGTATAGGAATTCCAAACAGATCTATTAAATTAAACCAAAAGGCATGATACACCCTGTCAAAGGCCTTGCTTTGGTCCATTAACAAAAGGTATCTAGTCTGGTTATTCTTTAAGCAATATTGATAACAATCTCTGACAATGAATACGTTTTCCTGTATTTTTTTCCTGACACTGGGCAAGTCTGGGAAGGACGTATCAGGATTTTTAAGGTCTTCTGCAGTCTTTTATTAAAAATGGTAGTAAGAATTTTCCAATCTGTGTTTAAAAGACAGATAGGCCTCCAAATTTGCAGCAAGGTCCCATCTCCCTTCTAAACAAAACTCTCAGAATTCCAGTAGAAAATTCTGGGTTGATTTTACCTTTCGATGAAATTTCATTATGCACTAAAAGTAATAAAGGTGAAATCTCTGTTAAGAAAATCTGATAAAATTCAATAAGTAGTCAATCCCACCCAGGGAAAATATTTTTTTCATACCCTTTATTGTGTTTTCAATTTCTTCTACTGTGAATGGTGTTATTAATGCAACTTGTTAATCTTTATGCAGTTTAGTCCCTATAGTAGAACAGTACTCTGTCCTCTCAAATTAATTCACTACGTGTATATTATCGAAGCCTGAAAATATTGTTTTATTATTCCCTATAGTTCCAGAGTTTCCATTCTTAATTTTCCTGAATCATCCATTAATTCTGATAGCATTGTGGAATCGAATTTAGATTTGCATGCTGCACAAGGATCGCTGGTAGGAGTCTTATTGGTACCAAAACTTATTTCTGTTGTCAGGGTAGTAGCTCTGTCATACTGATAGACTTTCATTTTGTTGTTTAATATTGGTGATTTGTTTCGAATAATCTATCCCAGACTGGTTGGTAGCTGAAAATAGGTACTGTAGCTGATTTCAAAGTGCCAAATATTTTAGACATTTTTCATTTTGTTTTTTTGTCCCTTGTTTTTGTAACCAATACCACTGCTTTTTTTGAATCTTCCCACCAATCTCCTACATAATCATAAAGGCAAAAGGACTGAGATTCTGGCCTGTAATACTGAAAATAAGCCTTTCCTAATGTTATCCTTCTGAAAAAAGTGTATATTTGCTCTCCATCTGCCAGTTCTGAGAGAGACAATTTAGAGAAAGGCAAATCTCTATTTGTAATAAAAGGTGGTCGGAAAACTTGCAGGATATGGTACCAAGTCTTGTTGTTTTACTATGGAGAGGTAAAAAGAAAACAAAAATATCCTTCTGGCTAGAGTTCTTCTATAATAAGTTTCCCCTTGGGCAATTCCCTTAATACTGTAGGCATCTTGTAATCCTGCCTTAGTTATACATTGTAGCAGGGCATTGGAATCACATTAAACTTTTTTTTCCTGCATTGACTCTAAGAAATCTATGGAGCAGTTAAAGTCACCCCAAGCACCACAATTCTAGCAGTCACCAGATAAGGTTGAAGTTGTTCAAACAAATCTACACGTTCAGTTTTAACCTGTGGGGCATAAATGTTTATTATACAATGGCTCAAAAAATCCTGCATCCTGACTGACTGGCTGGCATGATTTACACATTGTAAATCCTGCTATCACCTAATGGTAAAAGTCAGCCGCTACTCTGCCACATGAGGATCTCAAATCACTCCAAGCCTCTCAAATGAAAACTACAAAAAACTTCACATCAAATGTGGGTGCCTGACTCCTCCACGCTGCACACTGCCTCCATTTTGCAACTTGCAACCTCTTCAACATAAATCTACAGCTGTACATTCTCTTTGAGCCTGGGAGCCAAAGCAGATCACAGAAAACAAACAGTTCTTTGTTTTGCTGGCCCAGAACCTGAGATAATATGGAAACAAGTATTTCACGGCATGGCAGACAGTCCCCACACAGATACAACCCTGTATGCAGTCCAAACCATGCTTAAAGGTTCACACAGGCTGTCACAGATATATATTTTTGCAAGCTAAATCAGTAAAATGCGGTAAATTTTAAAATAAAAAATGAACCCACACACGAGCAGTACCTCACGCCAGCATGAACCATTGCTCAACACCTTCTGACCTCTGCTCCTTCGACCTACTAACACATAACTATTTTTTGTAGCACAGTAATACATTCCAGACAAATAATTAAAAAATACAATAAAAAAATACATTTATATTTAGTTTTTTACAGCAAAATATGGGGTGTGATTGTATAATCTCAATATACCACTTGAGGGTGTAGGAGATGGCAGCATTTACCCACATCTGGTGTGGCTTTCTCACTCAGCTGCGCCTCGTGAGCAAACCGCCACACCAGGCATGGGTAAATCCTGCCATCACCCACACCCTCTTGTGTTATATTGCTTAATAAACCTACATGGCTTCCCTTTCCATAATCCATCTAGGAGAAGTGCTCTACCTGGCAATAAGTCAACTAATTTCTGTAATTTAAAGATATCACTCTTTAATAGAATCCCCACTCCATCAGCTTTTTCAAGCCCAAAGGACCAGTATAAAGGTCCCCATACCCAAGCATTCTTAATCTGTTTTAACTGGTAAGAGTCTGCTATCCAAGTTAACTGTAAATAGACAACATCCAAGTGCAATTGTTCTAAAGCAGCGAAAACAGCAGATCTCTTCATTGCATTTTTTATACTACATATATTAAGAGATGCCACATGTAAACAGTCCATTATTTGTTTTGTAAGGAGTGAGAATACTCAGGATCTATACATTTTCCCTTTCCCTTTCCCTTCTGTATGTTTCTTTCTCTTTTTTTTTCTTCTTTCCATCTTTTTCCTCAGGTAGGGGTAAGGAATGGGTGGCAGTATCAGATTCCTGCAAAAGTGGAACCTTTGCAGCCTGCAATCTGATGCTTTTCCTGGGGGCTGGTTTAGACCACTCGGGGCGGGGCATATTGTTATTAATTCCTGGTTCACTGACAGAGGTGTTTATTACTGTAGAACTCTGTGTAGTAATGTCATGTGCTCCAGGGGCCTTCTTGGTAACAAACTCAGGTTCTGGGATATCACTTGATGTCTGGCCCCTTTGGTTGCTGTCTAGAAGGTCAGTGCTGTGAGACTCCCCTGTCCTCCTGTCACTGGGAGGTACAAAGCCTTGCTTAGGGTCTAGGTTAGTAGTTGTTCCTGCTCCTTTCTTTTGGGCAGTTTTAATTATGGTATCCTGATCCACACCATCTGTCTGGTTATGAGCCATCCATGAGCATTTTTGAAATACATGCCCTCTAGTATCACATAGGTTGCATTCAGCCACATTTTTACAGGCAGTGTTTATGTGGTTGTATTAGTTGCAGAGAACACAGCTCAGCTTATCACATGTACTGGCTAAATGGGTATGATCTCCACACTTGTGGTAGGGTTTAGGCTGGCCTGCATAGAAGTAGACCCCATGATCTTTGCCAATAAAAAAACTGTTTGGAATATGCAGTATGCCCTTTTCATTTTGATGTAGTTTAACCCTGAGGTGCCAACCCCCATTCAAAACTGCTCCGAATCAATGATGGGCTCAGGAGCACTCGGAACATCACACTTTTTCTGCAGTCAGTGATGAATATCCCCCACACTGACCCCTTCATTCCTAAACATCACAGTTATTTGTTTGATTAATGGCTGTGTTAGGGGATTACCATGAAGGGAGTCTATAAGGGAGACAATTTCACCTGGCTGTATTTAAACCAGAACATTCCAGTCCCTGGGGTGAATTAAAAACCAATATCGAAATGTTCCTCCCCTGAGATATGGATTAGGGCATGCACATCTCCAAGAGAACAATGCAGAGAGTCTTTAATAAGTTTGTGTCCTACATATTCCCTGTCAGGGTGTACTTCCAACCCACCCCTATAGTGCAGTCTGACTGTGTTTCTCCTTGGCTTGGGGGTCGGCCTATCAAAAAGATCAGAAAATCTTTGGGGTCTTGAAGGGGAGTCCTCCTTTTTTTCCTGGGTGTCCTCTTCACTGAAGCTTGCCACACTGTGGAATTGTTCTGAGTCTCCCATATGTTCAACATCAGACTCTGCAGTGTGTGTGTGCTTGAATCTTATGATCATCAGTATTGTGGGTGGCCTCCGCTGACTCCGGAATAATAACAGGGTCTACTTGAGGGATTGATTTCTGGGCCTCAGGGCCCAGGGTGTCAGAGTCCTGCACATCCTCCATACAATTGGAATCAGTATGGGCCACTACAGGCATCCTCTCATTAACAGTTTTATCAGTACTTGCACCAGTGACATTTACTGCCTGTGGTATCATTTTGGTAAAACTATTTGCACCCATGAAAAAAAAGGGATATTCTGGACAGGAGCATCCTGAGAAACAGTAACATTGCAATCCAACACAATTCCAGGATTCTCAGTAAAATCACTCACCGTGTGTCTCTTGCATACCACTCCTTGCATCTGGAGGCTTGTTTGTCTGCAGCTTCTCCAAGCCTGCTGCCGCTTCACTAGGTGTGGCATTTGAGTGCGAGTCACCGATCAAAAAATCCATTGAGGGATCCAGCACCCAAACTCCAGCTTCATTTTGTTTCCATCCCACACTGATTGAAGCAGCTTCTGGTGTCCATTCTGCATTCTTTCCTTCGGGTGTGCAGGTATGAAACACTTCTTTGATTTAATCTCGAACTGAAAGCCCTCTTGATATGCCAGCAGACCTGGACTGAGATGGCTTCCATTCTGAGTTTATGTCTAGTTTCTTCTCCAATTTACTTCATCTGAATTCTTTTTTTGATAAGTCCTTTTTCTTCCTCTGGTATAAGTCCTCCTCCATTGCCATTTATTTTGTCAGTTGTTGCCATTTCTCACAGATATTCTTTTCTAGGAGTTCCTCTGCCAAAGCAACCTCAGTCTCAGAAGACTCCATATCAGAATACTTTTTCACAGAATTATCCTCGATTTCCATAGGTGCTGATATGATCTCAACAGTCTCCTTCATTTTAGACATAGAGTTCTCATCCATCGCACCATTATTAATAGCAGAGAGGGAGAGCGGTTCTCCAGCTCGCTGCTTCTCCTCCACCTCCAGAGCAGCATCTGGCTCCTCCATTGCAGGGAATGGGCCAACAGTGCCCCCTTCCCCAGACTAGGGGAATTTATTTTATTTTATTAAGAAATCATACAAAATCCAAAAACAAAAATAATATATATATGTAACAGTTACAATCCATCAAAAATTCAAAGGTCAAACCATGTTTTAAACATCAGAAAAAAAAGGAACATGGGTAAAAACACACAGGATGAAAAGAAGAAAATGTACATATTTGTTAACATCACAAATATATAAAAGAAATTAAAGAAATGGATCAGAAATTATCCTATTCATAGTGGAAAATGCAATGTATAACCCTGATATTTACATCAGGAGTTTTTTTTCTCAAGTAATTGGGACATCAGAGTCTGTTACCCATGGTAGATTTCGCCAGACATTTTTCAGTGAATCACTAAACCATTTTTTAGCTTCTTGAAAATAAATAGCTCAAAGTTCATGTTTGATTTTCTGTACCAGTTCGATATGTGATATATCTTTTTGCTGTAAGGTGTATAGACATCTGGAGTTCCATATGTACCATTTTATAGTTATAAGAACTAAATGTAAAGTTGAGCAATCCCATTTAGACCATTGTGCATCTAAGTCTCCTTATATTAAGATGTTATAGTTAATTGTTGCAAAACATGGGTTTGCCATTTAGTGGCTAGAAAGCTCCAAAACTCAGACATAAAACTACAAGTAAAAAAGAGATGCCACATTGATTTTAGCTGGTGTATGCATCCAGGCCTAGAACAATTTTGTTCTGCTAGTTGCTTGTTTTTTTGGGGTTGGCTTTCACGTTTAGACGTTCATGACAACAAAGCCAGTTGACACCTTTCATTTTTTCTGGGATTCGCTTATTTAGTAAGGCAGTTTTTAAGGAAGGAAGTACAGGTGCTGGACATTTCGGGAGGGAAACATCAGCTTGGAAACTGGATGCTAGGACATGCTTATACATTACCTTCCTAACAGTAGTAAGGACCATCTGTCTGCTTATCTGCCATGATTTTAACTTAACAAAAACTTCTCTAAGATATTCAGGTGCCTGTTGTGAAGTGCAAACTATTCTCATAGTGTTTCCTGTCCATTGTGATAACCAAGGATGGCAAACAGTACGTACGGCTAGGACACATACTCAGGTATTAGGGGATAGCAGAATTTTAATGTTGCAGTACAGGTAAATGCAATAAAAAAATGAATGGGTTTGTCATGCTTAGACCACCTTGTTTTTGAGGTAGGTATAAAACATTCCTCCAACTGGGATTTAATCTGCTCCCCCAGACAGCCTGAAAATATAAGGTGTATAAGGGAGCTTCTAGAGATTTGGTGGGTGGGGGAATATAACTAATGGAGAGAAATACAGAGATCAGGAAGTTTTTTTATTAAATATGTTCATTTTTCTTTGGACATTTGCCATTTATTCCATTGTTGCATAAGTGAATGACCTATATTTATTTTTGCTTCCCAGTTCAAAATATCCAGGGGTCTATACCCCTATTTTATACCTAAGATAGTGATAGGAGAGGTCTGAATTTGTATACCTTCTATATTTGTAATATGAGGAATATGCCTATCGAGATGTCTACCTTGGCACTTTTGTATATTTAAGGATGTTCCTGTATAGTTACCATAATCCAAACAAAATCTTAGTGTCTGTTTTGCTGAGGCTTCATCTTGAACTGATATGCACAAATCATCTGCATATGCCATTACGGTATATGGAACAGTATAATCATTTATATTTATGTGCTGTAGAGTAAGTGAGGAGTTTAGTACTCTTAGGAGGGGTCTATGCAAAAGACATAAAGTAGGGGACTGAGGGGGCACCCCTGCCGTACTCCTTTTCATACTGGTAGCATTGGGCCATTCCACCCATTCACCTGGATTGTGATTATGGCTGTTTTGTAAAGGCTTTTCAACCAGGAGATAAAGTCTAGAGGGATTTTATAATGTTTCAGAACTTGCCAAAGAAAGTCATGTCTGATAGAATCAAAGGCTTGTTTTTGGTCCAACCAGAGTATAAAACCCTCCAGGTCAGTTTGGCTATAGAGTTCTTTTATTTCTCTTAATAATATCAGTTGATCAATCATTTTTATGTTTGCTTGCACGCATGTGCAAGAAACATAGTGCCATCATCCAAGTTTTCGGAGGTGTGGCACCCGTCTTCCAGTTCAGTCAGTGTGTTTGCAGGCACAGCCGCAGTTCTTCAATGAACGCCGCAGTTGTCTTTGACAGCAGTTGAAAATGCAGTGGCCGTACAGTTGAAAGGGAGAGCTATGCTTCAGTGAACAGTCATAAGATATCGCATGCTCATGTGTGCTCCCCCCACACACACACATGCACACACACACACGCATACTGCGTGCTCATGTTTCCCCCCCACGTACACACTGTATAGCCGATGGGGGTGCCCAATCCCCCGTTGGCTGTGCTGCACTCCCCCCCAACAGAGTTCCAGATGCCATGCTGGGAGCCTACCCCAGCATGGCAACAGATCGTATGGCCGACGGGGATGCCTAGTCCCAAATTGGCTCCACTGTCCCCCCCCCAAAGAGACAACAGGGTGCCACACTGGGAGCCCACCCCAGCGTGGCAACAGATCGTATGGCTGATGGGGGTGCCCAATCCCCCGTCGACTCCATGATCCCCCCAAACAGCCTTCCAGCTGTCACACTGGGAGCCCACCCCAGCGTGGCACAAGTCCCGCATCGTCTAAGTTAAAAAAAAAGGAAACCTGAAAGAAAAAAGCCTTCCCTCTCTGACTGTCCTGACCCAATCTCCCCCCACTCGCACCCACCCTCTGCGCACCCTGCCTCCCCACACCCCCTCATCATCCCATACTTACCTCTGGAGCTCAGCGCGATGATCTTTGTGGACCGGGAACATGTCTGCACTCTTCAAAGCCGACCGTGAAATGAGGAAATACCAATAAGCTGTATAACATAATAAATAGGGTTTTTTCAACTTTAGTGCATATCACGGGCATTTTGGGGAAGTTTTTCACCAAATTTTCAACATGGGGTTTTTGGGACCCCACCTCATAAATTCTGTCTCTGTCATGGCTTAACTGGCCCCGGAAAGTGATTTTGCAGTCACTGCATGGAACCACCTTTCAGGACTGATTTACAAAATGACAGTGTCACAGTTCATGAGGTAGGCCCCAAAAACTCTATGTTAATTTATTGACTCAAAAATGACTGTTTGATCTAGCATGCTATGCTGTTCCCACGCACGCTAGGTTAGCCCATTTCAATATGTTCACTCCAGATTTTCAACATTGCCATTTTACCATACCTCCTTATGAGCAGTATAGCTGTCATTTCTCAAATCTGACCCAAAATGTGTTTCCGGGCATGTAGCGCATAACGGTGTAGTCGGTGTGCAAAATCAATCTTCAGGACAGATTAAGAAAATCACAGTGACACTGTTAATGAGCAGAGGTGTTAAAATGGCTATGTTAAAAATTTGGTGAAAAAATTCCCAAAAATTATTGTTTTACGAGCATGCGTTGCGTTGTTCCTATGCACGCTCGTAAGTTCGCAAATTTTCAATATTTTCACTTCAGATTTTCAACATTGCCATTTTACCACACCTCCTTATGAGCAGTACAGATCATTTTTCACATCTTGGCCAAAACATGTTTCTGCTCATGTAGTGTACAATGACGCAGTCAGTGTGCAAAATCAATGTTCGGGACAGAGTAAGAAAATCACAGTGTCACTGTTCATGAGCAGAGGTGTTAAAATGGCTATGTTAAAAATCTGGTGAAATACATCCATAAAATGACTGTGTTACGACTGACCATTGTGCAGTTTCCACGCACCCTTGTAACTTCATGGATTTCTAATATTTTCAGTCCAGATTTTCACCACTGGCATTTTTCTTCACTTCCTTATGAACAGTACAGCTGTCATTTTTCACACCGTGGCCAAAATGCATTTTCGCACTTCCAGCGCAGAAATGCATGGTCACTGTGGGAAATCACTGCTCGGGACAGATTAAGAAAATCACAGTGACACTGTTCATGAGCGGAGATTACAAAATCCCTGTGTTGACAATCTGCTGTAAAAAATTCCCAAACTAATTGCATTATGGGTGTGCATTGCGCATTTTCTACACACGCTCGTGACCTCACCAGTTTTTTAATATTTTCACTGCAGAATTTCAGCATTGCCATTTTTTGCACCTCCCCATGAACAGTACAGCTGTCATTTTTCACATCCTGTTCAAAATGTGTTTTCGCACCTGTGGTGCCAAATGGCTTAGTCACTGTGCAAAATCAGCTTTCGGCTAACAAACCAATATTACCACTGTTCATAAGGTGGGGGTCACAAAAAAACCATGTTGAAAATTTGGAGTGAAAATACCAACGAACGCCTGAGGTGTTAGTGTTTCTGACCATAATGCCCCAGCCTGTAGAGATTGAGAGGCATCAGGGGTGTGACTTGGGATTCTCGCCTGTAATGCTTATACCATTCTACACCCTGCAGCCAGTGAGAGGCATCAAGGTGTGCCTTGGACTCTTCAGACCCAAAGTTCACCCCACTCTCCTATACAGGATCCATCTCACCGTATTTCCTGATGGAATGGGGTGAGCATAAGACCAAAGACCCCAAGGCACACCGTGACACTTGTTGGTGTCTGTATAGTAGGGTGTGGTGAAATGTAGTGGCCATTATGCCTGATGACCCAAAGGCAACCCCAATGACTGTCAGTCTCTGCAGGGTGGTGGTGGGGTTGGCTTCAGTTCAATACTTCACTGCCATTCCTATTATGCAGCTCTCTAACTCCTACACTACCAATGCCAATGCCAACAAGCAAACATTCGGCATTGACAAATGCTTGTTCTTTCAGGGACAGAGTAAGATTGGGCAGGGGAGATCGGATATATAACTGCTTTCACCAATCTGGAATATAGTATTTTTGTTAAAATGTTAAAATCTACATTTAGAAGGCTTATGGGCATCCAATTAGATATGTGTCTTCTTTCACCATTTTTATATTACATAGATTAAAGAGCCCCTCACCATTCCTAGGGGGACAGAGTCTGAACTTAACATGACAGAAATGGCATCAGACAATTCATCCATTATTAGTGGTCCTATTCTTTTATGTAATTCCGGAGTGAGACCATCTATGCCTGGGGCAGTTTTATTGGTTAAGGACTTAATAGCAATTTTTATTTCTTGTGGTGAAATATCTGCTGTCAGAGAAGCTAAAATATGCTCTGGACAGGCCGGGGGGAGGGGAGGATGTAAGAAACTGGGTATTTGTGGGAGCAGTTTCTGTGGAATTTGAAAACAGAGCTGCTGTATGCTCAGTAACAATCCAAAGTATTGAAAGTTGTGTTTGTCCGAAAACTCTTTCATATCTGTATCAAAAAGACTATACATTGTTTTTTGTTTTATTTTTGACTCTTGAGTCAAGAAAGGGCAGATATTAATGAAATTACCTTGCATCCCAAAGGACTGTTGTTTCTGTAGACTATCACATTTCTTCAGATGGTAGAGCAACCTCTCTTGCTTTATGTTTTGAATTTGTGTTGTGAAATTATGCTTTGTGGATCTGGCAAGGGACTGCAACTTTTGCAATTGTTGCCAATTATGTAAATATGTCAGATATTCTGTATCTCTGTTTGCTTTACCATGTTGCTTAAGTAATACCTGCAGGTCCCATTTCGTATCTAACCACCAAGTGGCAGGGTCATCATACATCTCAAAAACAGTGTTAGTGGCTGGCTAAAAAATATTGAATATTTTGGGTAACTTGATGAATGTCTAATAGGGAGGAGTTAAATTTTCAGTTCCCTGGGCCATTTAATGGTAGTTTACTCACCTGGTAAAGGTGATTGCATGAGCATCACCTTACAGCATCCCCAACATCTCAAAAGCAGTTTTTATGGCTGGCTAAAAAATGTTTAATATTTTGGGTAACTTGAGGGATGTCTAATAGGGAGAAGTTAAATTTCCAGTTCCCTGGGTCATACAAACACATCTGAAGTAACCAAGCTGAAAATACAGTATTTTGTGGTCTGAAAATTCTACCTCCTGTACATATGCTTTTTCTGCCTGTAAAGATTTAGAAAAGAAAAATAAATCTATTTCTGTTGCAAGGGAAGCTCTCTTAAAGGTGGTGTTTAAAACCTTGTTTACTGAAAAATAAATATCTTTAAGCATTAAGCTTTGTATAATTTGATTTAAGGTAGACATGTCACAAAATATTTTTTGGGTTCTGGTCTGCTTCCCTCTGTCTTGTAGACCCAGACCACAGTTGAAATCCCCTCCGAAAATGACTTTGTGGGATGAAAAAAGATATGATTGTACAGTACGGAATATGGTGATGCTGTCAGCTTTCGAGTGTGGAGCATAAATATTTACTAGCCTGTAATAAATATCATTGCATTTAGTGTCCCGTATCAAAGCTCGCCCTGGTATTAGATATATCAACTTAAGCACCTGTAGAGATGCAGAAGCTTTAATTAGAAACCCCACTCCAGAACATACTGTATGTCTGTACCTAAGGACCAGTAAGAGGGTCTAGCATACCATTCTTTTGTAGTTGTGGATATCTTTAGAATGGTATGGCGCCTAGTGTCCTGCAGAAAGATGATTTGTGCTGTGGCAGAATTTAAGTAGACAAGAACAGTCTGGCATTTTCTGTGACTTTTAATGCTGTTTGCATTGATAGTATAGATGGAAAGTGGAGTAGTCATGAAATAGAGGCATGGGGATGTACAGAACAAAAGGGAGGCAGTATAGCGCAGTGGTTTAAGGCTCTGAGCTGCAAATCTGGAAACCTGGGTTTGAATTCCACAGCCCCTACTTGCATACTGTGTGACCCTGAGCAAGTCACTTAACTTCCCTGTGCTCCCAGGTCACACCTGTAAACAAGCTTTCAGCTTAGTGTGCCACTCCTGGTTATACAATTGGAAACAAAATCAGTCAATTTCATGGGGGCTAATTTTTTTCCTACGGGATCTCCTGGGATTCTTCTTAATATCCAGAGGGACTTAGGGAATCTCTTGTGCAAGGCCAGAAGTTTGGGAGTCCTGATCACTCACATCCATTTCTAAAGAATGCTCCAGCTATGAGGACCATAACATGGACTCTGGAGTCCTCTGAGTCAGAGTCAGACAACTCAGAGGCATTTTTCAAAGCTTCATGCCTATTGGATAAAGAGACTACTGATGTTTTTGTTGTTTTTGTGGCAGGTAGATTCTGATTAGCAACTCTAGTCTAAGATCTGTTTCTCTTGCCTTTAGCTGTCAGTGGAGGCTGGGGTGGGGGCATTTCTTGAACTATCTCAGTAGCAGAATTAGGAGAAGGGGTCAGGTTCAGCTGTATCCTGTACTTCCTATGGGGGCAATTCTGTTTCTAATTCAGTCTGAGACTGGGAAGTGGGTTCCGGAGCTATGGGGGAGGGGGAGCTGTGGGTAGCTTTGCAAACCTAGGGGCTGATGGAAATGTGGCTCTCTGTGCTATAGCAGTTCTGAGCCTTTGCTCTTCTTCATCTGTAGTATCTGGTTGATTGTGGGCTGCCCATCTACAATTTTGATATGAGTGACAAGGTTGGAGGAATGGTCACAAGTATGGCAGCTTAGACTCAATGCAAAGAAGTGCAAAGTAATGCACCTGGGAAACAAAAACCCAGGGGAAGAATACACAATGGGGGGGGAGGTATTAACAAAAACCAAAATGGAAAGGGACCTGGGGTAGTCATATCAGATGACCTAAAGGTAACCAAGCAATGTGAGAAGGCAGTAAGGATGGCTGGGGGATACTGGGATGTATAGGGAGGGGCATCACCAGCAGAAAACAGGAAGTTGCTATCCCCCTGTACAGACAGTTGGTGAGATCCCATCTGGAGCACTGTGTGCAATTCTGGAGACCCTATCTCCACAAGGATATAGACAGGATGAAGGCTGTCCAGAGGAGGGCAACTAAAATAGTGCAAAGTCTGCACCAGAAGACATATGAAGAGAGACTAAAGGAGCTTAATATAAATACCCTAGAGGAAAGGAGGGAGAGGGGGGACATGATAGAAACTTTCAAGTACCTCTAGGGAATCAACAAAGTCCAAGAGGGTAGCATCTTTCAGAAAAAGAGATGTGCAAGAATAAGGGGACGTAATCTGAAGATGGGGGGGGACGGCTCAGGAGCAAAGTGAGGAAGTATTTTTTTCACAGAGAGGGTGGTGGATGCATGGAACTGCCTTACTGAGGAGGTTGTGGGGTCAAAAACAGTGAAGGAATTCAAGAATGCATGGGACAGACATAAGGCAATTCTGGTATGAGTTAGGAAGAAGTAGACTGTTGGTTAACTAGGATCTGCAGCTTATTCAATGGATAGGGAAATGGGCAGACTAGGTGGGCCAAGTGGTCCTTATTTGCCATCAAAGTCTATGTTTCTATGTTTCTATTATCACAGAGATTACATTTATGTTCATTGTGCAGTGTTCACTAGTGTGTCCTAGTTCTTGACAGTAATTACACTTTACCTGATCACAAATGCTACTCAGGTATCCTGTTGACCCACATTTACCTGATCTGTGTGTATTAGATCCTATTTTTGGGATGGTTCCTTCTAGCTACTGTTTTTAGCTTAGGCCTTACTTATTTAATCATATGGTCTGTTTAATTTATTGCTGAAATTTTTATTGTTTTATTGGATAGTTGTGTTGATGTGTACGGCACCCAGAGCTTCCGGGATTGGGCGCCTGAAAAAAAAAATTGCCTTGCCTTGCCACATTTATAACATGCTTTTGGCTGCCCAGCATAAAATAATACACCCCAATCCCGACCCAAGAAAAAACAGGAAGGTTTTCCAGTCCAGTATCTGTGACTCGCAGCATGACTTTTACTTTCTAGCCACCAGTCCTGATATGCTCTGAGTTAAATATGGCCTCTGGTTCTTCAAGAACAGAACATCTTTGTTTCAACTACTAGGCTAGGTCAGTAACACTGACCCCTTCATTTCTGAACAACACAGTTATAATTTTGCATTCTGGCTTTGTTAGAGGAATTGCATCAAACTGGGCCCATGGGGGGATGCTTGAGTTGTTAAAACTTAGCCCAAAAACATTGCAGACCAGAATTGACATTAAAAGTGATATTAAAGGTAATTTCTTCTGATACATGTATCAGGGCAAGCATTTCATTAGCAAAAAACTTCATAGAGTCTTTCAGAAAAGTTTTTCCAACAAATACTCGATCCAGAAGTAAATCCATATCACCCTTGTATACCAGTCTAACTGCATTGTATCATTTTGCAGGGTAAATTGAAGTTTTGAATAGAAGGCAAAAGGTCTAGGATTTTTCCCTATTAATAAACTGTTGTGGGCCCACAGGAGTGGCCGGATCGAGGGCAGCTAGCTCTGAAACAGTCACTGTTGGAGTAGTACAAGCATCAGAAATAGGTGATACATTAAGGGTATCTTGAATGACTGTGGTGGGGGGGAAGGCAGAGCATCCCCTGCTTCCCTTAACTGTAATATAGGATTTTTGAGTTAGCACTAGATCAGCTGATAAAGCCAGAGGTGAGTTAATAGCAGCCTTTAGTTCAGAAGAAGCAGATAAACAGGTACCTGTAATTTTGTCCATGCAGGCAGAGTCAGGCTGTGGTGGGTCCATTGTCCTGGGTATGTCCTGTACTGGTGAGGTTTGAAATGGTGTGGGTCCCAACTCCCATCCTCCTGTGTGTTCATTTCAGAGTCAGTCTGCCGCTTGCAGCATGGAGTCGGCAGACCATTGCGGTTCGTCCCCAGGTATTGCTAATGATTCCGAGGAGTGTCTTAGGCTGGGCAATTGGACACTCATATGTGCCATTCTTGACTCATCCTTGGAGGTCTGTGCAGGAACTGAAACTGCTGCTGCAGCAGCACAAACAGCTGGCAGATGCTTGCTTATGCTGTCATCAGCCAGCATCCTCTCTGAAGATATGCCATCCTCTGCAGCATCATCCTTTGCTGACATCCAGGCTGGAAGAAGAGTTTTGACATCAGACAACCACGATTTAACATTGGTGAGCAGAACTGGCTTTTGATGTTGATGACCAGTAGTGGCAGAGGTACATTGTTCTATAGGTTGTGCAGCAAGTTTAGGTTTTATGGAGTTTGCCTTTTTCAAAGTAGTAAAGAAAAAGACTGCGGCATTCAATTGATAAAATGCTTTAGGTTGATAAACTACTGGCATTGGCTGTAAGACAACACTGGGTCTTCATTGTTCTGAGTCCATTTTTGTCACTAGGGAGAAACTACAAAGGGAGGTCTGGTTGCTAGGAAGGCCCACAGCAGTGTTGCAAGTTCCCGAAAAAACAATATTGTCCAGTGCTGCAGCAATCTCCAGTTGCTGAACCAGAAGCCGTTCTTCTTCAGCTCTCAATAAGGCTTACAGTTGAGACTGTCCTGGATAGAGAAGTCTTGTTGTTGCTGTATTTTATTTTCTGTATGGACAACTACAGGTCCTTTGTTTTTTGAACTGTCTGTTTCCATGTCACTAACCATTTTGTTCTAGATGAATCCTTCTATATAATAAAATACTTCAGTATCTAGCATGGATGAGGCTGAGGAGACTTGCTTCCCAGCCTCCCAGACGTCGATCCGCTTCTGTACATCACCAGGACTGGCCATCATTCAGATGGCCATTGGTTTCCCCTACAGGAGAGTAGGGGAATTTCATTGAGAAAAAGTTGGACTTCATTACAAAAGAAAGAATAACCAATACAACAAACATTCAAAATCAAAAGCAAGAACAATAGCAATATACAAATAAGATACAGAAATGAATAAGCAAAAAGAACTTCCCTTAATCGACTGTAAATAGATCACAATTACACCATAAATGAAAAAACTGAGGCCCTGCAAAACGTTTGAAATCCTGCAATTTAACAACATGAATAGCAGTTCTAATATTTTCTATTACTTCAGGAAGTGGAATAATTTTTTGATGCAAAACCAGCATACATCTGGCTTGCCATAAATAATAACGAATCAAAGCAAAAACAATAAATAAAATATCTTCATGATATTTTTGACACAAAGCACCCTGCACACAAAACATAAGCTGTATATAAGATAAATGTAATAACTTAGGTTCAGACCACAAACCAGCTAACATAGTCCAAAAAAACAGAGGAAAGGGACACTCCAAAAAAAGATGTTGGGTTTCAAGAATAACCGAACAACCCACCCTAGGGCAGAATCGAGCATCTAAAGCTTTGTGTTTATGATTACCTTTAACACTCAGATGCCCATAGTTACCCAACCAAACTATATCCCACATCTAGGGGGGCAAACGGGGATTGCTGAGTTGCTGAAGAATCCAATCAACACGATTTGGAGGACAAAAAGGGAAAACCACCCTATCCTGTGCTTCCCTCCTCCAAATGGTATCATAGAGTAACACTCTAGATAATACACAAAAATCCTGTGGACGTAAATCCCAAGATAGAGCCACTTTAAGTGCTTCTTTCCCATATAGTGGAACATCAGGAAATCGAAAAACCCACTCTTTTTCCCCCAAGTCCCAACTGGGAAGGCAAGGCAATAACCAATGCAACAAAAAGGGTTTCCATACCACCAGCCCAGGTTTTAATGCTTTCCCAAAATTAGTATTGAAAAATAAACTATAAAAAAACACAGAGTTGATCATCCCAACCCTTCCCTCCTTATATGGTCTATACGTGATACTCCTCTTAACAGGGTTCAATCGAGACCCCCAAAACCCTTGAAAAAAAGTCCTTTATAATCTAGAAAAGCAACCCATGGATGGAGGAAATACATAACAAAGATATAAAAAAATTGGGAGCACTAAAGTCTTAAGCAACATAACACGTTTTTTCTTTCCAATCTGATACTGTTTCCATCCAGAAATCAACCCCTCCGCCTTCCCCAAGGCCAATTGACAATTATAACTGCACACATCATCTATCCCCCCAAAAATACCCAAGTGCTTAAACGGGCAAGTATTAATAGGTATCCCTGCATACTTTCCCGACTGTGGAAGATCCAGGTGTCCAATAGGCACCCCGACACTTTTGCGAAAATTAATCCGGGATCCCAAAACTGAGGAATATATATCCAGAACTTGTAACACAGCTGTTTCCTCAGTACCAATATCCATGGTCAAAACCAAATCATCTGCGTAAGCTAAGATTTTAACAGAATCCAATAAAGGGGCCACCCCCAACCCCATAATATGAGGACAAAGGGAAATTGCCCGAATCAACGTATCTATACAAAAATTGTAAAGGAGAGGACTTAGGGGGCATCCTTGTCGGACCCCCCTAACCATAGTCACTGGTTTACCCAACCAACCATTCACATTCGGAATGATGGTAGCCTCAGTATAAAGAGCTTTAATCCACAAGAGAAACTGACCAGGAATCCCAAAAGCTCACAACACCGCAAATAGAAAATCCTGCGAGACCCTGTTGAAGGCCTTCTCTTGGTCTAACCCCAATACCCAACCAGAGACCCTACCTTTCTCACCCAGGGCAAATAATTCTCGTAACAAAATTAAATTATCATTTTGACTTCTACAGGGAATACCACAAGTCTGAGCCGGACTAAGACGTGTTGCAATTTTTAAAAGTCTAGCCAACAAAATTTTCGCCAAAATTTTGTAATCAACATTTAATAAACTCAGTGGCCTTCAATTTTGTAAATCAGCACAATCACCCTTTTTAAAGACTAGAACCAAAATGGCTTCCTTCATGGCCTTAGTTACAGAGGCTGTGGTCAACATGTCATTAAATAACAAAGTCAGAGCAGGAACCAAATCCTCTTTAAAAGTTTGAAAAAAACGAGCAGTAAGGCCATCTGATCCAGGTGCGGAATTAGTATTTAAACTGTTAATGGCCTGAGACACTTCTGGGGATAAACTACCACAAGACAACATACCCTGCTCCTCTAAAGAAAGCGATGGAAGGTGTAGAGAGTCTAAAAAAGGTTTAGCAGATTCACAACTAGAAGAATTACCCAACATAGAAAGAACATGTTGTTCTACCACCTGAACCAATACCTCAGGTTCCGATACCAGTACACCAAGGGGTGACCGTAGTTCCTGAACAAACTTAGAGTCCACCTGTCCTTTACAATCTTTAAATGCATTTAAACCTTCTATGGTCACCTGGGTGCCAAATCATGCCTCCTGCCCCAATGAACTAGCCCTATCATATTGCAGGGATTTCATCTGTGAACAAATCACAGCAATCTGAGCACTATAATCTTGAACAGTAGTATCTGATAAGGAAATCAGATGCTGTAATTGTTGCAGCAATGCTAAATATGATAAGTATTGCGCTGTATGTTTTGCAGCAGCCTGCCCCTGAAAAATCTGCCGCCATCTGGTTTTAGAGTCATCCCACCACTCACAAGGGTCTTCATAAATATCTGTCACCGAAAGTTGGGCTGCCCATTCCCTCCTCCACAGTTTTTGAAGGCGATGATCTTCCAACAGGGAATCATTGAGCCTCCACCTATTTTTCTTACACCTTGGAGTATTCTGCCATGAGCATGTTACCTTAACTGCTGCATGATCAGAGAACTCCACACCCAGAGTCCTACAGGAAAGAATCAGTAACACTTTAGATACAAAATGAAATCAATACGAGTCCATAAGGGACCTTTGAAATAAGTAAATCCTCCAGACTCATGGCAAAATCTATACGCATCCACCAACTGAGCAGTTGTAACCACCTCCTTTAAGGCAACTGAGTCACAAAATAACTTTGGGGTTTGTAACCCTCTATCCTTCTGGTGCAACCCACAATTAAAGTCACCAACCCACAAAATTAATCTAGAAGTATACAAAAAAAGGCAGAATTAAATGAAAAAGAGACACCTTTTATGCTTTTGACTGAGGAGCATAAACACAAATGATCCTGAATCTCTCACCAGAATAGGAGAAATCCAACAATAAAGCTCGACCGGGCAGAATGTCCACCAACCGTGATACCCGGAAATCAGAGTTAGAGAATAAAATTCCAATACTGTCACATTTGTCGGTACCTGAAGACCAAAAAGATGGACCAAGGGTCCATGTCTGGGATGCTTGCTGAAGTTCCTGGTTGGATTTTAATCTAGTATCCACGAGGCAGACTATATTACAGTTAAAGTCTTGTAAAGTTAAGAAAACCCCCACCAAGCTTTCTAGGGCCTTTAATACTATTAACATTTAATGTACAAACCGATAAAGAATCCATCCTAAGTGCCTATGGGTGACTTTCTTCTATGGCTTTGTCTAGTTCGCTTTGTAATTGGGTCCAAATCCCCACCCTCCCTTAGTGTCCATGCAAGATCGGATAGAAGAACTATCTGTATCCTCCCCCCCAGACTCTTTATCAGAGACATCAGTAGCTAAAGCTGCAAATTTATTGCCAGACCTCCAAGTACCACCTTTCACCTCTTTAACCCGACCTAACACAGCCAAACCTTTACTTGTTCGTTTATGGGGTATTTGAACAAACCCAGCCACATCCGTACCAGAAGCTGTGTGCACAGTGGGGGATGGGGGACATGGTGATATCAACCACCGCTGTACCTTCAGAAACAACAGGCACCTCGGTGACAGAAGTCCCAGTAACTCCCTCAGTCTGCTCTATCGCCAAAGGTGGAGGAGAAACCCTTGCTTCCTGAACACTAGTATCCTCAGACCCTTCAGCTAAATCCCCAGATCTAGAGGTAGACTTGCTTTGAGTCATAACCCTAGCTGCACTAAGTTTAACCTGGGCCTGTTGAGCCAGGGAAATTAATCCAACATGAGAAGGACAATCATCCCTGTTATGGGACGCCCAAGGGCAGCGCCCATATGCATGCCCTGTCCGTTCACACAAATTACATTTAAAAAGGTTAAGACAGGCACTGGAAGCATGGGCAAAATCGAAACAATGGCTACATTTTACTGTGTCACAAGCTGAACTGAAATGAGCTCTGGAGCCACATTTAAAACATGATTTACACTGCCCAGCATAGAAAATGAGACCTTTGTCTTTGCCCAGATAAAAAAAACTAGGTAGACAACTAGGCCCATTATTAGTGGAATACAATTTTACACAAACTCTCCAGCCTCCATCCCATATTTGTTCACTGTCTAATGTGGGTGTAGGTTTATTGAGCACCTCACATCTTTGTAGCAACCAAAACAAAATATCCTCAATGTTTACCCCTTCATTTTTAAACATTACAGTAATATTTCTAACTGTAGGCTTTGTTAAAGGAATTGCTTGAAAGGCAGACCAGGTAGGAGAGGCCTGACAAGCAGCATATGGAGCCCAAAATCTATCTAAACTGGAAACCTGTTTAAAACTAATATCAAAATTATGGTTCCCCAAACTAATAAGGGCAAATATCTTCGAAGAAAGGAATTTCATAGATCCTTTAAGTAAAGTTTTCACCACAAAGATCCGATTGGGTGGATCCACCAACCCACCTTTGTATAATAAGCGAACCGCATTCCTACGCGGAGCTGGTTCGCCTTTGGAAGAAAACAAATCAGCCAGTTTAAAACCGACAGGCCTAACAGGATCCTCATCCTGAGAGTCTAATAACTGAGGGACAGGTCCCATCCTAAGAGGACCCTCCGTTTCTTAGGGCACAGAAGGAGCAACAACAGGGGAACCAAGCACATTATGATTTCCATGTAAAGCATTAGAGAAATTCTCAACCTGAGTAGGCACAGCTAGAGGCAATACATTTTCCCCAATAGCAGACTTTGGGGTAACACAATCAGTAATAACCCCCTGAAAATCATTGTAGCTCATAACTTTGGTGGTGGCCACAGACTCCACAGCCTTGTGCAACATATTCAAATAGGTGGGGTCCTGAGAGTCAGGAGTCCAGACCCCTCCATTACCCTGTTCCCAACCAGCCTCCTTCAAAGCTTTTTTAGGAGACCATGAAGCCCCCTGACCACAGGCAAAAGTTGAGGTATCTTTAGGAGCCTTAGAAAATCGCCCTTCCAACAGTCCAGAAGTACCACGTTTACTCCACCCAGGAGTTTGAGATTGTGGAAAGAAAAATACCTCTGGTTCCCGATTCCCTTTTGGAAATGCCTCTCTCTTCGTTCTGGGTAGCACACCCCGATCTGGAGCAGTGTTGAAGCCACTCTTAGACTGTCTTTGTACAGCAAAGTCTGGTAAAGCACGCTGGGGCTGTAAGCACACTGAGGAGCCACTCGGTAAACTGCCAGCCCCAGCACCACCTTCCGGAATCGGTGAGTCGCGTGTGAGTGATGCTGAACTGACAGCATCACACTGGGTCTTACCAGACCGTGGAAGACCAATCTTTGGAAGCCCAATAACTGCCTGAGGAAGTGCAGCAATCTCCAAATCCACCACGGAGAGTTCTTTCAGCAAAGCCGACCGCTTTGATTTCAATGCAGTTTGCAAGGTACTCTTCCTTTCAGTAATAACCTCCATTTGCAGAATGGCCTGAACCACCTCCATACAATCCTTGGATTCAATGATAGTCACCAGCGCGACTTCACCAATAACACAGTCTTCCTCCGCGGCCCCTGAAAATTGAAGCACAGGGGAGGAGGCTCACTCCCCTGCACTCACGACATCCAACTCTGGCTCTGACTCCTGCATACCGACAGCAGCCAGTAGGGGAATTTCCCCAGTGTCCCGGCCAAATTTCCCCCATTCAAAAAAATTACCACCAACAGCTTAATCTGGTTCAATGTCAATTGGCATCCATCTGTATCCCCATCTCCCGGGATGAGGCTGAAAATAGGTAGAATTATCTAGTCCTCCATTCTCAGTCAACAAAAACAAAATAAATAAATAAATAAAATGCAGCTGGCTTGGGGGCCACTAGACCACCATGGCAGGGGGCATTCATAATTATTACTATAAGGGGTCATATTGGTGATCAGGGAAGGGGGCCACTAGAACACCAGGGAATGGGGTAATTTCAATAATATTCATATGGGCAGACATCATGGATCGAGGTGGGGGGCCATTAGATCACCAGGGACGGGGGTGATTTTAATAATATTCATATGGCAGACATCAGGGATCAGGGAGGGAGGCCACTAGAACACCAGGGAAGGGGATGATTATGACATTGGGGCTGGGGAGGGGGGGACCACGGCACATTGCCATGAACAGGTACACTCTCGCAGAGGTGAAAAGTTTCTAAGTCCTGGCTGGTCTAAGGGTGCTTAGAATTTCTCCCTTTGGCAGAGCTCTGAGAATCCTATTTTTGGTAGATGTGGCAGCATGCGCCTGCCACATGCCCGCTAGCCCCAGGTCGCTGCCTGTTTTTGGGTGTATGGGCAGTTCAAGCCCTGTTTGGGGTAGGCAGCCTGCAGTTGATGCAGGCTGCTTTTGTGAATAGCTTAGGGGGCAATGTTTGTTGCAAGGTGCCACTTGTGGCTTTTATGTTTGGCGCAGGCACCTTATGTCAATCTCAGGGCTTTGAGAATCGAGCCCATATTCTCTATTTGACTTGATTTGATCACCTGCTACTTGCTATCATTTGTTTGGAGTTCACCTACTCTATAGTGCTATCATTTTCTGATTTGTTGTAATTGTGTGCTAGCACTGTATGTTATGCTCCTTCTCACTTTCTTTGCTTTGCAGTCTCTCCAGTTCTAGCACAAAATACTGCACTGTAGGTATGTACTTGTCTAGTGTGTTTATCTAGTCAGTAAAAACTAAATAAAATCACATGCTAGCTCAGCATGAACAAAAACTGAAGGTTCTAGCAAATCATTGAGAGACTTTTGATGTGCTATAGCTGGAGGCAGTCAAAGTGTGACTGCAACTAGTCTTGGATGCCACCCAGCCAGCACCACAGCCTGGTACTGGTTACCACCACACAAAAGGGAGTGGATGCCAGGGTGTGGTGTGTTGGGCACGTAGGACTGGGTTTTCTCAGGCTGAACTGCCCTTTGTGCATTGGAGGATTAAGGAGGAAAGGAAAGGCCTGACCTTGGCCAGATAAATAGCCATTAGCAATACCTAACACTGCAGGCCTCAGAAAGAGATGAAGAGGTAGAATGAAAGCAGCCAGAGAGGGATTCACTGCAACTGCCCCATTACCCTTGTGCATCGAGGGAGAGCCTCTGTTCTCTGAAAACCATGAATAAAATCAGGGCTTACCTTCAGCCGCATCACTTTTTATCATAGTTGGGAAAGCATTTATTGGACTAGGCCATTCAGACAGAATTTACAAATACCCCTTGAGAGTTTACAGCATTTGGGTTTAGGTTTTGAGTTGCAAAGCAATGCTTATATTTGTTTAAGTGCACCAGCATTGGCCAACCACATGTAACATTAGCGGAGCTGCTATTTTCCATGGCTGGGTACCCAGAGAAGCACAGAGGCTCCTTCATAGTATCACAGGGTTATATGCTGGTGCCAGTGGGAAGAAGCTAGAGTCCAATAGTTAAACTGGGTAACTGCAGAGCTACGGACTAGGAAAGATGCATCTAAGAGAGAGCGCCTTCACTAACTTGATAAAACATCAGTGTAATTATTTTTTTCCCATTATTTTGGCATTACACTTATACAAGATTGTACAGTACAAGTTTTTCTATCATTATGGCCACTTACTCTGCACCTGAAGATAGGAAAATCATGCTAATATCCATTTCAAGAATCGGGGAAGAGTAAACAACAGCAGTTTACATATGGCCCAGAACCGAGTGGTGCAAGAGGAGGCCCTCATAGAGATTCCAACCCAACTCTGCTGGACCTTTTGCAGGCTGTTTGAGAGTTGACTGGAAAGGTACAGGCTTTGGATAAAAAAAGTAGATACCCTTGATCGCAAGCTGGGAGGCTTTAATCATTGAGTGGCCCTACTGGAGAATTCCATGGATACTATTAAGACAGAGTTAGCCCAAGTGGTCACTTCATCAAATAAAATGGTCATGGCCATAGCAGGGGGTCTTACAAGAAAATAAAATCCTGCATCTCTGGCTGGAACATTTAGAAAACTGCACTCAGCAAGTTAATATACATCTCCATGGGCTTCCTGAGGAAACGGAAGGTAATGCCCCACTTCAATATGTTGAGGCGTTGTTGAGTTCTCTACTTGGACTGAAATTGCAGGGTTCCCTTATTAAAACTTACCATATTACCCTATGAAGATGTTTGGATTCCACAGATTTTCCTCGTGCTTTGATGGAAGTCACTATGGGAGTTCATGTGAGAGACCAAATTCTTAATAAGGCTTAGAGAAAAGGACTACTACAACTTGAGCATGGGACTCATATATATCTGTTTCCTGATTTGAGCTATTCTACACAGGAATGAAGGAAGTCATTTGACAAAGTTTGTACTGGCCTTAAGGAACTGGGAATCTCCCACACACTACAATTACCAGCTAACCCCCTTGTTAGTATGCTGGCAAAATGTATATTTTCAACAATCCCATGGAAGCTGGTAAAAGACTAAATAAAATACAAGAAGACTTTGCAAAATTTTCGGTTCCCCAGAGTCTGAGTTGGCAGCAGATGGATGGCATGCTTTGCTTTATATTTTGTGCTAACCTTTTTTCTCTCTCTGTCCTGATACTGCTCATTATTAAAGTTGACAGTTTTGTATTAGCACAGCATATTATGGCTAAGCGGTCTTAACCCTATTATTTTAGCTGTCATTAATCTGATCAGTAAATTTCACTTTTACATATGCTGGATATTGTGTACTGTAGGGCCTTGGTTTTTATGATGCAGTTTTAATAGGAGCTGAAGGCTTGTTGCTGGGTTTGAGTTTTAATGTCTGTACATACCTGCCTGTATGCTTTTTGAGAATTCCCTTTTCTATAGCTCAACTTGATGCTCTGTCTGTCTTAAAATGTTTAGCCTTTATTTGCTACTACCTGCTTCATTGTTGAAGTTTTAGTCCACACAGAAAAAGTGTTCTCTGTTTAGATATCATCCTTCATTTTGGATTTATTAATGTATATATAATGTACATGGGCACATGTAGCCACTTTGTGGCTGAAAAAGGTTATACACTCTGGGACATTATCAACTTCTTTTATTAATATTTTGTCCATGGTCATGGTGCCTCATGGCCCTCTTATACAAATATTGATGATACTTTTAACTCTTGTGTTATACACCCAATATGGGTGACAATGGAAGCTAGGAAAAGTTGTCCTACTGAAATATTACTACATTATACTGATTTCTATGCCTGGAACCAAGGTTCTTTGAACTGTATTTGCATTGTCTTATGTGACTGAATAAAAACAAATTAAAAAAAACTTGGTAACTGCAACCGAAAGTACTGTGCATTGTGTGGTGTGGTGTGGTGTGTGTGTGTGTGTGTGTGTGTGTGGTGGGGGGTGGCACTGGTATTGGGCTAAGATTGGAAGGGCACTTGAATCACAGCCCCAGGCTAACTGTTATTGTGGCTGCACCTAGCGGATGACTGAAAGGGCAGCAACACAATAAAGGAGGTGCAAAACAAACCTCTTTATCAGTAAATTGACCTGACTCCAGTTGTAGCATAACTAAGCTATTTTGATGGCCCAGGTAAGGTGGTGCATCACATAGCATTCTAAGAGCAGCCAGTGCAGTAAGGCTGGACCTGGAAGGGTATGGAAGAACCAGCTAGGCCTATATAATGCTATCACACACTGCTAACCACCTCCATTTTTCTTTTATGGCCTGAAGTCTGACCTTAATAAAATCCCTGTTGTTTTTCTTTTAATCACTGTCTAAGTGGGGACTGTCATTGCATTGAGTTGGTTTGTGACTGGGTTGATCCTGTAGGGAGGTGGGTAGGTGTTTCATCCTAAGGAGGGGTACTATACGTAACACCAGACCTACTTAAACCTATAGGTGTAAGCACCACGCTATTTTATTCTAACTTTGGATACAATGGTGCAGTTTTAAATGTGAGTGTTATTAATGTGAAATTTGGTATGCTATGCTTTTGTGTATTGATGTAGATTGAATATACAGTATTTATTGTACTGTAACTGAAATTTGGGTAAGCAGGACAGTCTTGAAAACAGGATTTCCTAATAACCTTATCCTGGATAAATATAAATAAAATTCAAATTCAAGTACAAACCCCCCAATCAGGAGTCAACATTGCTGAGACTGCAATGCAGTGGTACTGTAGCTTTCACAACATCAGTGAGGGCCAGTGGCGTCACATATTGAAGGTGGAGTTGCAGTGAATAATGACTTCTTGCATTATCTTTTACTGTAGGAGTTTGTTTTCTATTGCAGGGCTTGCAGAATCTTGTATACCTTTGTGGAATGGCTAAAATGGTCACAAATTGTGTAGGCAATAGCAAGCATATTTTGTATACTGCAGTCTTCCTTAAGAAAATCATGCACCACCAAGTTCAGGGGTATGAGCAAAACACGGGACATATGTGAATGTTCCAGGTTGTATTATCATTTTTATTTTTTTAATTTTTGTTGATAGGAAAAGAGGGCTAGACAATTCTGTCTGTTTTCAGATGGTAACCAAATGAAACTGAACCAGATTAAGCTGTTGGTGGTATTTTAAGTGAATGGGTGAAATTTGGCCAGGACACTGGGGCATTCCCATACTCATCCAGTAGGGGGAACCTCTGGACATCTGGCAAGATGGCCAGTTTGGGTCTGGAGAAGAGGAGTGAGGACATTCAGGAGGCAGTGGAGCAGCTCTCCTTCCTTACCTCGTCTGTACTAGAGATCACAATAGAAACTGATGTTGATTTTTCGCCAAAAGAAACAATGGATTCCCAGGATTTTGCAAGTCAACCAACTGCAGGACTTGAGGATCTACAAATGGAGGTAGAGATTTTCTTAGACACAGTGCAAGACTGGTCCACTTACCAGACTGTAGGAATGGCTGTGGAGCATCAAAATGTATGGATCGCAATTTCCCAAGGTGAGGAGCAAACCCACGGCACAGAAATGCAAGACATTACAGTAGCAGAAATAACTTTGAGATAAGAAATGGAGAAATGGAAAAAAATGTTTATTTAATCAAATAGCTGAGGAGGAAGAAAAGTTTAAACTGGCATCTGAATGACTGAATGGTGTGGCAGCATGCATCAGTGCAGCTACCACTGACATGGCAGTCTTGGACCCAGTAACTATGGCACATCAGACGAACAGACTGGAGGCACACAAAGAACAAGTATTTCCAGAAGATTACTAAAAAGAAAACTTTGGGGGCTTCCAAGTGGTGGCAGGACACTCAGAAGGGACCTGTCCGTATGAGCTTGCAAATGACAGAGGAATGGTCAGTGGCAAAAGCGGTGCAAAGCACAGGATGGATAGAGGAGCAGGATGACTCATAGCCACCTGATCCAATGGATCCAGAGGCAGCAAAATTTGCAGACAAATGTCACCCCCACAGGTAAAATCATTATTTATCCTGGGAGAGTACTGTTGGGGAATCAAAGTGAGGCTGCAACTGAAAAAAAAGTGGTTACCCCTCTGACAGCGACATTTCGCCAGCGAGGTCCCCCACAAAGATTACAGTGCCAAGCCATGGTGGGAGACCGCTGGATCCCGGCGCTGTCTGTCAAAGTCTCACCCCCAGTCAGCTCGACTGGGTTGAGAATCGCTTAAATTAGAGTGGGGCACAGCCTCCATGGGGGGTTCGGGGATGAAGCCCCCAAAGAAAACAAGAGAACAAAGTGTGAACTGGCAGCCAACTGCAGAATGGTGTGTTCAACAAAATTTTTGTCGGACTCCCGTTGAGGATCCAAAAAAATGCAATAGCAGAGGAAAATTTTGTTAACAGTGTGGGATATAGACCTGTAGTAACAAATGTGAATGTTCCAATACCTGACTGAAAGTGATTTACAGGTCCCTCTGATACCTAGAGTTGAGGAGCCAGAGGCAGTAACTGGAAACAAAGGCAGTGAGGCCCAAATACAGACTGCACCAAGGGAAAAACAACCTGAGAAAGGATCAAGACAGAGGCAGGAGATTGAGGGCCATCTCTGTCAAACCCAGTGAATGAAGAAAACTTAAGTGTTGGACTTGGGGTGCATAATTTACAAGATCCTAAAATGCAGAGTTTGTTTAAGCCTTTACTCAGAATGTCAGATCTGTTTAAAAACAGGAGGGAACCAGACCCATGCAGAAATGTCATCCAACTTATGTACAAAGGGGGTCCTAGAACACCCACCAGATAGGGTGTATATTGGTCATACATTGTTGAAAAACTCTTTGAAGTTTTATGCGACTGAAGTGTTTGCACTCATTCGTACTGATGAGCATAACTATGACATAAGCTTTAAAATAGTTGAAGCTTTGGACAGGTTCTGGACAAAATATAATGCAATGAAAGATACCCTGTTGTGGACACCTTTTTATGCAGTCCCCATAAAAAATCCTGCAGTACGGACACTGACTGTTTTATTTAAAAATGAAGGTATCAATATAGTTGACATCCTTTTTTGGCTGAAAAAAGATGCGAGGTCCTGGAGCACCCCAACCCCATAATTGTCTTGGAACAAATATGGGCTGGGGGGTGGAGAATAAAAGTAAAGCTTATAATGTCAAATACTGGAATATTCCACCTGCCTTCTATTTCTCTCTAGGGAGAGATAGAGGTTCTGTCTTCTATCCTGGACAGCAGAAGTTTTGCCACAAATGTGGCTCTAGGCTCCACCTACATAATGCCTGTGACACTCCCAAGTACACTCACTGTCTGGACACCGGTCACACTGCAGCATCCTGTGTAAACATGTTTCATTGCAACGTCTGCAAAGAGAAAGGCCAGTGGGCTTCACACAATACTGAAGGCACCTCCTATGAAGCTCTGGTAATGCAAGCACAAAAGAAAGGATGTGCACAAGCTTCGGAGAAAAGGATGCAACAAATTTATAAAGAAAAGGCAATGAAACAAAGGGCAGAAAAACAAAGACAGGAACCTTATACAGAAGATGCACTAGAGGGTCCATCTGAGTCTGTGCAAGATATGGGGAGTACTTTTACAGGACAGGTCTCTGTACTCCAGCAAACCACTGCCATATCTATAACAGAAACCCAAGATGAAGAAGAATGGAACATGGAGGCCATAGATGAAACATCACCTATGCAGATAGCCTCTCAGGTATCTCAGGAAGTCAAGGTGTAAACATCAATGCCCCCCACTAAAACCCTGATCTGAATCAGCTTTTAAACCTGTGATTTATAAAAAATGACTGAGGACTAAAGCTGGAAATAAGACAGAAACCAAGGGAAAAGAAAGAAAAACCATCGAAGGACAACAGAAACAACCACTTGCCAACACATATGCAATGTTGCAAGAAGAAAAAACAAGCCACAGAAACTGGAGAGGAAGATACTGAATCTGACTCCTCATCTGTAGCCTCATCCTCAAAGGACCATTCTTCAGGTTTGGACGATCATGGGCAAGGGGATAAAGTAAAGAAAAGTGGACAACAAGGTCACAGCAGTAACATTTGGTCATGTGGACTCACTTTATTCTCCCTCTTATGTTGGTCTTAAAGGTACTTACCGTAAATGTCAACAGTATAAAAAATAGCAAAAAGAGAATGACTGTGCTTACAGAATTATTGAGAAATTACATCATCATAATTTGCATACAAGATACCAGGCTAAAGACACTTAGAGAAATCGCATTGGCAACAAAACAGTGGACCAAGGGTGTTACCTTTTGGTCTCAGGGGTTGAAGACCTGTGATGGGGTGGGGATACTTTTTTTCTAACTCTACTCTTAAAGTCACTAGACTAATTGACTTAGAGCCAGGAAGGGCCCTTATACTAGACATCCAATATAAAGAAACCATACTGAGACTGGTAAACACCTATGCCCCCAAACAAAAGCCTAAAGAATTACACTCTTTAGATCTTTCCGGCTGTATTTACATACAGCTAGAGCAGTTGTATGGGATGGTGGACTTCAGTTGCAGCTTACAAATATCAGACAGGGGTTTTAAGACAGATAAAATGTATTGCAATTTAAATGCACTGAAAGATATATTAAACACCACGAAGATAAAAGATGCTTACAGAACAATGCATCTGCAGGGAGGTTATATGTATCATAGAGGATCACATCATAAAAGAATTGATTTTCTGTTTTTATCCCAAGCTTTGGTAATTAAGAGGGTAGCGACCAATGATTTAGCTTTTTCAGACCATATGGCAATATTTCTTGAATTTACATGGGAAGGATCTCTGATTTGTGGAAAAGGACCATGGTGTTTAAATGCTACCTTGTTAAATTCAGAAAAAATAAAAAAATAAATCACTGTTTTTTGGCAAGCCCGCCTCTCTGTACAGTGTATGTATGATACACAAATGGAATGGTGGCAAGACACTAAAAAGAATTGTAAAACATTTTTCCAAAAGACAGCAGGTAAAAAAGCAATGGATACATAACTTATTTAACATTATGGAAACAACTACATAGACTAATATCTTATACGGAAACAAATAAAGAAGACTATAGTAAGCAGATTGCAAAAATAAAACAGGATATGTATGCCCTACAATTTGACAGGGCTAAAACATTACACCAGGAATTAAGGCTTGGGACTGACAGCAAAAAAAAAAAGGCCTTTGATCCTTACATGGAAAATAATAAAAAAAAAAATAATAAAATTATACTTACATTAGGAGATGAAGAAGGAAATCAACACATAGACAGATGTGGTATGCTACAGGTCATTAACACATATGTGACTGAGATATTTGGCACCCCACCTAAAATCATGGGATATGAAAAATATTTGGAAAATTTAATATTTGAGAAGCTAACAAATGGACAAACTGTGGAACTGATAGACCCAATAACAGAAGAAGTCAGTCTTATGATAAAAGGTTTAAAAAATGACACTGCACAAGGCAGTGGTGGCCTCACTGCAGAATTTTACAAAACTTTTAGTGAAGCCCTTACTCCAGAATTAACAAAATTATATAATGAGATCTTAACTCATCAAATGCTTCCAGAAACCATGGCAACAGCAGAGTTAATTTTCCTTTATGAAAAAGATTTGAAAATTGGAAAGATCTTTGGCTAAGCATTTGGCAAAAATGTCCACCATCCTTAATAGTAAAGAACTAACTTGTTATATCCCCAAAAGGGAAATTCATGGCAATCTGACAATGTCACGTGAGTTATTACAAAGGAGTCAAGAAAGGATAGAAGAAGGTTATTTACTTAGCCTTGATCAGCAACAGCCTTTTGATTCAGTCTCACACATGTATATGTTTGCAGTTTTAGAAAAATTTGGAATCCCACAAACTTTCATTAAATGGATACAGGGCTTGTATTTAACAGCTACCATTACCCCCAGATTAAATGGGTGGGCTGGAAACATAGAAACAGAGACTTTGACAGCAGATAAGGACCACTTGGCCCACCTAGTCTGCCCATTTCCCTACCTACAGGATAGGCCAAAGATCCTAGTTAACCAACAGCCTATTTCTTCCTACCCCCCACAAGAATTGCCTTATGTCTGCCCCATGCATTCTTGAATTCTCCCACAGTTTTAGACCCCACAACCTCCTCAGAAAGGCTGTTTCATGCATCCACTACCCTCTCTGTGAAAAAATACTTCCTCACATTGCCCCAGAACTGCCCCCCCATCTTTAAATTGTGTCCCCTTGTTCTTGCACGTCTCTTTTTCTGAAAGATGCTACCCTCTTGGACTTTGCTGATTCCGCTGAGGTACTTAAAAGTTTCTATCATGTTCCCCCTCTCCCTTCTTTCCTCAAGGGTATACCTAGTAAGTTCCTTTAGTCTCTCCTCATACGGCTTCTCTTGCAGACCCTGCACCATTTTAGTTGCCCTCCTCTGGACTTCCTCTATCCTGTCTATGTCCTTGCGGAGATGGGGTCTCCAGAACTGGATGCAGTACTCCAGATGGGGTCTCACCAACTGTCTGTACAGAGGGATAACAACTTCTTGTTTTCTGCTGGTGGTGCCTCTCCCTATGCATCCCAGTATACCCCCAGCCCTCCCTACTGCCTTCTCACATTGCTTGCTAACCTTAAGGTCATCTGATGTGATTACCCCCAGGGGTTAGGCAGGGATGTCCCCTCAGCCCCCTCCCATACATGTATTGTGTAAGCTATTTTTTGTGTACAATTATGGCCTCAGATAACAACATAGGCATTCAGATGATCGACACAAGTACCCTCCCTGAAAAAACTTGCCTATGCAGATGACGTTGTCTTTGTAGTAGGAGAAGAAACTGAAGAAGAAGCAGTTAAAACACATTTTACAGAGTTCTCACAAGTATCAGGGTCCAAAACTAAAATGAAAAAGAGTAAAGAGATACAGCTGGTGAGAAATCCGCCAGCAAAACATTCTTATGCTTTGATACAGTTGGTATCAGAACCAATTCCCATCCTAGGGATAAAATTTGGGAAGGAAGATTTGACTCTCTTAAATTGGGAAACAAAAGATCAAAAAAGCAGAACAGATGTCAGCTATTTGGATACATAAGCAGTTATCTAAGAGGAAAAAGGTATTACTCATTAAAAACCTATTAATACCACTTTTCCTATATGTCAGTTATCTACCCCCTCCAGTTAGAAACCAGACTCTTCAGTGTGTTTTTAGATACTCATGGGGAATCCAATTCAATTTGGTTAACAGAGATATTACATATCGTAAGGTGAAAGATGGAGGATTAGACATGCCAAACCTAGTTGCCTTTTATTATAGTGTTTTTATATATTATAATATAACAGAACCAGCAACTGTAGGAAACAAATCATGGGTAGAAATAATAGCAGAATGGGTTAGATTAGGTTTGCAAGCATGGGAACAAGAAAAAAAAAAGGCTACTAACCAGGACTCAGGTAATTCTGCCTTATACTAAACCGATTTTTCAAAAGTTGATTAAATGGAAGGTACCTTTCGATGGCGTTTCTAAACAATCAAGACAGCAGCTATATATAAAAATTATACAAGCCCAGAGTCATAATGAAGTGTCCTTTCCACTCTGTATTACAACACAGAATGAAACAGTACTTTCCCAAGTGGTCAGTAAAAGAATTCCTGTTTTTACTTGGGACCTGGTATGGTTGACCGTACATGGCAAACTGAACATAAAAAACATTAATAAAAATAAGCCCCTGCAAGAAAGATACTGCCCATGACCCAATTGTCAACAACTTCTGGAGACACAGGAACATTTATTCTTGGAGTGCAGCTATGCCAAACTTTTATGGGTACTGGTAGCAACTGTATGGAACAATGTAAATTTCAAAAAATCTAACATATATGGACATAATATGTGCCATATGTATTGGTGTGGCTCAGTTGATAGCACATCCACCTCTGGACCAGAAGGTAGTGGGTTCTCATCCCACACCAGGATTGGGCTTGCACCTAAAAAATCGCTGGCATCCAAGTGCAGTATTAGGGGGGTGCTGTAATGCTGGGGTGTGCCATCCTTCGGATGAGATGTTAAACTGAGGCACCTTCTACCCATCCTGGTGTTGTCCTGGTGGGTGTCCAGGTGGAAGTAAAAGAACCCAGGGCACTCTTCGCAAAGAGTAGGGGACATTCCCGGTCTCCTGGCTAACATTCCCCTTCCCATAAACTGGTTCATACAATTATCCAGGCTGTGTGTGGGTGATGATGTGCGATATGGCCGCCACTACACATTCAGTCACTTCACTACCAGTCTAACATTGCTTGTAAAGCACTTTGGGATATACTGTGTATGAAAAGTACTATATAAATGCTGATTCTTCTTCTTCTTCTTCCTCCTCTTCCACTTCTTCTTCTTCTTCTCCCAGATGGAGTCTTTTTCACAAAGAGACATTACGAGTCATATTTGCAATACTAAAATTTTACATCTGGCAAGCACAGTGTAAATGGTTGATACAGTAACAACATATAACACAAGAAACACTACCCTGGTGGTCTAGTGGAACCCCCTGCCCGTAACAGTGATCATGCGGAACATGAATAATGGGTAATCCCTGGTTCTGTGTGGGTGGGGGGTAGGGGTGTCAGTGGATCACCAGGGCATTTCATTACATGATTTTACCATGATCGCGGCAACGGGCGGGGGGGTTCCACTAGACCACCAGGGATGGTCATATTGTCATTTATCGGAGAATTAGGGACTCAGGTGGGGGGGACAACTAGACCATCAGGGATGGTCATGTATCATACTTTTCAGGCAAACAGGGACTGGGGGGCACTAGACTACCAGAGATTTCTTTAGGAACATATACCATGTGATCATGGCTATGGGGTGCGGATACCCCAGGATCCCCACAGCACACATCATGCTGCGCAGGGTGCCAGGTGCAAGTCGTCGGGCTGCCCTGTGCAAGGCATGCAAATGGGGCGATAATGACATGCAAATGGCCCCATATGTGCTTTGCATATTTTATGGCTTCATTTGCATGCCTCTGTTGAATATCGCTGGTGATGTGCCTAGTGCAACTGCACTTGTGCTGGCGCATCCCTGTGCTCCCTATCTGTGGCTTGCGCTGGTGCAGTGCCATTGCACCATGTGCAGTCTGTGCGCTGACCATGCCATATTCAACGGTGCTGCACCATGGCACATCCCTGTTGAATGCGCCTGGACCTGGCCCCGGCGCATCACAGTTGTGCTGCACCCAGGCTTGTGCCACTGCCTGGCACAGTCTGAATATCCTGGCCCAGGTGTATGAGAAAAACAAGAACATTTTGCTTACAAGGACAAGCTTATGGACACCATGTGAGACAATTCTAACTGGATAAACAGCAAAAGGATTAGAGAAAAGACAAGGAGTTTGAGTTATGGAATTATAAACCCAATGGTGATTGAGCTGAGAATAACCAGATCCCAGTAAGGATTAAAAAGATATGGAAGACCAGTTAAAAAGAAAATGAACTGAAATGATTGAATGGATCGATATGAATGCTACTTTCCCTACACCCCAACAAAATTCCCCTACTCTCCTGTAGTTGCAAACTATATACCACAGAGATGCAAAACATGTTACAAACATGTTTTAAATATTGCCTGGAGAAACTTGCACTGGGTAACAGATTTGAATGTGCCAATTACTTACCTCACCCCTCGCCCCCCCTTATTGGTCTATTAATAAATGAATTTGTTGTATTTCCTTTTTCCCCTGTTTTTTTTCTCCATCGTTTTGTTTCAATATCAATATGTACAAAAACTGATAATAGCAGATGACTACATTTTCTTTGTTACATAAATAGGTTATATCCTTGTGGGTCTTCTTTTCTTATGTATTGTGTTGTGTAAATTGTGCTTTGTATGATTTTTCTTTCCCTAATAAACTCCCCTACTCTCATGTAGGGGCAACCCTTGACCACCGATCCAAGATGGCAGACGATATGGAGGCAGGCGACAATGCTGCTCTGCTCCAGGCAGCTGGGGAATTTTCCTCTACCCCAGTCATTGTTTCCTTAGAGGCTTCAGTGTTGAGAGACATCAGTGCTATGTGTGTTCCTGCCTCTAGTGGCCCAAAAGCTACAGCCAATTCAGAGTGTGGATGTTTGTCTTGTTTCCAGGATGTTTAGACAGTGCTGCACTTGCAGAACGATCATCAGCAGGAGGCTTTGTTAGCCCAGCTTCATGTGGTGTAGCTCTTCTTTTCCCGGGAGGTATAATCTCTAAATGCAGACTTTCAGCCAGTTTCTCTGCCTGTACTACAGTCAGTGGCATTGCTGACTGCTTTTGTCAAAGCAGCGGTTGCTGCCAAACATAGAAGTGAATGGCTTGTACATCATGGCCCAGGTGCTTGTACGCCCCGGAGGAAAGCATCTATCACTAGTACTGAGTGCTAGGCACTCTGGACACCAGAGAAGGCCATCATGGAAGTGGTCTGGACACTGACCGGGAGTGTGACATGGGTTCTAAACATCATGGACCCTGTGGTACAGTGGTACCATGAAACAGAAGCTTGCATGCCTGCAGCTCCTCCTCAAAACCTCTGCCTGCAAGCCTTACTGTTACTCCAGTTATACCTTCTAGGTCATCATCAGACTCTGATCCCACTCAGGTTTTGGAATGGTGGGTCAGCCCTTGCCTTCACCACAGCCCACCTTACCCTCCTCATTCACAGTGTCCCCTGAACTATTGACTGCTTCACCCCCCCACTTTCTTGGTGGAACAGGCATCCCTGGCTCCCGTCCAACAGATGGGAGAAGAACTCATTTCCTTGGTCTCCATGGTACTGACCCCTTCAGATGCTGCAGCACAATTGGAGCCTGCTTCATCCCCCCACACAGAAGCCTATTCAGCTTTCCCCCGACCTAGGCAATTTACAGACCTATTCCAGGCTTGTGGGAACCCAGTTCTAAGCCACAACGTTGTTCGCCTCATCTATAAAGGTGGCTTGGACCTCTGCCCAGAAAGAGTATATGTGGCTAGGAAATTATTAAAAGTCTCTTGCCTGTTTAGGGCATCAGACATATATGCTTTGATAAACATAGGAGACTCTAGCAATGATGTCAACTTTAAACTTATCTCTGTACTGAATAAATTCTGTGCCCATTATAACACACATAAAGATTTTCCCTTATGGACCCCTTCTTGGCAATCCCTCTCACATGACCTACAATTACAGTGTTTTTTAGGAATAGGGGGGTGAACATAGCAGATATTTTGAGCTGGTTGCACAGAAGGTGTGAAGTTCTGGATTGCTCAGAACCTTTGATTGACTCTGAACAGACCTGAACTGGGGGATGGTGAATCTGAGTTAAGTTGATGCAGTAAGATCTTGAGGATTTGCACTTGCCTTAAATTTTTTACTTGAGCAGGAATAGGTGTACTTTTTTCTACCAGGGCCAGCTCAAGTCATGCTTTAAATCTGGCTCCCACACCCACATTAGTAATGTCTGCAACAGTGCTCGGTGCAGCCATTGCCTAATCTTTGGCCATTTGGCTAAGGATTACCCAAATGGCTTCTGTTGTAACTTATGTGAGAAAAGGGGACATTCTTATGTGAAATGTCCCTGGGCATCCTGTAACAAGGGTTCTGCCCTCTCCCAGGAAGACATATTCTCATAAGCACAGCAGAATACCCAACCCCTGACCTGGCCAGTGGTCCAATTGTGGACTAAGGGTCCCTCTTTTCAGTCCATAGGTGAGAATTGATGGTTTTGAACCCTAACAGTGAATTTCCTCACTTTTGTCACTGTGGAACAACCCTAACTGATGCATTAAATGGAGTTTTTTGCCATGAATATCCTGTCTTTTTCAGAAGTATCACTCACATGTACATGATTAATAGTCCTAAGAATAGTGCACATACATATAAAACAATGTTCCAGTGTCAGATATATTTCAACTGTTGTGGTTGCATTTACTCACATAGTCTTAATAACTTTATTAATTGTCATTTCTCATTCTCGTTCCATGTAGTAGCTTTAATGTTACAGTGTCTTAATCATTTTGTTTGTGAGCACATATGTAACTTTGAAAATGTGCAGAACTAAAAGACAATATAACATGACATGGACACTATTAGTTCATGTACTGAACAAATTGATATGCTACTATAGTAACTTGAAATTTCATAGAGTGATTCCACTACCAACTGAGGTCGTACAATCAATCATGTGAACAGCGGTGGAAGAGGTTTGTTGTACTGAATACATATACTGGACCACCAGGGCTATGTTCGGGGGGGGGTTTACTGCTTACATCCCAAGAATGGTAATTTCAGTGCACTGGACCACCAGGGTATGTTCAGAGGGGGTTTACTGCTTACATCCTGCTAACGGGAGTTTTGCTCCACTAGACCACCAGGGCCATGTTCAGGGGTCAGCTTTACTGTTTACATCCGTGAATGGGATTTTAAGTCCACTACACCACCAAGGCTATGTTCCACAGGAGTGGTGTTGTGTCTCACACTGATACACCCTGAAATCAGCTTTTCAGTATGCTGGACCACCAGGGATATATTCACAGGAGGACTGTTTTTAAACTAGAGCAGCCCATGCTCAGGCTTGTGGGGGAGGAATATTTCTGCTGTTGCCCACAATAGGCCCAGTGGTGGGGTGGTGCTGGGAATTGTCACTCTTTTGACCACGATTAGGCTGCATGACGGAACATGGAGTGGGTTGGGGGCCAGCCACAGCTGTCAGCTGCTGTGTCGTGCCATGCAATTCAGCAGTTTACCTCTACGTGATTGTTGACTTGAGCATTTTTTTGGCCTGAAAGTTGTGCAAGCGCAGGTTGCAGGTTGTGCCTTCACAACTCTACACAGACTTGCTGAATCTCAGGCTGTGCAGTTAATGCATGGTTGCTCCCCCTGCAGTTCATCATGCATTCATTTGCATTGCACTGTTACTCAGCATGTTTTCTGTGGTGCAACTGCCTCCTGCTGAATATCGCAGAATGGAGCAAGTCTTGACTTGCGCAGGCACTACCCTTTTACACATGTCGCAACCCTTTTGAATATCTGGCCCATAAAGTATTATACCAATAGAAGGAAGGCATTTGTCACAGAGACTGGTGGCCCCTTTGAATGAGGTCCCCTTGTCACTTATTTGTCCTAAATCAAAGATGCTTTTTAAAACTCAGCTGTATATAAATGTTTACGAAGTAAGCTAACATGACTACATAAGAGATATTGGCTGGGAACAGCTATAGCCGATTCTTTTGTGTCTGGCCTCCTCCACTCCCTTGAAATTTTGTATTAACCTTTCTATTAACTATCTTTATATTAGGGATAACAATACTGCCACATATACCCAATGTTAAGATGATATGGTTATCACAATTGCCTAAAAATGTTGCGGCTTGAATGTCACACTTTTTCTCTTGAATATGAATAAGACACCAAACACAAGAGAGTATATTATAAATAATTTTACTATTAAAATATTTCCAATATAAAAACTGAGAAACAAAAATATTTTTTTCATACATACAAAAAATATATTTTTATAAAAAATATATACATACAATGGAAAAAAAAGGTGTGTATTACTCCATACACAACATATAAATTAAATAAAATTTTGTTTTTTCATAATATTCATAAAAACATATAAAATATTTTTTTATTATTTCACTTCACTCAAAGACTTGTGAGAGGTGTGTGCACTGCATCAGGCAATCCAGGCTGGATGCTGGATTCAATGTGGAGGCGCAAAAAGAAGTAGAAGCTGTTGAGCCCTCTGGAGATGATACCGGACCTCTATGAAGGGTGGCCAGTCTCACCCAGGGAAGCTGCAGGAACAGTTGGTAGCTGTGGAGGTGAAGCACTGCTATGTGCAACAGCACCATCACCCACTGCCACGACTGGCTCAAGGACGAGGTTCACAGTCTGCTGCTGTGCATCCAAGAGAGACTGGATTTTGTCCAGCCTCTCAAGGATGACAGCGTTCTCCTTGCGCAGACTGCGAACCTCGTCAGTGAGCCGGCTGTAGCAGCGGCAATGGCCTGTGCATCTACGCAGTCGCCGGCACCCTACAAACAAAAAAAAACCCAGTTATGATGAATATATAACACAAATTAAACAATTACAACTGTAAAATATTTCACTTCAAATATTTCTTATCTAATACAATATCAGAAATGCATTCATTTTAAAGTAATGATAATAGTTTAAACTATGATGATAAACTATTTATTATACAATGTGGTAAATCCGATATGCCGAATTCTGCCTCCTGAGTGGTTGGCTGGCACAATGACCACCGTGATAAATCCTCCAGTGTACCCACTGGAAGAAGTGCCAGTCAACCTTACACCGTGCTAATCTGTCAAATTCACTTCAAACAAAACTGCCACAGTTTATCCCGGTGCCACTTCGATAAAACACCCCGGGAAATTTTTAGCTAAATGACCTCCTCTTTCGAAGTGTAGGGAGCTCAGTGAGTTATAACGCAGTTAAAAAATATAAACAAACAACATTCTGCATTGTATAATAAAAATTTATCCTCCCAGGGTGTGGGTAACCTGGAGGATTTAACACCACTGGTGTGACTCGGTCACTCAGCTACGACTCGTGACCGAATCACACCAGCCATGGTAAATCCTCCAGTGTACCTACTCCCTGGAGGGATGAATTGCTTAAGTATCTAATTTGTCTCTCTGTCATGCTTGACTATTGATATTATCTAATAAGCTCACAACATAAAAAAATGTATGCTTAGCTGTGGCTTATAGTGGTACTCTTAGATTTCCTTTCACTACTCAGAACTATTCTGTATGTGCATACTTTAGCATTATTTACACTACTTTTACTCACATACACTCTCACAGGCATCTTCTTACAACGTCCCAAAAAGTTATTTCGAGCAACAGCCAAACCATCATATAGTCATGTTAAAAAAACACTGTTTTAAAGAATAGTTGCTCATTCAAACTATTACACTGTGTGTTGCTAACCCATGCATCATTGAACAATTTAGCAATCTGATCTATGTCGGCCAATATCTAGGACAGTTTCACTACTCAGCAACTTCTTTACATAACACCCAACCCAGAAACACGAACCATATAATGTAGTGGCATTTGCACCACTGCAACCTGTCATAGTACTGCATTTTAATTAAGCAATAATGCCTGACAGTGTAGGCAGTATTGGGAATACCGGACCAGACAGGTGCGTAATGAGGCCCGACGTCGCAGGTGGACGGCCTTATACCTCCTGGCCAGTCTGGTTTTGATCAATACCGCCCATCCTGAAGGGCATTATTGTGCTTAGAAAATGGGCCATGGCACTATTTTTATCAAAGAAAAAATATTTAAATGTTTTAATGTGAAAACAGCTTTTTTTTTTATTTCTTTTGTAATAAAATAGTTCTTCCGCATGTCTCCTAGTCGTAGTCCTGTAGTTGTGGTTTTGGAGCCTGTTGCCATGTTAACATAACCACCCCCCACCGCACACAGGACTACAGACTCTTCGATCAAGATATGTTTAATAAATTTGTCTGTTCCTTGTCCACCACTAGCACAGCACCGGCCCCTCTCGCACAGCTACGACCCTGGTGATGCTGAGCTTAATACAAATTCCCAGTTCAAATGTGTCTGGACTGCCATTTTCTCTTCTACCAGCAGAGGCTGTACATGATTTCCGAGCTGCGCCACACTACCGTTCCGTGACGCTACAGCTTCCCAGTCAGACCAAACTAATCCCACAAAAGTAGAGTGAAGCTTCTGAGCAGGAAACAGTAGACCGGTAGGGCAGAGATATAGAAGGGATCGAGGAGCAGTGAATCTTCAGCTAGTGCTGTCTCATTTAGGAACAGAATCAGTGCTGAGAGGGCGCCATCAGAATACCGGTGACTGCTGTGGTTGACGATCCTAAAAATGCAGGACCACAGTCTTGGCAGGTGGGTAAGTGACATCTGGGGACGTAGCTTAAATGAAAGTCATCGGTAGTGCAGCTACGGCTACAATTAAACTGTAATATGGAAAAGGTGTTAAAGTAAGCTGAGCGCACAACATCCTAGCGTTGTTTTAAAGACTAACATCTTTAAAAGAAATCTAAATCAATACGCTTCTGCACCAAATGAATTCGCCTGACAAAACTTGTTGAGGAACAGTGAGAGTGTGTGTGTGTTTGTGTGTGGTGGGGGGGCAGTGTCTTTTTGAGACAGCTTGTCATTAATGGGCCAATATGTCTCACTAAGTGACAGAAAAAAAATGGCAGTGAGTTCAAATTTATTTAGATGTTTTTAGCCAATGAGCAACCTGCGTGGCAGAGGGATACTTGAGTGGGTGAGAGAGTACTGGGCTGATACTTTTTTTTTGCTGGGCATGTATTGAAAGTTAATGCACCCCCCTGGGAAGGGTACTAGTCAGTCAGATGCCACGAAATAAAACCCCATTTTCTAAGTGTGGTGAGACAACTTCCATAGTGCTATTTAGAAACGTATGATATTCATAGGGTGAACGCAAGCAGTCACATCATCACCTCCATTATTAGTTTTATCGACATTGCCTCAGTTCATGGTCACCTTTAAAAAAATGCACACATGTGCCAGTGCACTGAACAGCATCGCACCACATTGCAGAAGTAAGCATTAGGCTGGGAAGGCTGAAGACATACACACTGCACAGCTATTCACTTTCAATGGGGAAAAGGGCTCATGAACACTATAAGGCACACTTTTAAATTTGTAGATTGAGAAAAAAACAAATTAAGCATTATTTTACACTTCATGCAGTGCACAACATTTATGTTACTACAATATCCTACCACCATGTTTGTGTTTTTGGGGTGGTTGGGTATCTGTAGTGATCAATGCATTACCACCCTTACAAGGTCACATCACACGTAAAGTAAGTTAGGTTAACAGTGATTCACCCACCCACAACAAACAAAAGAAAGTGGTACTCCCTCAGCAACGAAGCTCTGTCGATCACACACCAAACTATTTAACATTTGCAGTGAGTATCCAATAGACAGTGCACTCCCCCTATCATACAGTAGGACTGCAACGTGTGATTCTCAACAGGAGCATTGATCACCACAGAATGTTGACAACCCTATGGTACTTCTCAATGATGCAGATAATATCAACAACAGATTGTCACTTACGTGGTGGGCTGGCGCCGGCTTCCTGCTTCACCTCCACACGTTCCACGACAGCAGCTTCCCCGGGCTGTATTAAAGGAAACAAGAAAAAAATGATCACATTAATACATGAAATATCAAGGTAAAAGTGTTAGTCTTAAAAACATAAATTTCTTCAATAACGTTTTTTAAGAAACATAACTCACAAATATACTGTATGCACTGCAGAACAAGTAGTGCCTGACCATGAATCACAATACTTATAACATTGTCATAATGCATGGCTGAGACACATGAACATCCTAAAAACATTACATTTATGTTCAGTTTACATACATGCATACCTAATAATATGGCACTCTGTTCCTTTAATAGTTAAAAAATGTGAGTTATAATTAAAAAAACACAAACACAACGATAATGTCACTGTTCACTCAATGACCCTCTAGCTGAATGTAGCAGGCATGGATGTGTTATTAACCATAATTCCCCTACAGGGGTATAAAAACAAATTAACAAATGTAGATATTCTATTATGCACATTTATAACTATTACAATAATAAAAATGAAACATTGGAATGACATATATAAATATTAACTAAATACAATCAAGAGACATGTCATAATTCGCATCAGATAATTTAGCAGCACGCCATTGAATTCCACCGACACACCTACAACACTACAATAACATTAGAATTTGTTATCTATTACTCATTATACAATGCAAGAAAAAATCCTGTACTCTGATTCCTCACTCTTGGGCAGGACCCGTGACATTTATCAGTACAACATTACGGGTCTACTCTCAGCCTTACTGTGAACCTGCTGATCATCATGATCATGTGGATCATTTGCTTGATTGTTTCGTCAGCTCTTAAAAACAAAAATATTTTCCCAGACAGAAACATCTGTAAAATTATTTTTCTTTCTGTATAACTACGAGCCATTGCATTATAGCAATAATGCCCAACAGGGTATGTGTCGTTTAGGATAGCGTCACGCCTCAGTTGTTGGGCGCACTCGGCCTGCGTCCTTGTGCGCAAGCACCCGGGGCGTGACGTTATCCCAGCACAACACACACTGTTGGGCATTGTTGCTTAATTGTACATTGAACTCCTCCAACAAAATTAGCAGAGGAGAATACCTGCCCCCCCACAACACCACATCTACTGCTATGCACACCCATACATTGTCAGATTCATGAAGAATATTATCCCACTGACATCTGTAGTACTACCAGTTTGTTATGGTAGTACAGTATCTTCTGCCATGGTGGCAGTGCACAATCATTTGAGTTGGTAAACACCTTTTTCTAAGTATTTTGGGTGCATATTCAAGATAGTTAACCAAACGCCATGCACCACTGTAGCTCCCGCCAAACGTATCCCTGATGCTACACTGCCGTGAAATGCCCGATCTCATCCATAATTAAGCAATAATGCCCGACAGGGTGTGTGTCGTGCTATGATAACGTCACACCTCAGGTGGTTGGGCACGAGGCCACAGTCCGAGTGCGTTCAACAACTGAGACGTGACGTTATCCCAAACAACACACACCCTGGAGGGCATTATTGCTATAATACAATGGGTCATTCTTATGCAGAAGAAAAAATAATTGTAAAGATGTTTTTGTGTAGAAAAAGTTTTTTGTTTTTTAACAGCAGACGAAACAATCAAGCAAATGATCAGCATGGTCATCAATCAAATGATCAGCATGCTCATGCTGATCAGCAGGTTCACAGTAAGGCTGAGACTAGACCCGTGATTTTGTACTGATTAACATCACGAGTCCAACCCAATACTGACCAATCACAGTCCAGGATTTTTTTCTTGCCATTGTATAATGTTACGTAACCTACTAAATGTATCCCTTCAGCTCAAGAGCTGAAAAATGCCCAATTGCAGCCAGTTAGTTAGAAACTCAACCCTTACCTGAACATATACGTGCTGTTCTACTCACTGAAATGTCTATTTGTTGTTAGTTAGCGTAATCCCCCTCATCTGAAGATAGGCGTGGTGGAGTAGGTCTTGCAGGATATGTCACATTCCTTTATGTATCATAAAGCTGCACCGCAGTATTGTTCCCCCATGCCTGCAGCCTGTTACGCCACCCCACACAATTTCTCATGGAACAACAGACCTGAATGGTAATATCATGCAAATCACATCATGACAACATACAAATGTGCCCACACTGCATCTTGCAATGATGATAATACCACATTTCATGTCAGATTTCAAATAGTGCCCCAGAGATAGAGCTGTCCAGCTAATTTGCACAACACAATTCCTTTCGTGTATCAATGACACAATTTCAATATCACACACTTGTGTCATGAGAAACCCTCATTTCTTATTTGAAAACAACCTAGGAACTTTGTAATAATAAAGTCTTACCGTCAGACTCTATCACGATGACACTCTCAGTGTCTGACTGACCACCCTCCACAGCTTCGGTTGCTGCTGGCACTACCTCGCTCGCAGCTGGGGAACGCCTCCGATGTCCTACAATAAATCCAAAACAAAAACATTTGAATGTTAGCTGTAAATCAGACAACATTTTTTTAACACTGAGAGCAACACCTGTTAAAAATACTACTTTCTAATTTCTATCACGACGTTGTTACTGTATTCAATCTTTGATTATACAATGCAAGAAAAAAATCCTGGGCTCTGATTGGTCAGTCTTGGGCTGGACCCATGATGTTAATCAGTACAACATCACAGGTGTTATGTTAATCAGTACAACATCACGGGTATAGTCTCAGCCTTACTGTGAACCTGCTGATCAGGATGACCATGCTGATCATTTACTTGATTGTTTCATCTGCTCTTAAAAAAAAATATTTTTCCACCCAAAAACATCTTAAAAATTATCTTTTTTTTCTCTATAACAATGAAGCATTGCATTATAGCAATACTGCCCTCCAGGATGTGTCTTGTTTGGGATAACGTCACGCCTCAGTTGTTGGACACACTCGGACTGTGGCCTCGTGCCCAACCACCTGAGGCACGACGTTATCACAGCACGACACACACCCTGTTGGGCATTATTGCTTTATTGATATATATATATATATATATATATATATATATACATAGACTAAGCACATACAAAACAATGTTCAAAACGATTTTCAAAATATTACTATGATAATACAAATAAGGCACTCTGACTGTATATATCAATGGTCACTGAATCACTGCGTGACTGATGTAGTACTCAGCTGTGCCTCATACCACATAACACCAGTAAGCACACACTTACACAACATTGAATAATCACTACTGATGTCTCATTGCTTATTTATGCATGCACAGATATGAAAACTGCACCATTCCGAATCACCAGCCCTGCGCTGCTCACAAAACATTTGCACGGGTGTGTCCAGGGTAATATTCAATCAAATAGTGCTATGGACCAACTTGTTTGACTATCACCCCCAGCCACAGCCACTGGACATGTCGCGCTGCAACTTGCGCCACCACAAGTTGCCAGAGTTGAGCATAAAATTTGCAATGGCAGAAGTACCATTGCGCTATGCACAAATTTCAGATATTCAAAAGCTGGCATGCAAATGAGACAATAGTTTATACAAGACGAACGTGGGATAATGTACATCTATTTATGGCCCCATTTGCATTCCATTACAATGTAGGTGCATGATGCACAAGGATTTGCACCTCGCCACCCTACTAGGCAGCAGGTGTTGGAGACCAATGCACCCTGCAACCCAATGACACACACTATCTCTCTGTCGACATTTACCCTCCCCTAGACAGATCCTGAAGCCCAATCACAGGCAATAAAGTAACATGGCCCCCCACCCACTCAGCTACCGACGCCCCATCACGGGCAATACAGTAACATCATTCATAAATATGGAGTGTCATTTACATTATGGGCTGCACGTCCATTGGCTATAGTTCGGCATCAATGGGCATGCAGTCGTACCAAGCTGTAATTCGGCAGGCAGCGCGGCAGCATGCGGGTGGGATGCTGCCGCCCACCACCTGCAAAGGGGGGAGCAGTGTAGAGGGGCTTCATACAGGACTGGAGGGGCACTAGGCACCAGGCTAACTTATTGACGTGGTACTAACTTGACATTCTGCCCACAATCAGACATTACAATCCACTAGACCACCAGGGAGATATTTTGGTTGAGAAGGGTTTCACATTCTGCACATTATCACGCACTGTGGAAGTGATACATGTTCTGGCCATGATTGTGCTTCTGGAGATGTGTGAGCAGGGGAGGTCATGTTACTCTATTGCCCTCGATCACACTGTGGGAGATCGGTAGGGGGGGCATGTAACTTTATCCCTGCAGGCGGGCATCAAGAGATGTGCAGGTTGGGGGTATGTTACTATATGCACACAATTCGGCTGGTGGGGGGCACAAGAACCAACTACAGGTCCAGCCAGGACTGGCAGTTGCTGTGTTGTACCCTGCAATACAGCAGCTCACCTGTAGGTGGCCGACAACTTCATTTGGTGGGGCTCCAAGTTGTGCAGCCATATGTTGGGGTTGCGCATGCACAACTATCTACAACCACACTGAATATTGTGTTGACAGCTTATGCATCATTCCTTCCTCCTGTTAACCATGCATTCATTTCCATTGATCTTCAGCACAATCTGTTGTCAATGACACAACTGCCTCCTGGCATGTCGCACAATAGTTTAAAGTTGGACTTGCACATACACAACCCTGTTCACATGGAGGAACCCTTTTAAATATGTGTTCCACACTATAAGACGTTTTTCACTAAGTCTGAAAACATTCACAACTATAGTTAAAAGTTGTGCTGATTTACTTACGGTGAGTAAGGCGCCCCGCACTTGGCTTCCCAGCAGCTCTCCCACATCCATGAGCGAGGTAGTACCAGCACGGTCGTTGTCCGTATCACCTCCCGCTCTTTAGTACGGAGAACCGCGTGTTTAACAGCTCTCCACTTCTTTTAATTGCACAACTGATTTGTTTTTTACTTTAAGTGCAATATATAAAAAACTATTAACGTGCCTCCACATTGAATCCAGCTTCTGGTTAGTACTCCTCATCAGCACACGGGCATTCCCCCAGGCCTGGACTGCCTCAAGCAGTGCACACACCTCTCGCAAGGTCCACTGCCTCATCTTAGTTGATCACTCTTACTAGTTCTGAAATACAAAACCCAAAAAGATGCACATTAGTATCATGTAACAATATTCATCATTTCTTAAACAAATTCTATACAATAGTAATTAAATTACATCAAAGACCACCTGTCCTTCAAGATAGCAGAAACACAGATCAGTACCATAATAGAACAAAAAAAAACAGGATACAGCCACCTTGACAGTAAAAGCAACTGCTAGTAAACTAACATGCTATGCTCTAGTCTCATGCGTTGGAGTAACTGTATCAAACATCAAATTTGGGATATCCTGACATACTGTATCCATCTGTACCATAGTGAAATATTCGCACAACATTGTAATGTGATATCAAACACAGATGAACCACACATCACAGAACTGTGTTTTATTGAACTCGTAAACATACATTACTGGTACACAGGCCTTGAAATAACATACTCTCCACCCAGCTCGGACACCTGCTTTTTCATTGGGACAGGCGTTTTACTTTTTGGCCTGTCCCTTAGACAGGCAGTTCTGATTTACAACTTTGCCACACATATTAGGCTCCTAGGCCCCAAACACAGCACTCTATATAGAAAAAAGGGATGTCAGGACCTCATGATATGAAAATGCACCACAGGAGTCGAAATAAGTGGGCACTGACCACTAAAATGCACTTCAGTTTTAGTAATTGCCACCTGCCGCTTAAAAGGCAGCAACTTAAGGGCACTCCTAGTAGCTCCTCATGTGTCTGTCCTGCGTAGTAAATAAATTAGACACGGTAGCCAAAATGTAATGTGGGTGAGTCAATCCATCAAGCAGGACCGGAAAGGGGTATAAAATATTTTTACATGCTTCTGGAAAGCCAAAACTCCTACAGATGAAACTTCATGAGGGCGAGTTAGCTAACACAAAATGCTACAGGGTGTGATTCAATTATATCCTTCATGCTCTACTGTTCAAGGATGTTTACCACAGTTCATTTGTACAATACCTTACCTGTAGCCTACCACATCATGATTGTTTTCTCAGAATGAAAAACTACATTTATTCAGATATGCACTTTAACATTCTGTGAAAGGAATCATACTGTGACAGGTCACAGGTATTATCAAACAGTTATCACTGTCAAACATCCTTCAACAGTAAACCAGGTAAGGATATATTCTCGTACAACCTGCCAAACTGTGAAAAAACACTCAAGCATTAGTTCAGCAAAGCATGCAGAGAAATTGGCAGACACTCACTTCACCATGGCGAGCTAGACTACTGCATATCATGAAATCTATTTTTTGACCACATTAATATGGTTCTGAAAAGAACCTTTGTGTATACTATCATATTTCCTCAAACAGTCTCACAATCTTAAAGGACTTTCAGGATTCCTCTTGAAGGTCTCCCAGAAAATGCAATTGCCAGCATGCGAGAAATGCACACCATCTGGTAGGAATAGTCAATCATTACAGAATTTAATTTGGGTGATTTATAGTATGCATTCCATGCATGCGAAAAAGCAGTGATTTGTACATTTACTTTTCATGCAAGCTCTGTCAATCAGATACATTTGATGCTCTGCTTGCCAGACTGTACGCTCTGTAATATCTGAAAATATGATAATACAGGCAGGCAATATAGACATAATAGAAGCAAGGTCCAATTTGCTTCCATTAAATCTACCCATCGTTTTAAACCCAAATCATTGCCTCCAAGATGGATTAACAGTATGTCAGGAGGAGAGTGAGTTCTCAAGTTGTGCATGGTTGGCATAAGATGTTTCCATCTCATTCCACCATGACCAAACCATTTAACATAGCACTGGGAGCTGCAAGTCCCTTCCAAAATCACTATGAACTGCAAACTCAGCTGCTCGCCTTATGTAACTGCTTCCAATAATCCACAAAACTTTTCCTATTTTCTGCCATTCTAAGTTTTTTACCCAGAACTGCACAGAAAGCTACTAAGAAAGGGACTGTTCACCTGCAGTAACCAGACAGCACTGAAAATCAAACTGATATTTTCCTCCTTATTTCAAACTAGCTTCACTGCATTCAGTCAAAACACACACATTAAAAAAAACATTCGCTCCTGCTCTGGCTTCATGAACCAATGTAAGTCATGCACTCAGTATTAATAGACTATGTCCCTGCAAAAATCTAAAACCACTGAGAACTAAACAAAATGCATGCTTTTCATAGGCACTTTTAAACAATTACAACATCAGAAAGAAGTCTGATTGGTTGCGTTTCATCAAACAACTCCACAAGCACCCTCCTATCTCCCTCCATTTGCAGCTGTATCTGTACAAGTGAGTACCAACTTCTTTCTTACTTTAAACTATTTTCTCTTAAGAATATAACATGCCACATAATAACTATTAACATCATCAGATTAAACACCCAAAAATGTTTTGATTAATAATATGTACATGTTCTAATAAGTTCTTTAAATACTAGAAAATATGATGTGAAGATAGACTGTACTTACAGTTTGAACTGGTAATCTCTCGCAATTTTCAAAATGGATCTTGTTTTCTTCTTCTTCCCTGTTGTCCGTCACTGATTGGTTCTCAGAAGTGGCCTGACAAATCTTTAATTTCATTGGTAGATCTATCTGTCACTCAAACAGACTATTTAATCATTCGATAATGAATGTTTCAGCCACTCCCAAGTATCACATTAACTTTACTTTCGAATGCACGAAAGTACATTTGCGACACTTTCAATAGCACGAAAGCAAAATTTGCGAAAGTGTCGAACTTCGACAGTACTTTTGCCCATAGTGTCGAACGCATCAAGGCACATCTATGGCTAATTCTAATGCATGAAAGTATTTTTTTTTCGACACTTTCGTGCTCACGAAAGTATTTTTCAAGAATTGGCCATATATTGACACAGTTTCACATTTTATGGAAAAATGACTTAATTATCAATTGTAAACACATAATCTGCTGCATAACTGCCTCAATCTCAGCGCAGTGCAGATATTTAAGATTTACAATGCTTAATACGTACCCACAAACTGTGCAGCGCACACTTGCAAAACACTTATTTGTTGTATGTTTTACACTCAAAAGCCCTCATATATCCATCGCACGACTTCTGCTCATTACATTACACTCTTATATGTAAAATTTCTACAGAATAGTCATTTCTCACATCGACTCATGTAAAACGCAGCCCATAAACATAAACACAGTATCATCAAGAAGCGACAAATTTAATCTACACTATTCAGAACATTGTCGTCTGAAGTTAACAATAACACCCTCCAGAGTGGGTAGTGTAGGGAAAAAGCAAACCAACCAGAGGTGTAATGAGACCCAAAAACACAGGAGGAAGTGCTTATAGGATCTGGAAGTAACACTATTTCCCTATATCAGCCACCCTGGAGGGTATTATTGCACTTAGAAAATGTGCACTGTAAAGGAAAAAATGGAGGAAAAAAGTATTAAAAAATAGATATAAAAATACTAAATGAGCTTCAAACAACTTTTATGATTAAGTAATCCCTCTGGCTGTTTTGATTTCTATACTATTGGGGACTCCATTATGTGACAGGGCACTTTGTTGGCATGCACTTTGTGACTGAAGCTACCAGACAGGAGGGCTCTGAATCTGCAATCAAAGATACTGGGTGACCGCTCATTGAAGATTCTTTTTGTAAGGTACCTGTACCTGCCAGTAGTTTGGGACACGCGTAGATTAGTAAATACAGTAGAGGGACCTTGTGGCATTTGTTTTAGATTTTCTGAATAGGACTAGGCAACAGTCACAGCACTTTCCTAACTTACAGTGGCCATGAATGGAGACATGCTGCAAGCTTTTGCCATGTAATGGATTGCCCAGTCTTTGACAGACCATGATACACGGGCATTTTTTTTAGCAATTTGCTGTTAGATGTCATTGTTTTGAAGTTTTTGTATGAGTACTGTGCTTCTGTTGGGTTGTCTGTCTGTGTGTGTGTGTTTGCAGGGGGGTAGACATCATGGTCTTGTTCATTCATTTGCTTACCAAGTGGTACAAAATGGCAGGTGAAAAGCTTGAAGACTCGGGTTGGCAACAAATACACAAGTAATGCAGCACCCCTAATAGTAACTTCTTTTTTTGCTGGTATCTATTCAGAAATACCGACCCACTGAGATTGGTATCATAGCCAATCAGAAGGGTAAGATTTTCAGACCCATTTTCAAAAGCAAAATAGTAAAGTCTGAACTGAAAAGTATGACACAACACAAACTTACTAGTCTACCTATGAACTGCAATGCACAAGCTTGTAAATCAGAAATATTTAGAAGTTTCACACACACACATTTTTTAACAGATCAAATTTATCTGTCCAGAAATGCAGCCACAGTAGTTTTTAGACTGTGTTCCACACAGTTATTTCTGCAAGGAACTTCATCATTGCACAGCACATGTAGAGAAAAACATTCTTTTGCCATGTTGTGAAGAGGTCACAGCTCGAATTACAATACACAGCAGCACAAAAGACAGTATGTTACTACAATGCAACATCAACATTGAGATTTCGCTAACATGCAACCATATCTACCACCTGTGCCACACACACACACACTCACACAAACAATAATAGTGGCATATCCCCCCACGTAATTGTTAATATACTAATTGTTATACATTTAATAATGCACACTGTCACTCTGAATTTGTGGTCTACCATATACTTAATCATCAAACTGACTATCACATTACACGCAACACAGCATAAAACACATGTTCATACACAGATAAAAAATAACAGACATCATAATCGTAAGAACACACGTGTAGAAAAAAACATTCAAATCTCCACAGAAATAATGAGAATGAAAACATTTCTGCTATTACATAGCAGCTGTACAATGCACATTCATAACAGCTATCGTTTGCTTGTCTTTTCACCAAATTGTTAACATTCTTAACATGCTATTCTAGTAATACACATTACTATAAGAAATGAACTGAAGCATATTCTAAAACTTTTTTTTCTTTCTCATACAGGTGCCTGATACTTCTGTAAGATTGCTTACTGTCACTGTGAACTATAATACCTGAAAATGCCAACTAAATACAGACGTAGGTGTATCTCAAAACAAGAGCGGTATAATAGTACTACACTGTTGTATAAGGGCAACAAACAAAAAAGTAAAGTTACCCAAAAAAATGAACATCGAAAGACCATTACACGCAACAGTGACCCTACATCAAGTCACTGCACACAGAAACAAAAATCCCTAAAAAAAAAAAAAAGTATAACATCACAAATGTTGTGTCGATCTGTAAGACGAAACACAACTATCTTGAGTGTAACCATCAACATACGCTCAAATCGACAACGTAAAATGAAAAATTGTGACTTACAACTTAGAAAAAGAAAGTATTTCCGATCACTAGCAAGTAAAGCTAAGATCGAAAGACTTATTACTGCTGTACTACGGCACAGCCGCAAACAGATCAAGAGTCACCTTTCTCTGATGAATTTACGTCTGAAAGTACAAACATTTGTCAACAGAGCACTGTTTGTACTACAAAGATTGTGGCATAAGATGTCTCATGTCCTTGAACAATTCAGGAAACTTGTATATAGCATCAAAAAAAGGCTTCAACAGTATCCTTGTTTGACTGTTGACAACTTCTATGATGTCTTCACAGGACAGTGGATGCACACACAGCACTCAGAAGCATATTTCTGGGAAGAGTCTTATCATGACTTTACGAAACAACAGACGTTCAATATCGATGAGTCCGGCAAACTTAGAAATGTCCTCAGTATCTCTGATGACAATCAATTAGATACTGATGATGACTGTGGTCCAACCATAGTCTTGAATAAACGGCACTGCCTTACATGGTCATGTGATGCTACCTGCAACCGTAGGCAATCATCATTTCAAAAAGTAGAACAGTTTGTTAACCTATTCATAATAACAGATTGCAAAGAGAGACATAAGCTATTTACTGAAATCGACCATCGGAATACGGCCATATACTGGACTCATGGGTCACTCACTTGCATGTCTCGATACTGGTGTTTGTGATAGTTTTTTTCACAACATGCGGATGCTCGCAGTGCATCAGACAGGCATGCGAAACTTTGTCTACAGAGTATATGAAGTACAGCGAGCTGTGCATCAGTACACTTGTTTAAATGACTTATTGCAATCAGGTGACATGCACGATGCCATCACTTTCATGAAAAAAGTGCAACACATTCCTTCTGAGCCAGAAGCAGGAAATTTCCAGTGTCACACTTCAACAGAAAAAGCTGTTTCAGTGTTAGAAAACGACATTCTGAAACAGTACGGAAAGGAAATTGCTAAGTTTGAGATTTCAAAGTATCAGAAGTTTGATTCATGTGTGTCATGCGACCGCTGTTATGTAGCAAACTGTCACAGTCAACCTACAAACCTGGTCATCATACAATGACATGTGGTTACATCACAGCATTCTTGCTTCTAAAATCGACTTTCATCCACAAGACACCATTGTACTATGCAAACACTGTTTTTCAAAACTGAAGTGCAACACTTTGCCAGGAAGGTCAGTGCTAAACAACATGAAACAGATGTTACACCAACTGAGATTTCAAAATTGAATATGTTTGAATGTATTCTAATTCAGACAATGAAACCATTCCAAACGATTCTACGCCTGAACACAAAGACACGGAAGATTCCACAGAAAGAGCTTAGTTAGATCTCTAAAAGGGTTCTGTGATGTATCTACCACTTCCTCTACAGGAAAATGTTCAAGCTTATCTCAACAGAAAATAGCTATTGGTTCTAGTAAATGGTGTGCCTACAAAGGCCAAGGTCATCTGGCAAGATGTTGTCAACCTGCAAAAGGTAAAGCTTGCTCTGGCTTATTTAAAGAAGAACAATTCCTTTTATATAGACCTTGACATAGATCAAATGGCCAGCCTCTCTGTGCAACATGATCTATTAGAAAGTAAGCCAATCATTGAGAAAGTCACTATTAGACAAGTGACAATGTATGAACAGTACACATTCAGCTACTACATGGTAGAGATCCATTGGAGACAACATTGATCTCATCAAATGAAGCAGGTGGAAGGTGAGCCTGTCAGCATTTGGGAGGCAACACTAGAAGCACGCTGCTTCCCAGACCTATTTCAAAAGGGTCAGGCGGACGCCTAGATGAAAAAGAAGTCCAGGTACAGGGTGCTGAGTACCGCACCAGCCGTATCCTGAGCAAAGATGGCAAATTCAGACATAACATACAGTACTTCTTCCATCTGCTCTGGGAAAGTGAGCTTAGCATTCTGTCTGCATCTATAGCACATACCATTCGGCTAACAACTCCACTAGATGGAATTACAGCTGCTCAATTTCTGGAGAAATTGAAACAGAAAGATGAAAATGTGCAAGTGAATTGTCTTCCATACTTTCAAGCCTACGTGGCACCAAAGAATATTGGTATCGCAGACACTCGGAAGTGATGACAATGCTATGAGAGTATGGCGCAGCCACATGGTTTGTCACAATTAGTTGTGCAGAATATGCCTGGGACGAACTCATTGAACTGTTGAAGTGGGCAAATTCCGATGTCAAAGGCATCTCATCAATGACTATCGGAGAAATGTTTCACTTGATCCTGTGTCTGTCAGCAAGACACTTTCCAAAGCGCTTCCATGACATTCTCTACTCATCTTATCAAAGGACAATCCTCCTCTAGGCATTGTAGAACACTACTTTTGGAGGACAGAATATCAAGCACGAGGTGCCCCTCATATCCATATATTATTATGGATCAAGGATGCGCCATGAATCGGTGAACATGATGCAGCAGAAGTGCTGTCAATCATAAAAAAATATATCACTTGTCACATTCCAGACAAGTATGACAGTCCTACACTATGGAAGTTGGTTCAAAAGTTCCAGCGACATATCTGCACAAAATATTGCCGGCGAGCAGTGTGAACAAATCTCATTGGTACACACGATGTCGCTTTATTTCCTAGAAGAGTTTGTCAGAATGGTGCCATGAATGACCTTTTCTCAGCAATGCGACACCACTTGAAGGCAAAATCAACCAAGAGGGTATATGAGTTTACCCAGAGATGAAAAGAGGTGTATATCAATGACTACAACCCAACTCTTCTCCTGATGTGGCAAGCAAACATAGATGTTCAGTTTGTAGCTGACAACTCACTAGCCCTGGTTCGCTATGTGACTTCGTGACATAACAAACATGAACAGACTAGCTTGCAAGATCTTTTGGGAAGATATTGCCAGTTCAAGCAAAGCCTGACATCTCAGCTGTGGTCATTGGGTTTGAAGACTCTTTCACACAGAGAATGTGGAGCTTACGGGTCAGTGACTGCTTAATGGGTACATCTGTATCGGAAGTTCTGACGCTGTACGTTTCCTCAGTGTAAACTACAAAGAGAAATGGAAGTGTACTGATTCCTCATACCGAAATTGAGGAGCTTGTTGTCAACGCACCTTCTTCCAAAACATATCTTGAAGAATAACCTGATAGACACATACTACCCATGTAGACACAACAAGATGACTGATATGTGTCTGTTTGAGGTGGCTAAGTGGTATGACTACAAGACAGGTGTGTAGCACATGACTCAACACGCACATTTACAAAGGTCAATGGACTAGATGGCTGTCTTGTGAAGAGGAACAAGCCATGGCTTATAGATCACTGCAAACTGCATCTAGGACATCAGAGAGCACAGAACATTACTACTTTGCTCTCCTATTCCTATTTAGACCCTGGAGGAGTGAGTCTGAATTAAAAGGTGACTCTGACACATTCGAAGAACAGTTCAATCTCATTATGAGAATTTCTAAACTGACTACCTGCAAACATACATACAAAGACTAAAAGCTGAGAAGAACAGCTCGAGCAGGCAGAGAAGCAACTTCAGGAAGACACTCCAGTGAGTTCACAAGACAACCTTGATCCAGAAGGACAAGGTGTTCTAGGTGACCCTCTGCCGTTAAATGCCCCAGAACTGTTAATCACAGAATTGAGACAGCCATGCAACATGGCACACACTCTATGGTCAACCCAGCTGACGAAGACAAGACTAAATCAGCTGCAGCATACAGTACACTCCAAAGTGGTTGAAGCTGTCCAACATGGTATACTACATGAAACAAAAATGTGACTGCACTCAGCACAAACCACTACTAATGTTTGTCAGTGGTTCAGCTGGCACAGGAAGAGTTTCTGATTGAGCTATCACTTCAGAAATACAGACTGTGACAGGCTCTTCAATGTCTGTTGCTGGGACTGCTCCCACAGGACTAGCAGCATACAACATTGCGGAGTAACATTACTCCATCTCTTTATGTTGCCAGCTCTAACATGGAGAACTGAGAGTATCGTATACTGTCATTCAAGGTTGCATCTCAGCTCTGTCCCATGTTCACAAAGATGCAGCTACTCATTGTTGACTTAAATCAGCATGGTCTCCAATGTCATGCTAGCCTTGTATTCATCACGCCTACAGCAGATTCTAGGTACTGATGATGCAGTGCCATTTGGTGGCAAAAGTATACTTGTGTTGGGAGACCTTACAACTTGCACCAGTCAATGCAGAGCATGTATTCAAACTCTGACTGCCAAGAGCCAAGAATATCCTCGGGTTGCATTGCAGGCTATAACATATGGGAATTATTTACCTATGTTGGAGTTGTCTGAGCATCTTGCAAAGTGGTGACCTAGCTTACAAATCACTTTTAGATGAAGTCGCATGGGTTCTCTATCATCAGAACATGTTGTGTATTTAAATGTTCGAAAAATCGCAGTAGATAGTACATGCATAGAAACAGCAATAATGTCTTCAGCGACATTACTCTACTGCCAGACACATAGTGTGTCTTATGCCACGACTAAAGAAATGCACTGAATTCAACAATCTAATGCTACAAAAGAGAACCAAGAGATTGTCACTCTCCATGCAATTGATACAGTTATATGGCATTATTCTTAGTCGAAGCTAGTAGCAAAGATGACTGAACGCATTAGTAACTGAAGTCAGATGTTTCACGAACAGCTGGCCTAGAAGCTCTTTCACACTTTGTAAGAATGCACGTATCATGCTACTATAATCTAGATGTCGAACAAGGCATGGTAAATGGTGCCATGGAAACATCACTGACTTTATCTATAATGTACAGAAGACATTTATTCAGACACTTGTAGTGCAGTTTGACAACATGCAACACTCTGTACACATAGATAGAACCTGCGTTAAATTCCAGGTTTTAAGGATATCTACGTAAACAGGAAACAGTTCCCATTATGTGTTGCATACGCTGTCTCCATTCACAAATCTCAGGGATTAAGTTTGGATTCAGCAATGATAGACATAGGTACAGACATTTTCAAAGATGGCATGAGCTACGTTGTACTCTTCACGTGTACGAAGCCTTTCTGGATTTCAAGATCATTAGTATAGCACCTCAGAAAATATGAGCTGACAAGCGATGTATTCTTGATTTAACAAATTACGTACTCTACATCAGCCACAAATGTCTTTAATACCACTGCCTACATATATGTCGGTCCACACAGTTCAGTCACAGCTAGATGAAGCAACAAACAGCAGCAAGCTTCCACAAAGTGATTCAAAAAAAAAGAGTTCAGCAAAGGCCACAACCTCAGCAAACATTCACAAACAACAATTCATCAGAAATCAGTTGGTGTAGCTGCTGCATCACTGTTTGACAACAGCAGTAGAGTAAACTGACTATGCTAAATCAGCTATGCAAGTTTTCCTACTACATGCCACAGTTTGTGCAAGCAATATCTGCTTCACAAGACAATCCCTATCAAATGCTTTGAAGCAGATTATCAACATGACTTCTGACCACTCTAACAATGTACACTCACTAACACCACTCATGACAGGTGTTATCTACATATGCTGGATGTAGTACATTTGCTGCAGACATACAGCAAGACAGTACTGAGTTTATGATGGCTGTGATAAACAACCTTGATGAAGACGGCACCCCAATCCGCCAGTACTTCACAGTAACATATGTTACAAAATATGTATGTGTTTCATGTGGCAATTCACAGCGTGAGACCACACAAGACATGTTGTGGATAACTCGCTTTGTTCCTAAAGCCAAAAGTGTCAAATTTCGACAGCTGTTCACTAATGCTGAATGTAGTCATGCCTGTGGAAGGTGCGGAGGCATATGCACTCAGTCCATACGCCTGAGGACTTCATCTCAATATCTGTTGCTTATGTTGCACAGATTTGACACCAATGGGCTCAGAGTTGATACTCCTATCACAGACTACACAGCTAGTAGAATAGTGTTCAACCAATCACTGTTTGACATGCACAGCATTATCTATCACCATGGTCAATCCATGCATTCTGGACATTACACCTCATTACTAAGGCACAGCTGGATGGTTAGAGTGTGACGACTCTACAACAACTTTTAAACAGAGACTGCCACGTCACCTGAAAATGCATATCTTCTAATATTGAAGAATTATGACAACCTTCATATTTCAGAAGAATAGGAAAATGTACCATTTTAACATGAGTACTTTGTCCCCAAAATGTCATAACTCATTACAATGTTCTACAATTAACAACTGTAATAAACAATACAATTTCAACAAAAATGGAATTCTAATACAGACATTACATAGATCAGACATGTTGCATCTTGTGTAGATCAGTGACTACATGAAATTGTTGTAGTGGCTTCAATCAAGCTAAATAAAATTTACAGTCACTAGAGAAACCATGATTACATGTCTGTGAAAGATTCTACCTTTATAACACTCAACAAACATTCCACTGTGTCAGAAGTAGTCTTTTAACACTTCTAGTGACTCTTCACATATAGAGAACATCATCATTGATCACCATGCAACAGTGTAGAACTATCATGCTTTCAGATGTAGTACTAGTATTGTACATATAAAAACAACTACGTTATTGAAAATGCAAGAAGCTGACTTACACAACTGTTAATAACCAATTACTGAATGTAATTCAGTGACTTCTAACTGTTTAAAATTACTTGTACATAATAGAAACATTTGTTTTCAAGTGTACATTGTTAATAACTTATTTAATAATTGAACTAAAAATAGCAGTGTAGCACTACAGTACAAGTGAATGTCTTACATATTACTCTGCAGTATACTAACAACATGTAACTACATAAGTTTGTGAAAAATGCATTCCATCACAGTTTTAGTATTTATGTTAAGAATTTACAGAAGCCAATGTAAGAATTGATAACATTTTTTGTTCATGTAAACCTGTATTTTTGTTTTGTACTTGTCACATAACTAACTGTACCGTATGTACAAAATATTGACAATTGTAAATCAGGCACTGTTGCTGATCACAACAAACTGCATACCTGTTCCTGACAATATTTATGATTGCCTCAATTGAGGGTCGGTGGGAATTTCCATTTGCACCTAGTCAGTGACATATTATTTAATAGTAAGAATCAAATGTCACTAAACTATAATTGTGTAAACTGTACTACTTAGACAATCAGGCATATGGTTTTTCGCCCACCGAGGAATATCCACATTAGCAGTCACACATTACAACAAAACACTTGTCTATCTTGTGTCTAATCACACTTCACAAACAACTGACATTCCTTATTAACATAGCAGACAAGTAATGCACTACACATAGTTACAACATACAACCATTTTTTAAAAGTAACATTTTTACAAACTACATTCATGTTCAATAGCAATATCTTTCAGCCTAACTATTAAAATTACAAGTCAAATGCTAGAAAATACTTCCACACATATAAACAGAAGTGAGTACTGAAACACAACTAAAAGCACACAACATCTGATTAGTTTCATATATCACACTTAGTCCAATCCACATCATACATTTATTATAATTTTATTAATATTTACAAATTTGACAAGAATGATTGCACATACAAAAGATTGTATTGTAGAGACTGTTTGTTAACACATTTAACTTTTCATTCAACCTTTTCCATTTGACAAATTGGCAATAAATTTTTTAAAACCATAACCACCTGTGTCGACTCATTACTTTAAATACCATACTGAAATGAAAATAAGTGTCTATTACTTAAGCATACAAATCAATGTTTACTAATACTACTACAACTATAACTCCATCTATTTTTTTGCTACCTATGACATACAGTCAGTAACACAGCAACACAAAGGGTAACACACATGGTGGCATAGACAGGATCGTCACCCCTAAGTCTCACCCCATGACCTGTGTAAAGCAACAGAAGTATAGGAGAATGGGGTGAGAGTTAGGACCCACAATCCCAATGCACACCCCAATGCCGGTTGGGGGGGTGGGCAGGGCAGTACAGCCCATGCGCCACCGCTACATGATGTTATGGCACAATAAAACAGACAGCACCGCAAAACATTAATACTAAAAAGTGCCACTTTGGGGAGTGGACAGCAGGAAATACAAGTGAGTGGTTCACTAACAGGTAATTTCCTCACTTTTGTCACTATGGAACAATCCTAACTAATGCATTTAACAGACTTTTTTGCCTCTAATGTCCCTTCTTTTCAAGAAAGATAACAAGAAACATAAAATGTAATGCAGCAGCGGGATCACGGGGCCCTTTGGGCCCCGTGCTCTCACAACCATCAATGAGAACAGAAAGGCGAATGCATACATTGGGATGCACAGGAATGCTGTGCCACGTGATGCCTTGTCACAAAGTAACGTGGTGCCTGTAAATTGAAATGTCAATGGGCATGGTGACACAAAGTGAAACAGAAAGCAAAACACTACAGTACACACAAATGGCTAAAAAGTAACAGAAACGTAAACAAAAAAGAAAATGCAAACAATGGTGCATATGGTGGCATTGGACTCTGCATTGGGATCATCAGCCCTAACTCTCACCCCATGACATGTGTAAAACAGCAGAGGTATAGGACAATGTGTTGAGAGTTAGGACCCACAATCCCAATCGCACCCCACTGCGGTTTGAGGGATGGGCAGGGGCCCAAGAGGGTTTTCAACCTAACAGCAAATTTACTCACTTTTGTTGCTGTGGAACAACCCTAACTAATGCATTAAACACAGTTTTGCCTCTAATTTCCCTTCTTTTGAGAATGATAACTAGAAATAGTGAATGTAATGCAGCTGGGCCCGCGCTCCCACTATGATGTGTTGTGGCATACTAACAGGGACAACAACGCAAACAGAAATGTACAGTGGCGCACATGGTAACACAAGCAGAATGAGAACAGAAAGAGCGCACATGGTGGCGTAGACGGAATGGTCTGCCACGTGATGTGTTGTCACATAGCAACATGGTGCCTCCAAACAGAAATGTCAATGGGCATGGTGATGTAAAGTGAAACAGTAAGATAAACAGTACTGTAGACAGAAATGACAAAAAATAACAGAAAGCATAGCGCAAATGAAAATGCAAGGATAGCACATGGTGGCGCAGGCGTCAATGGTAAGTGAAGCAGTGCGGATCCATAGCGGAAAGGGCAACAGTAACAGTAATGTAGCGCACAGGCTGGTTTTCCCCAAACCTGCATTGAGAAAGACAGTGACTACAAATAATGTATGCAAAATAATGAGTATCGGTATGAAAATGAGATCTTGGAATACTAAACACATTATATCTCAGGAACCGTCTGACGTAGAAAAAAAATTTAAAGTCATATTATTTACAACTGTCCTGGCTAATATAAATCTTAGCCCCATTATGGGGCTAAGAAATTTTTCGACTAAAAGTCCGTATCTTGCACCGTTTCCAAGATACGGGCCCTGAAAGGCGCGGCGAATGCCGTAATGTTATCCTATGGGAAAAAAAGAAAAGTTCGGAGTGCCATAACTTTGCCTCCTGTAATGTTTTTTCACCAAACTATTGAAAAGCATCTGTGGGCTGTTGGCTGTCTTCCCTCAAATTTCAGGAAAAAAGACCAAACCGTTATTTTGCAGCAGGGCTCCAAATGATTTCTGTTAATAAGTAGCCGCGCAATGTTATCCTATAGGAAAAACTGTCAATTTTGGAGTGCCGTAACTTTGCCGCCATGTGATATTTTTCACCAAACTACTGAAAGGCACATCTGTGTACTATTGGCTGTCTTCCCTCCAAATTTCAGGAAAAAAGACTAAACCGTTATTTTGCAGCAGGGTGCCAAAGGATTCCTGTAATGCTTCAGGCGCCGTAATGTTATCCTATGGGAAAAACTGTCAACTTTGGAGTGCCATAACTTTGCCACCATGTAATATTTTTTCAGTACAACACTGTGAGATGTCGGCTGTGTTCCCTCCAAATTTCAGCCCAAAACTCCCAACGGTTATTTTGCAGTGCAGTGCCAAAGAATTGCTGTCATTTCCCACAGACTAGAAAACTACTGCCATGATTTGCAGCTTTATAAAAGTTTGACACTTCGTGACACAGTAATTTAAAGTACTTTTTCCAGAAATTTGAAAAACATATTTCTGGGGTGTTTTACCACAAAATAAAGACATGGCAAGCATCCTCAGGGCCGAATAGCTAAATACAAAGAATTACGTTGCTAGAGGGTCTCAAATTTAAATGCCAACCATTTTCTGATCACCAACTGAAAACAAAATGGCGGATTTGCGAAAGTAACAGGCACATTTGCGAAAGTAAAAATGCATTTGCGACACTGTCAACTTTTGTTAACTTTTCCCATTGACTTATAATGGGAAACTGTTTTTGAATAACTTTTGAACCGTTTAATATTTTTTCACCAAATCTTCGAAAGAGCACATCGGGGACCCGCCTGCACGTTCCACAGAAGATTTAGGGCGATCCGCGCAAACCGTACGACCTGTCTGGCGACCATGGAATTCCAGAAAAGCGTAAACGTGGCACAGATCATGCTTAATAACTCCACAACCGTATATCCAATCAGTATGAAACTTGGCAGATCCCAAGGCCTATGGGTCTTGATCATACATTCCAAATTTCAGGCAAATCCATCAAACAGTTGCAAAGTTATTAAGGTGAAAAATTTTGGGTTTAACATGGAAATGGCTCCTGAACCCTAACTATGGTAGCACTACCGTGCTACCATAATGCATATATGTGTATTTGTATTAGTATGTGTGTATCACAACAATTAGAAAGTGCAGTTAGGTGGCCCATTGGTTAGTGCAAAAAGTGCTAGTCTACACTGATCAGTTTCAGCCTTCTGCATGTCATTACTTATTTAACTGAAGTGTCTAGTGGCTGGCAACTCCCCACCCTCTGATGTCTTTCAAAGTCTGAAAAGAAGAAAATGATCCATTGATGTCTTTTCTTTTAATCTGTAAACGTGTGTGGATGGTGCATTGCCATGTTATACTCATTGGAATATATATGCATATATGTGTATATGTATCAGTGTGTGTGTGTGTATCACAGCAGTTAGAAAGTGAAGTTAAGTGGCTCAGTGGTTAGTGCAAAAATTGCTAGTCTACATCCCCCCCTGTCTAGATCAGTTTCAGCCTTATGCATGTCATTTCTGATTTAAATGAGAGTCTGCTGCTACCCCCACCATAACTGTCCCCCATCCATGTCCAGCCCATCCCAAGCCCAGCCCATATTAGTCTTCTGGCATGGAGATCTGTTCATAGACCTAGTACAACATCAATACCAGTGGGAACATCTGGCATTGATGAATGCTTGATTTTTTCTCTCTGCGTGAACACATTAGGAGTCATGCCAAACAAATGTAAATATCTCAGACAGTATACAAGTTACACATACACAACCATCATGAAAATTCTTTAGGACATAAATACCTTTCAAATGAAGGTAGTCACTAATCTGAATTCATTATATTTTTTAAATATAGCCATCCAAGACATGAGAACTGTGAAGAAAAAAGAAAATTCAGGTAATCAGATGTCCATAGTTTAAAAAATATAATTTGTGCAGCTTAGAGAATAGGTTTATTTGAAAGGTCTTTTTGTCTTGAACAACTTTCATGTTGGTTGTGTTTGTGTAACTTGTATACTTTATGAGAAAGTTACATTTGTTCTGCATGACTCCTACTGTGTTGGCTCAGAAAGTAAAAAATGTGGTTGTTTGGTAAGAAATTGGTTAGGGGCTGGCCCACCAGTGCAGAGGCAGAGTGTCCCTCTGTGACACCGATGACCCAGGTTCGGAAACGGACTCAGGACATTGGAGGGTCAGCTGGGGGGGAGAAGGATTAAGTATCCAAAAGACTGCTTTCCTTTTCCAGGAGGAGGGGTAGAATGTCCTACACACACCATGGACCTCTGGCAGAGGCTGGGAGGGACCCACTGCATTAGCACCATTACCTACAGGTGGTGGGGCAGATGCAGGACATCATTGCACATCCCAGCCCCCAGGTACTGCTGCACAGCTAAAAAAAAAAATCTCTCCGGTCCCCCAAACATGATGCCCCTGCTCTGCCACCATTCCTACTGCCACCAGTGTCCACTGGGGGGCCTCTCCCATGGCCCCACCCTGGGAGGTAAGCCAGGGCTATCCAACATTGACCGTGGGGACACGGCACCCACTGTGCACCTCTGGCCAGGGGGATAAGCCTGGGCATGGTGGGTTGGGGTCAAATCTCCATTGGGGGCATTTATGGGGAAGACCAGAGGCCAAAAACAGTAAAATAAAATAAAAAATAGAAATTGGTTAGGAGATAGGTAACAGAGTCAGGTAGTAAATGGAGTACACTCCAAGGAAGGGAGGATGATGAGGGGGAACCGTAGGGATCAATGCTGGACCCATTCCTCTTTGATGTCTTTATTAGTGAAATTGCAAAGGAGCAGGAAGGGAAGGTTTGACTCTGCATGATTATACCAAGATCTGCAGCAGGATGGAAAAATATAAGCAGAGACCTTGGGAGACTTGAACAGTTGTTAAGAATATGACAGCTAGGCTTCAACACAAACATTTAAAATAATGCACTTGGAGCACAGAAATCCAGGGGCAAAGTACAAAATGGGTGAAGTGATATTGGCAACATTAAGAAAGCACACATTAAAAAAAAAAACAAGCTTTTATATTTAGTTGATTATTGTTTGACAATATTATGCATCTACGGCTGTCACCGTACATCTGATGCAAACTCATAATCAAGTTCCTCACTTGAAGTGAAAAGGGGGGAGATGGAGCCCATAACTGACTCCTTGTTTTTGTGTTAAAGGGGTCAGTTTTTTACTTTGAAAACAATGAAAGGGATAATTTCTAAAATGTGCAGACAAACATGAGTACCACTTTGTTTCAGAGAGTGCCACCACCGGCAGCTACTATTTCAAGACTACTACTACACCTGCCTACTACAATCAGGGTAAAACCAGAAGTAGTCTACCAGCACTGAGATCAATATGGGTAAGGCACATTTGCCAGAAATCACTGCTTAGAAAAGAATGAGAAAGTGACTGTGATGACAAGCAAGAGCCAGACCAGATCTCTAGTTTAATAGTCTCCTGCTGAGTCTGATTTTTATGCCATCTTGCTCTAGCTTTAAAAATGGGATATCGTGGAACACATTTTTTAGTACTTTTCGGTGTATCCTTCCATAACTACAAATCACAGTGACAGTTACATAAAATACTTCCTTCTTTCTGTTTACAATATTGGAGACAGAACTCCAAGCTACTTTTCTCTGAGAGCAAATGTGCACACATTCCAAACAAATCTAAACATCATTAAAACTATTCAAAGTGCACAAGAATAACTGTCTTGTTTAGTAAATCAGGCAAATGGAATTACTAGAACAAGTCATAATCATTAGCCATGTAACATCAGACAGTTCTAACAGACAGCGCCTGGCTTGAAGTCTCACCTCGAATGAACCTGCTGGAGCTAGCCTGTATCAGCTTTCCATCTTGCCTAGGAATCTCTTAACAGTCATTAACCCTTTACTCACAGAACATCCCTATTTTCTAAACACAAAAAAACAGAAGAGTGAGCAAACATACTAACCTGAGGTTATTATGAAGTCCTCTAACTATGTATTATCTGGTAACACGCACTATCTCTTCTACTTTTAGTCTATTATAGTCATGCTCTGTAAATAGATTATACTGATAGCATGCAGTATATCTTTCCATTTGTAATAGTATTTGTTCTGACTAGTTTTTAGGCTCTTACTAACTATAGCATCAGTTCTTCTCTAACAAATAACACCTGTTGTATGTGTACCATACAGTATGGTGTAAATGGACTTTGCACATTCTTCTACATTGTTAATCAGTATGTAGTAGAAGTAATATCTGTGGCATTGAGAAACTGTTTTGTTATCTCATTTAATAAAGTGCTGAGATGTTTTATGTCAGTTTAAGTGATGAATTAACTCCAGAGCCTGAATATATATGCAGGCTGCCTGTTTTATGTTTGATCTTCCCATGACTCCCAGCAGTCTGACTTACAGGAAGACATGACCTCCGACTGTACACTGCAATCACTAAACATTTCGGAAAATTCAACATGCTCTGTGCTGTATATTACAATGTAATCCAGTCTATAATGTTTTTTTGACATGACCACCCTTACCCTTTGTACAACTTATAAAAATGGGAAAATAACTCCATCACTCTTTCAGTGTAATAGCATCTGCAAATGACAATAAAGGTAACATTTCTTAATCTAAGATCTGAAGTAACAAACTGCAGTGGTCTGAAATGTGTCATGGAAATCATGACAGTAAAATGTGGTACAGTAGATTTATGGCACAACAGAAAACAGTATTCTGCAGTCTTATGTTTACAAAGTTGTTACCCGGCTTTAGATAAATGAATGCTTTGTTCAAACCCCACCACAGCCACTTATACATGATGACAGGGGAGCATTTGTATTAGATCAGGGTTACTTTCATCATGTTTATGACTACTGTTGTAACGTGAGAGTTAAGCACACATATATATATATTTTTAATTTGTTTAAATATATTTTGCTGTAGAATGTGTATCCATTTGCCTGTTGCAACAAAGTTAAACTGATTCCATGCTAAGGAGGCACCTTCTGTAATTGGACACTGTGTATTCTGCTTCACTCTGGGATCCATTTTAACTGGAATTTCAGGCACAAAAATAAAGTTTAAGTATCCTTTAAATTCTGTTCTGTTATTCCCTCTGTGTACATTTACTGTCAATTTACATAATGTATCTCCTTGGAACCAGTTTAACCTTGCTGCAACAGGGAAATGGATGTACATTCTAGAGAAAATGTATTCAATGCAGATTTAAAAAACAAATATGTGTGCATAGATTCTATTTTACAACAGTAGTCATGAACATGATGAAAGTATCCTTGATCTAACAGAAGTGCTCCTGAGCCATCATGTATAAGTGGCTCTGGTGGGATTTGAAGCAGATGATTCATTTATCTCAAGCCAGGTAACAACTTTGTAAACATAAGACTGCAGAATACTGTTTTCTATTGTGCCATAAATCTGATATACCACATTTACTGTCACGTTTTCTATGACATTTCAAATCACTGCATTTTGTTACTTCAGATCTGAGATTTGGACTTGCTACTGCTATTGATGAAGATGCTATTAGTTAAAACAGTGATGAAGTAATTTTTCTATTATGACAGGTTTGTACAAGGGGTAAGTGTGGTCATGTCATAAATTAAAACTATAGACTGGATTACATTCTAATATACAGCACAGAGTAAGATAAATTATACTAAAATGTTTAATGACTGCAGTGTACATTTAGAGATTATGCCTTCATCTCAGTTAGACTGCTGGAAGCTGTGCAGAGATAACAGAAAAACAAGTATTTGTCAGTGCTGAAGGTTTCCTTGCATGTTGTATGTGGGATGGCATTCGGTGGTGCTCATAGCTCTCATTCTTTGGAGCTTCTTCAAGCTCACCACAGCCATATTGGCTCTGGCTAGAACTTGTTTTGGCTGCATGTGCCAAGCTCCACAGATGTTATGCCATCATCAGATTTGTATAAGAGCACTGGTGTAGCATATGACATGGCCGCTGTCTGATGTACTGCCACAGTGCTCCGGCATAGTTTCCAGTGATTCTGTTTACGCAGCCCTTCACCTCCAAGGGCAGCATAAACAGCCCCCTTTCCCAGCGCACTACTTTTTTCTTTCAGCAAATGCAGAAGTGAAGGCTGCTGTGAGCAACATGGCAATGCTGACTTAAACTGTGCATGCACGAGTATCATACATAAGTAGTCATGTCAGCGCTGCCGTGATGCACACAGCTGACTCCTGTGCAAACTGAGCATGCGTGACTATCGTGCATGTGCACTACTGAAATTGCTACAGTATTAGTTATGGCTGTGTCCAGTGTGGAGGGAGCACAGTGTATTCATTTCATTACTCTTTTCAATCATAAAAGCTCTCCACTGCCATATTGACTCTGACCAGAGTTTGTTAAGTGTATGGCAACCCCCGCAAAATTATTCTTTTGGGAAATTTAATGTTTTGAGGTCCCTGGAGGGACAGTTCAATGTTTCTGTGTGAGAACATGTAAGAGATGCCAAACTGTGTTATTCTAGAAAGGAAAAGAATACTTGAGTGAAGCCTGTTTGTACAGTTTCCAACCTGGGGGACCACCCCTTTTCTGTTTTCCACCTGTGACAGAATAAAGCCATACTGTACAATCCTATTTCCAGTAGTAGACATTACATCTGTGCTTCCCAGTGTGAACTTGTTTATGGGCCCCCTCAGAAGTTAGACCTAGCATAGCCCTAGCACCTCTCTCCCAGAACTCAGAGTAAATATAAATGTTTATTTTGCACCCTAACCCCTTGACCTCTAAGATACTGAGTCAGGTATTTGCCCCAGTGCCAGGGGTGGTAACTTTGTTATGCCAGCTTGTGGTTTGATGCGTTGTCTGGGTACAAGTTAGGGGGGTCCCAGTTGCAAGATGCTGCTCTTGGTCAGGGTAAGGATTGCACATAGGAAAGGACCTTGAAGACTGAAAGCTGCTATTTTGTATGATCCAATTTTGATAGGCAAGTTTACTTCTTTATGGTCAGTGTGTTTTTCAGTACAATGTATGTACGACAACCTTACTGATCAGTGGGTTGAGTGTAAGGCTGATTTTAAGGATTTGTTTAAGGCCCATACTGGACACATGGCCACTAGTGGGTATCCCAAATACCTGTCCTTATGGGGCTAGTTACAGAAAGTTCTTTCTGCAGCTGAGCTCTTGGGACAGGATTACAGTACCCAAATTTGTACCCTGCAAACAGACATGAGAAAGTTGCAGTATGACCGTGCTCAATCATTGCAACAGGAGATGCATTTTGGCATGCAGTACACTTCCCAAATGCTTGACCCCTTTAGAGATTGTAAGTACCAAGTGGACAGCAGGACTATGCAGTCCTTATAGGATATTGCTGGTAATGTAGTTCACACTGGTAAGGATATCTTATGGGTGGCTATGGCCTTTACGAAGGCTACCCTTTCCTCTGCTCCTCAGACTATGCCTGATTGGTCTTTTCTTTCCCATCTGGTTTTCCCTGCCTTGCAGGAGGCAGATGTCAAGTCCCTAATAGCTCCCATTTCTGTTGATGAGGTTCCCAGGAGCATCACCTCACTGACTGCGAATACAGCCCTTAGGAAGGATGGTCTGAGTCCTGAATTTTATAAGAGTTTTAAAGAGGCATTGACTCCTGTACTTGCTGACATGTATAACTGTTGCTTGATCAGGGGTATTTTTCCTATTTTCAAGACATAGGCCATCTTTGTTTACATTTTCAAGAAGGGTGATAAAGAAGATCTCTGTAATTGTGTCATCCAGGCACAGGTCAGGAAGCGTAGAAAAACCAGGAGCAGTTTAAAAATTCACAAATGGCATTTTATTTTTCTCAATAACAGCAAAATAAAAAAAAGTATAACTATTTACAAAGGCAGTACAAACAGAGAAAACTAAGTCCTTCTTCTGAGGTTATCTCTTAATTCCAAGTTTCAGTCTCTCAGTCTCTCACTCTCCTTGTCTCTGTAGCAAAAGCATTGCTGCTCTTTTATAAGTCTTTGTCTGGGAACTCATTAAGAGAGCTTGCTTCTCACAGAATGCTTTTGTAAGTTTACAGAATATTCTTGTTAGTTTCGATGCAGGTGTAGCAAAAAGAACATACTAATCCAGTACTGACCTCTTGTTTACAGCTCGGCAAAAGGCTTAAAAACTGCTTCTCAGGTTAACTCATTGAGTTCCAAATAGCTTTTTTCAATCATTTCAACAGTATAACTATATACAGTTTTAAACAAAGGGATCCCAGTATCAGTGACATTTCCACATAAAGATTCACATATATTTTTATACTGGCAGACATGCAAGGGGAAGAAAAGACAGAAATAGCAAGGGAAGGCAGAGAGATCACGAGAGGCAGAGAATTGCAAAACCATCAGAATAATTGGTTCCAAGGTCTCACAAGAAAATGTGGTTGCGTAACCAGACAGAGAAGAGAAGAGACAGAAAAGGAGGGGACAGAATAGATCCTTGCATTTAAACTCATTCTGCTTAACAAATGGGGCAGGACCTTATTCAATTCTGTCACAAATTGGAGACCTCTGAGCCTTCTAAATGCAGACTACAAGATTCTGGCAAAGATTTTTGTAGCCTGTTTGAGTAGGATAGCTACTTTGTTGATCAGCCCATTTCAGACATGCTCAATACCAAATAGGCACATGTAAGATAATTTGACCACTCTTTGAGAAATGTTCATGTGTGGAGTGGAGAACATGGTGATCAGTTTAGATCAAGAGAAGGCTTTGACAGGGTCTCTCACAAATATCTTTTCAGGGTGTTGGGAGTTTTTGGTCTGCCGCCTCTATTCATGGGTTGGATTCATAGCTTATATAGTCAGTTCTTGGTTTTCCACCTGCTCAATGAATGGTTTGGCTGTTCCTGTGCCTTATCCTACAATACAGAAACTTATCAAGTCAGTACTCATACCAAGCAGCCTCCTCAAGCTAGTCCTTCTGTTTCTTACGTTGTTAGTCACCCTCTACACATCTCTGTCAGGGTATTGCTTCATCTAGCACTAGGGCGGTACACCCTTGGGGGTGGTGACAGCACATACATCATGCTAAGAACCCCAAGCGTACCAGGACCAAGCTCCTTGGGCTAACACTAGCAGCCTTAACAAAGATGCTACTTCTTCTACTAATTTGCTCAGGTAATATCAAACTCAACCCTGGTCCTATCTCTCCCCTCACTCCTCCGTCGGATACATCCACCATCAAATGTATGAGCTTTTGGCATGTCAATATCTGCAGCCTCCCAAAGAAGTTTACAATGATTCAGGCATGGATCAGTCATACCCAACCCGATGTCCTGGTAATTTCTGAATCCTGGCTTAGGCTGGCTTCCCAGGACGATGAGATTAACATCCCATCCTACCAGCTATTCAGAACCGACAGAGCTACTGGGGAGGTGGAGTAGCCATATATGTTAAGGATAGATTTGTGATGTCCTGTCTGGATTCAAGCACTGCTATAAATGAGTTTGAATGTCTTACTCTCAAGATTGATCTATCCTCCTCTCTGGCTATTAGAGTGATCAGCTACTATAGACCCCCATCTGTGGGTAATCTACTCCTATCTCACCTTAACAACATCATTGAGAAAGAGAACCTGGAAACTATCATACTTGTGGACTGTAACTTTGATTGGCTCTCCAAGGCCACCTCACCATTAAATATCTTCTGTGACTTTCACAGGTTAGCACAACTAATACAAGAACCCATGCGTCCGAACAAAAAGAACCCATGGTAACAGCTCATTGCTGGATGTCATTTTAGTTGATAAATCACATCTTTACACACATGCTGGAAGTTTCTTTGCTGATGTCAGTGACATTGCTTTATTGTCGCAGTTAGGTGATTACATCACATAGGCACCACATCTAAATTTATCACTAAAAGGACTTGGTGCAACTTTGATGCAGCCGCTTATGCACACAAATTGGGACATTCACCACGCTGGCAAGATTTCTACCTAGCCACTGAGGTAAACACGGCCTACAACATATTTAATGAGATTCTTGTAGGAGCCCTAGATGCACATGCTCTGAAGGTAAAAATCAGAACAAAAAGCAAAACCAGTCGATGGTTCACACCTGAACTGAAAATCACCCTGCTAGGTAGGGAGAAGCTGTGGAAAAAGGTGAGACAAACAAAACTGGATCCAGACTGGTGCCAATTCAGAAAGGCATACAACGCCAGCATGAAAATGATCAGAGATACCAAAGCATCATTTTACCTTAAGAAGTTGGTCTCTGCTGCAAAGTGTTCTTCTAAATTCTGGAGGACTATTAAGGATGTGTCCAGTCATACATCAAGTAATTCCTTGCCACCTAAAATCACGTCTGAAGGAAAAACCATATGCGACAAACATGACATCCTAGAAGCCTTCAACAATCATTGTGCCACAGCTGGACTGGCCTTTGACAATTCCCCGGCAGCAATGGCCCACGCCAAACTAAGTGTCCCCTGTGCTGACACCACTGCTCCAGTCCCTGGCTTCTCCTTTCAACCTGTACAATTGAAGGAGGTTGAAGATCTGATACTTCAGGTGGATGAAAAAAAGAGTGCTGGAGCTGACTCTCTGGATACTTACTTCATAAAAATCACATACCATGTCCTTACTGTTCCTATTACACACCTATTCAATCTATCTTTGGCACAAGGGTCCCTTCCCATCATTTGGAAAACTGCCCATGTTATCACATTGCACAAATTTGGTGATGCCTGTGACCTAAATTACAGGCCGATCTCATTACTGCCTATCTTGTCTAAGCTTCTAGAAAAAGTTGTTAGCAATCAACTTAAAGCTTATCTGTAAGTTAACAACTTACTAAATCCTATGCAATCCGGCTTTAGGTCCAAGCACAGCACCATTTCAGCACTTGCCAAAGTAACTAACGACTGGTACAGTGACCTTGACAGCAGAAACTTTGTCTGCACAGTTTTCTTAGACCTTAGCAAGGCTTTCGATACTGTGGACCATAGCCTTCTAATCTCCACATTGAAGAGTATAGGTCTTGATCATGGATCCTTGCAATGGTTTATGGAACACCTGGTAGGTCGGCAGCAACAAGTCAAAGCTGAGGGGAAGCTTTCCCCTCTCAAACCTTTGCTCGGGGGGGAGTACCACAAGGATATATTCTGGGACCTTTGCTCTTCACAATTTATATCAATAACATCGATTTGGGCATCCACAAGGCCAAAATACATCTGTTTGTGGATGACACAGTGGTCTGTATAAGTCATCTGACTGCCCAAGCCACCTGTGCAGACCTTCAGGAAGAATTTGGCCTGCTCCAGACCCAGCTTCTCCATAAAAAGCTTCTCTTAAATGTGAAAAAGATGAAGGCCATGCTGTTCGTACCGTATAGCTGAATGACTAATCCCGATCGCTACTCTTCTAGGAGAGAAATTGGATTTTACCCCAAGTTCAAATACTTAGGAGTGTGGCTTAACTAGAACCTTACATTCGCAGAGCATGTTGAGGAACTGGTAAAGAAGTTAAGGCAGAGACTAGGCCTTTTTTACAAAATTAGCCAATTCCTCACTTGTGATGCCAAACAGAGACTAGTCCATTCTACTTTTCTCTCCCTAATCGACCACGGTGATTTTTTATACAGCCACTGTCCTAAAGCCTCGCTTATCAAACTGAACATGCTATGTCAAAGAGCCTTCAGATACATTACCGGTCTTCCCCTCTCTACCCATCATTGCCTACTATACAAAGCCATAGGATGGCCATCGCTTACATTTAGGCATGAAAGAAATGCAGTCATCTGGACTTACAGAGCTGTCCTAAAAATGCTCCCTCAACATATTACTGAATGTCTTCCTATGGTTGAGCTGGGACCATACGGCTTAAGGAGTTCATCGTATATCTCTCTGTACATCCCCAGAGTCGCTACCCGCTTTGGTAGAATGGCTTTTAGCTTTTCGTTGATGACCCTATGGAACAAAATCCAAAAAATACTAAAACTAAGTCACATCTGCAGTGTGCATGCCTTCAAGGCACTATACGCCCAAAGCATGTGTGAATACTGCAGTTGTCACCCGACAAATATTCACTAACATCAGTTAGATTGCCCCAGAGCTTGGCCCTAATTATGTGCAGTCATTCCCTAAGTCACTCTTGTGCATGTGTTATTAATCCGCATGTTCTCACTACGTCTAGTCCCTGTGCCATTGCATATTATATGTAAGTCTCCCTGAATTTTTCTGAGTTTTCTGAACCAAAATAATATGTCATACCCCTGTGGTGGTTGTACCTTTGCAAGCCGCCTCAGAGCTCTCCTGCCTGGGCTCTTCACCAACATATTACTGCTAGCGCCACCAACCAACTGGATCACGAGCGCCCTCTGGTCACTGCTCCCAATTGGTTCCTGCAAATCTCCTTGGTGATCCTCCATTACCAGCGATACATATATATTGAATGGTCTGCCACACTCTGGTTATCCAGCTGTCACCACATTGTCCCCCTCCTGATGAAATCCCTCTGTATAACTAAAGTGCTATCAGTAGAAGTATAAGAGTTAGCCTTCCACATGGCTAAAGTGCTCTCACTAGATCTTTAAGCATTCAAGCCCCCCTTTAGATCACAGACCATGTATGGCCACAGGAGTCGTAACGCTCACATCCTATCCCTGTGGTCTGTTGGTATGACGGACATGGCAAATAGTGATAGTATCTAGTACTGGACTAAATACACGGTAGAGGTCATTTCACCTGTACCCAGTACCTCACTCATACCCCCTCCACAGCATGCCATGGCTCAGCTGGCTGCAGCCCCAATGCAAGCACCAATGGGATTGCGGTATTAGTACCCTGCAGGCTACTGGCACTTAGCTCCCTCCTAGTATAGACTCACCTGCCCACTCTTTCATGAACTGGTTAAAAAAAGCTGCATCACTTACATCTTCCTGTCCTAACAGCATCACCTGGGACTAGCCTACCCTTTTTCTATGACAGTCACAGTATTATGATCCATCCCTGTATATCTCAGGTCTGCCTACTCTATCTGCTTACTGGTTAATGCCTATTGAATCACTGGTATTGCTATGTGTGTATGTCTTTGATACGCACTGTACTGTTTGAGTGCTTCTTGTTTTGCACTTGCACTATGTCTTTATCACCTCTGTAAATATTGATGTTGATGTTTGATGTTTGCTTTGTAATATAATCTGGACTTAACCAGGTCCATCTTGCAAATGAGCTTGCTCAGCGATGTTTTGCCTGGATAAATAACAATTTTGATTGATTGATTGATTATGGAGAGAGGAGATAAACAAGGCTGCCCCCTGAGCCCTCTCCTTTAAGTTTTTTTCTTGGACCCCCTATTACAGAACATTCATGACTGCAGTTCCAGCCAGGAACTGCACCTGACTCCTCAGGAGACCCCTGAAAGTTTCGGCTCATGTAGACAACATTTTTTTTTTGTTTTGTTGATCTGAGCTTGCAGGATTGGCTGTGCACCAAATCTTGGACATTAACTCTGTTTTGTCCACTTCTAGTATATATTATGAAAAAGTAGAGGGTACCCACTGGGTGGAGTTGTTCTTTCTCCTCCTCTAGATATCATCTCTGTCCCTGTTCAGACCTCCAACATCAAAATTCTCAGTAAACGGTATGGTGCTTCAGACATGGCTGTTCTTAATTTGGATGCTTACTCACAAAAAGCAAAGCTTAAACAGCTAGTGTACTGCCTAAAACTAATACTAGATTTTAAATGTAGCCAACTATTACCTTTTATATCTGAGGTACTTTTTATTTTCTCTTTGTTTAATTAGAAGACTGTTTACCTGATGTTAGTAGGTGTGATGTGTGGAACAGCTCTTGGCCTGGCAGCTGGCATATCTTGCTCTACTGCCCACAGTACATCATCAGCACTGTGACCTCACTGACTGTGACATCACTGCCACTTATGAATAGCACATGAGTGACCACCAGGTCACTCACCTGTGTTGTCACTGTCAGTGAGATCATAATGCTGATGATGTAGTATGGGGCAGTAGAGACAGATATGTCAGCTGCCAGGCTAAGAGCTGTTTCACACATCCAACACAATATTATCACATAGAATACATTCTGATGAACAACAGAAAAAAGAAAAATATTTCAGAAATAAAAAAGTTACAACTGACTACTACTTAAAATTTGTATTATTTTCCTGTCTGCCTGCTTTGGCTCCATTTAAAGTCTGTAGATAGAATGAAGCACACATTTCTAAATTGATAAGGATGTTATTGATTAAAACTTTCATGATACCGGTATTTGTGTTTGTCAGCTATGCCCCCCCCCAGCCTCGAGACCAGACTTTATAGTGTCTTCTTTTGGGCAGTCTGGGGTAGTAGACTTAACCCTGTCAGGTGAAACATTACATATAGGCCCAAGCAACAGGGTGGGCTAGGCATATTAAATCCACTTGTATTTTTCTTAAGTTGTTTTCTTACTACTAATGTGATGGTTGTATTGCGACAATCCTTGTCCCTTTGGTCCCCAGCTGTTCAAGTGTGGATAGCAGCATATCTCCCAGATGGAAAAAGCACTGGTCTAAAACCTCTTTTTGTCCCCAAATGCATGATTGTGGCCTTTCAGAAAATCAAAAAATGGAGGCTTTCGCATGGTGTATTACTGATGGCTACTAGGCAGTCTATCAGTTTATCCTGATGGAACACTTGAGCCCTCATTTTCAATTTCCATGGTGTCCAGTGTTTGCCTTGAACACAGTTCTACAACATCTGAATAACCCCAGGTTACCCAGTTTGTCTGGGACCTGGTTTGGCTGAGCTGTCATATTAAGTTTGGAGTCAGAAATTCATATAAGCACAAACCGATGATAATTTTTTCCTCAGGTCTGGTTGTGGCTCTACACTGGAAACCCAAGAATATCATCTTTTTTGCCTACCTTTATGCACAACAGTTCTGGTCCTACATCGCAGCTCAATGGCGTGACCCTCTTTTTCTTTCCCTTGCTTATTAGTAATTGATATTGGGTATTTTTTCCCTGTATGGAACTAACATGATTTTTCCACATTGCAAATTCTGTTGGCCTTATGTAGATATTATATCTGGCAAACACAATTCTCTTGGATCATTCAGAAAAAGTTGGTTCCTCATCAAGAACTGTTTATGAATATTCAGTTGGAATCCTACAACGTCTATGATAGAGATAAACGGTCTTACCCACCTGGAGTGGTAAATGCCATCATTTATAGGACTCTTGTATCCCATTTTTTTATATGCTTCAAGAATGTATGAAGTCCTCTACTGTGATTTTTGCTGTTCTTTATTTTGGCATTTAGTTTTTTAGCTTTACTTTTCTTTTCCTGTTATTAGTACTATGCTGTAATAGTTCCTTTTTGTTTTGTTTCTCGTGTTAATTTTTGTGGCCTTCTTTTGTAGTTTGTATGTGACTCTCAAGGTTTCTTTTTCAATAAAAAGTACCCCACTCTTTTCAAGAAGTAGATTTTTAACATCCATCTGAACAACCACCAGAACAGGCAGATTGGATTTTAGTTTTAACATCTCATCCTAAAGACGGCATCTCAGGAGTGCAGCATCCCCCTCATGATTGATTGAAGATAAGTCTGTTCGCTGACGACACCAAAATCGAAGCAGTGGTGAATGGAGAGGAGGGATGGAAGCATCTGCAGGGGGTTCTAAGCAAGCTAGAGGAGTGGTCAGAGTGGTGGCAGCTGGGGTTCAATGCAAAGAAGTGTAAGGTTATGCACTTTGGGGTGAAGAACCCAAGGAGAGAATACTGGCTGGGAGGGGTTAAGCTTGGGATCACTGAAGAGAAGAAAGAGCTAGGGGTAATGATAACATAGACCATGGACAACACTGCCCAGTGCAGGACAGCAGCTGCAAAAGTGAACAAAATGCTGGGGTGCATAGCAAGGGTTTTTTCATCCAGGCGAAGAGAGGTAATCTTGCCCCTCTACAGGTCGCTGGTAAGGCTGCACTTAGAGTATTGTGTGCAGTTTTGAAGGCCATACCTAAAGTGTGATATCACGCTACTGAAGGGGTGCAGAGGAGGTGCAATAAAGATGATATGTGGAATGGAAGGGACAGACTATGACCGCAGGCTAAGAGACCTGAATATGTACACCCTGGAGAATAGAAAGGACAGGGGGGACATGATAGAGACATTCAAGTATCTGAGAGGAATCAATAAGGATGGAGCAGATGGGGTCTTTAAGTTAAGGAGGAGGAGGGTCATCAGGGGGCATGCACTAAGATTAGACGGGGAAGATTTAGGAAGGAAATGAGGAGACACTATTTCACAGAAAGGGTGGTTGCAAAATGGAACACCCTACCAGAATGGGTGGTATCATGTAAATCTGTGAACAGTTTCAAAAGGGCATGGGAGAGGGAACAGGGGAGAGAGAGGGTGGGGGAGGTGGGGGTGACAGTGGGATGACAAATGGGAGGGGGTGGGGTAGCTGCAAACTAGGGGTGCTAGCTGTGCACTCGAGCAGATTTAGATAGACTGGGTGGTCTGTTTCTGCTAGCACATTCATATGTTCGTATGTTTGTATGATGCCCTATAGTGTCAGTACTGGCATTTTACCCCAAGTGCCTGGTGTAGAGCTTGAACCCACAACATTCCACTCTTCCAGCCTCAGAGGTGAGCGTGCAGCCTGCTGAGTCATTGACACAGACACTGACCTTTAGAATGCTATTACCATTGTCAGAACTTGCAAAGCTTGCTAACAGACCATGAGTTGACAGCCATTCCTGAAATTGTCTGTTTAGTTCATGTAATATGTTTAAGCCAGAGTGATGTTTCTCAAATGCATTTATACACAGGGTAGCTTGTTTTGGAAAGGCTGCTGCATATTGTTGTTTGTTGTGGGGATGGAGACTGAAGCTGAGGAGTCTGCAAAAGAATCCCAGTAAGCAGTCACTGTTATTCAATCAACAGTTTGAATGCTTGTTCGCATACCAATTGCACTACTATTAGCAGGCACTATTAGTGGACAGGAGGGTGGACATAGCTGCAGTAACCGAGACCTGGGCAACATCACACCATGACTGGGACCTTGTGATCCCTGGATATAAACTATACAGGAAGGACAGGGTAGTATGGAATGGTGGCAGTTTATATCAGGGAGGGAATAACTTGCTTGAGGGAGGAGTCAGAGGAAGGGGAGGTGGAGGCATTATGGGTTCAGTTAAGGTCCAATAGAGGGAGAAAGGTGAGGTTAGGGGTGGTTTATAGACCACCCAGTCAGGATGAGGAGAGGGACAGGAAACTGAGTTCACAAATATCCGAAGCTGCGGGGAAAGGAGAGGTAGTAATTGTGGGGGACTTCATCCTGCCCAAGGTGGACTGGAGCATACCATTCATGACATGTGCTAGGAGTCAGGTGATCCTGGAAGGACTGCAGAGTGGGTTCTTGACTCAGGGCATTACTGAACCAACAAGAGCTGAGGCAATTCTTGATCTTGTGGTCACAAATGGGGAGCATGTACAGGTAATAATGGTCAGGGATCCACTGGGAGGAAGTGATCATTGCACAGTGTGTTTCCAGTTGGATATAGGTAGGGAAAGCATCTCAACTAAGACCAAAATCTTGGATTTCAGGAGGGCGAACTTCAGGAAAATGGGCAAAGTGCTAAGGAGTTATCTTGTGGGCATCAGCGCAGATATGGGGGTGGACCAAAGGTGGTCTATCATTAAGGAAGGAATACTGGTTGCCACAGGTGAGTGCATTAGGCTCAGAGGTAAGAACACAAGGGCAAAGCACCCAGCTGGTTCAATTCTGGGGTGGCCCAGGCAGTAAGGGAAAAGAGGTTGGCCTATAGAAAATTCAGGAAGATCAAGAGAGAGGTGGATAGGGAAAATTACCTAAGGTTAGCTACTGAGGCAAGTAAGAAAGTCAGGCGAGCATAGAGAAGGAACAGCAGATAGGTGAAGGAATTAAGAAGGGGGAGAAGGCTTTCTTTCACTATGTAAGTGAGAAAAGGTACAAGAAGGAAGGGATTGTTAGGCTTAAGAAAGGGTTGGAGTGGGTGGAGGATAATGGGGGAAAAGCAGAGATACTAAATGAATATTTCTGTTCCGTCTTCACCAGGGAAAAGGACAGACCAGTGCCTTCAGGAGGGATAAGAGGAATGGGGGGGAAACACAGATGTAGTGATAGAGGAGGAGGATAGAGTGAGGGAAGGGCTGCTGGCATTGAAGGTGGACAAATCACCAGGCCCAGATGGAGTACATCCAAGGGTACCAAAGGAAATGGCTGAGGAGCTGGCAGAGCCACTGTCAGACCTATTTAATAGTTCACTAGAGACAGATGTAGTACTGCAGGACTGGAGAAAAGCACATGTAGTGCCGCCCCACAAAAGCAGTCCCAAGAATGACCCAGGGAATTACAGACCAGTCAGTCTGATCTCCATTGTGGGCAAGCTCATGGAGACCATACTAAAGGAAAGGTTGGTAGAATATCTAGAGAAGCATGGTTTCCAAGATGTGAGGCAGCATGGATTCATGGTGGGGAGATTGTGTTAAACAAATCTGACTTGACTTCTTTGACAGTGTCACTAAGACAGTAGACAGAGGCCAAGTGGTAGACATCCTCTATCTTGATTTCAGCAAGGCCTTTGACTAGTGGTGGGCAAAGTGGCCAAAATTCACTCTGCCAAGTGATTTGTGGAGTAACACGGAATCCACGAAGTGCTCCACAGCACGAAGCAGAGTACTTCACGTCATGATGAGTAACACTAAGTCCATTGAAACCAATGACTTCACATTTTTCCACCTTCCCCAAACCACTTCTCCACCAATTTTAAAGCAAAGTACATTGAAATCCATGTACTTCACATCACTTCGCCTTGTTATTGAGCTCCAAGGTAAATTTGCAGTGCTTCATGGGTTTGCAGGTCTCATGGACCCTAGATTGTTCTGCACAGCCTCAGTTCTGTGTAGTGTGTGTGTAGTGGAAGATGGAGACAGTTTCCTCTCAAGCTCTGTGATTCAAATCCTCTAAAAGCTGTTAAAAAAGCCTTTTTGAGCCATTTTCTTTTGTTAAAAATTTAGTACATTGATTGTAGGAAACCCTCCTGTGCTCATATCATTCAGTGTTTATTGTTTGTGTGTGGATTTTGAATGTTAATTTAGAACAGTCAGTCTGTGTACTATGAAGTGTGCTTTGGGGGAGGGGCGTATCTGTGGTGTAGGTAGATTAACTGGGAGATAAAGGCAGTCTTTCTGTTTTGGTTATAATTTTCTTGTATAACTGTTAATGTACACACACCAATATTTTCAGTAATTCTTGACATTTTCTTGCTGATTGTTGTGGTGCAGCAGTGTATAATTTCAGTTTGTTTAATATTTTCAGTAATTCTGGACATTTTTTTGCTGATTGTTGTGGTGTAGCAGTGTATCATTTCAATTTGTTTAAAACATTTGGTTATATTGCTAAAGGTTTTCAATTTGCTACGTATTACTTGTAGTGTGTGTGTGACTGTGTGTGCGATGAATGCCATTAAATCAGACACTTTTTATTGTGCCAGAGTAATTGCAGCAGTGTGAACCTGCTAACCACTGCACCTGCATGAATTTTTTATACTGCTTTGTGGTATCTTTACTGGTAGTGGACTGTTACAGCCGTGCACTACCCCCAGCCGGCAAAAGGTATTCTTTTCCAGATTTGGATTTGTGACTTGTGAGCACTAGTTAGGTGTTGTTGTGCCTTTGCGTCTGCATCTCTTAAGTGTGCAGCGCAATCTTAATCTGTCTGTGCCTTTGCAGTACACCATTATTTCTGGGAAACTTTGCATTTCTCGGTACGCTCTCATTTCACTTCATCAGCACTGGGGAATTTTCTGGATACAAGACAGTAGCATTTTGGGATGCAAATTAATTCTGGTGACTGTGTGTGACCATTACGCCATGACTTAGTGCACCATTAAATCTGGGAGACTTTGCATTTCTTGTTACACTCTCATTTCACTTCGTCAGCACTGTGGAATTTTCTGGACACAAGACAGCGGCATTTTGGGGATGCACATTAATTCTGGTGACTGTGTGTGGCCACTGCTCATATGATGGAGTGCACCATTAATTCTGAGAGACTTTGCATTTTTGTTATCCTCTCATTTCACTTTGTCAGCACTGGGGAATTTTCTGGACACAAAACAGTAGCATTTTGGGGATGCACATTAATTCTGGTGACTGTGTGTAACCACTGTGCACATGACTGAGTGTGCCATTAATTCTAGGAGACTTTGCATTTCTTGTTATGCCCTCATTTCACTTCATCAGCACTGCAGAATTTTCTGGACACAAGACAGTAACATTTTGGGTATGCTCATTAATTCTGGTGTCTGTGTGTGATGTGACCACGTCCACTGTGTGCATGACTGAGTGTACCATTAATTTTGGGAGACTTTGTATTCCTTGTTGTGCTCTCATTTCACTTCGTCAGCACTGGGGAGTATTCTGGACACAATACAGTAGCATTTTGAGGATGCACATTAATTCTGGTGACTGTGTGTGTGTGGGGGTACTGGGGAGCTGCCAAAGTTGTTGTCACTGCTCCTTACTTCACGTTAAGGTGGAATGACAATGCAAAGTAATAATTACAAGGTGAAGAGGGCGGTTCCTATTGGCCACTCTGCGTAGCGGAGTGACAATGTGAAGTGGTCACTTCACGTTCACTTCACCAGAGGAATTTAATTTTGCTGCATCTCTACCTTTGACTCCATGCCCCACAAAAGGTTGATCAGGAAGTCGGTGGATCTTGGGGTTGGGGAAAAGATGGCCAGATGGGTGGAAAACTGGCTGAAGGACAGAACCCAGAAGGTGGTTTTGGGGGGAGAGTTCTCTGGCACAAGACAGGTAACCAGTGGGGTCCCACAGGGCTCTGTGCTGGGGCTGGTGTTGTTCAATGTCTTCATCAATGACATTGGCGATGGCATTAAGGGCAAAATTTGCCTATTTACAGATGACATTAAGCTCTGTGGGAAAGTAGACACAGCTGAAGGGACACAGGACCTACAGGAAGATCTGGCAAAGCTAGGGAGGTGGCCCAGGCAGGCTTCAATGCGAAGAAATGCAGAGTTATGCATATTGGAGTCAGGAATCCTAGGACAGAGTACTACCTGGGTGGAGTCCGAGTATCTGCATCAGAGGAGGAGGAGAAGGACCTGGGAGTGATGATCACTAGTGAGTTGAAGCACTCCACACAGTGCAAGAAAGCAGCAGCAAAGGCAAACAAGATGCTGGAATGCATATCTAGGGGCATCAGTAGTAGAAGAGAAGCAGTTATACTGCCTTTGTACAGGTCACTGGTAAGGCCGCATCTAGAGTATGGAGTTCAGTACTGCTGCCCACACCTCAAAAAGGACATTAACCTGCTGGAGAAGGTCCAGAGGAGGGCTACAAAAATTATAGCTGGTTAGCAGGGTAGGCCATATGAGGAAAGGCTGAGGGCACTGAACATGTACTCCCTGGAAGACAGGAGAGAGAGAGAGAGAGAGAGAGAGAGAGGGACATGATTGGGACCTTCAAGTACTTTGAAATGGATAAATAATGTTGATAAGGAGAGTCTCTTTAAGCTGAGTGGCAACCATAACACCATGGGGCACAGTCTTAAGCTGGAGGATGAGAGGTTTAGGACGAAGGTCAGGAAGCACTTCTTCACAGACAGGGTGGTGGACACTTGGAATGCGCTGCCAGAAGAGGTAATCTCATTGAAGACAATGGACAGCGTTAAAAGAGGCTGGGACAGGAATAGGGGGAGGGTTAGGGTCATGGATGCGGAGGATGGGAGGAGTGGGGAGAGGGGGCAGGGACAGTAGCTCAAGCTGTGAACCCTGCAACATGAGCAGACTTGATAGACCAAATGGCCTTCTTCTGCTGGCTTCTTCATGTGTTCATATGTTCATATTAATATTCTGGGAACAAGCGCCTGCAATAAAGCAACATTAATGTGTTGACAAATTTCATGTTACATATTTGGTATTGCTTTTCTGGAAGAAAAGACTTGAGATGGCACCTGCTAGCAGGGCACTACAGTGTGCATCAGATGCTGAAAACCAAGAGCCTCTATACATGAGAAGGTATACAAATCCACTAATACCATTGCTGGAGCTGCCTTGGTCAACTTCTGTGCCTCTGGATGACTGATCACATTTGAAAGACATTTAAATTGCTTCTGTCATGCTTAACTAGTTTTGGCCTACTGGTGTACTTGAAGTCAAAGGGGAAAAAGTTGTCTATTGACTGACCTAGCCTGACCTGGTAAGCTTGGAGGACCCTCAAACCAGAAAAGAGTAGGTGCTGGCCAGTTATGCCCTACTTTCTGGTTATTTCTGAGAATTTACAAAATGTCTACATAAGTCAATGGTGTGGTATAGTGGATCTCAATCTGAGTCACTCAATATGGATCATATGCTCTTCTGCCTCACCCTCTCCCGCAACTCTAGCTACAGTACCTTTAACTTTATACTCAGGCTCAGGTTCCAGATTTGGGCTGGCAGTATAGCCTAGAGGTTAGAGGAATGAGCTGTGAATGAGCTTGGTACATCCAGCAGACCAGACCTGAGTTTAATTCTCCCAACCTCCAATTGCATACTGTGTGACTCTGAGCAAGTCACTTGACCACCCAGTGCTCCCAGGTCACCCCTGAAAACAGGCACTTGTGCCTAGTGGGCATTACCTGGTTACCAAAGACTAAAATAAAAAATAAAAATAAATAAAAAAGCAGTGGACTGGGAGTTAACAAATGTCAAGTAAACATTTTCCAGATGTTAACTGGAGCACCATCGCTGCAGCCACATCCAAGATCAGGCCATTCTCAATGCCCTACAGAGGGCAAGCCTTAGACAGCTAGTTTTGGAACCCATTCTGGAAGGAGCAATCTTAGACCTGGTACTCTCATATGGGAATGGAGAAAAGATCTCTGATCTTGAAGTGGGTAGCTATCTGGGAACAAGCGACCACCAAATGGTGTGGTTCATGATAAACTTAGCTATAGAGTCAAGCCACACAAAAGTGAAGGTACTGGACTTCAGGAGGGCTGATTTTGTCAAAATGGGAGAGTGTCTCAGAAATGCACTAGCAAACAGGCAAGAAGGTGGGGTGGAGCAACAATGGAGAAACATCAAAACTGCCATCACAGAGGCAACAAGCCTTTGTGTAAAACAAATAAACAAATCAAAATGAAAGAAAAAAACACTATGGTTCTCAAAAGAAGTAGTGGGGAAGGTGAGGGAGAAAAAGATAGCATTCAGGAAGTATAAGGAAACACAGAAGGCGCAGGACAGAGAACTGTACCAGTTAAAGCAGAAGGAAGCGGGAAAGGCAGTCAGAATAGCAAAGGCCCAAACTGAGGAAAAGAAAGCCAACTCGGTTAAGAAGGGGAATAAAACCTTTTATAGGTACATTAGGGAGCAAAGAAATAGGAAGGCAGGGATACTGAGGCTGAATAAAGAGGAAGGTGGTTGGGCAGAGAGCGACAGTGAAAAAGCCGGGATACTGAATGAATATTTCTGCTCAGTATTCACAATAGAAGCGCAGGGGGAGAGACCTAATCCAGTCAATAGAAGCACTCTGGATAGGGGGGTTGATATTAGTCCTTTCACAGAAGAAAGGGTTCTGAAAGAACTGTTAAAACTGAAGGTGGATAAGTCAATGGAGCCTGATGGGATTCATCCTAGAATTATAAAAGAACTAAGGGAAGAACTAGTAACACCACTGACTGCCCTTTTTAATAAATCATGGGAGTATGGTGTGGTACCTGAGGACTGGAGGAGGGTGGATGTGATTCCTCTTCACAAAATTGGGAGCAAGACAGAGTCAGGAAACTACAGATCTGTCAGTTTGACCTCAGTGGTAGGGAAAATGATGGAATCACTTCTGAAGGAAAGAATTGTTGAGTACCTAGAGGCCAGTGGGGCACATGACCCAAGGCAGCATGGATTCACAGCAGGAAGGTCATGTCAGACAAATCTAATTGATTTCTTTGACTGGGTGACCAAAGTAGTAGACCAGTGAGGGGCTGTGGACACGGCCTACCTAGACTTTAGCAAGGCATTTGACACAGTCCCGCAAATAAGATTAAACAAATTAGCCAGCCTGGGAGAGGGTCCCAGGGTGCTAGCCTGGATAAAACAATGGTTGGACAACAGGGCACAGCAGGTAATAGTAAATGGAGTCCACAGTGAAGAAAGGAGGGTTACTAGTGGGGTACCACAGGGTTCAGTACTGGGGCTGGTCCTTTTTAATGTCTTTATAAGTGACATTGCAGAGGGATTGGAAGGAAAAGTATGTCTCTTTCCAGATGACACAAGATCTGCAACTGGGTTGATACACAAGGTGGGGTGGAAAGGATGAAAAGGGACTTGTAAATGCTGGAGGAATGGTTAAATGTATGGCAGCTTAGATTCAATGCAAAGAAGTGCAAAGTAATGCACCTCGGAAATAAACACCCAGGGCAAGAGTACACAATGGAGGGGGTGAGATACTGACAAGAACAAAAATGGAAAGGGACCTGGGGGTAGTCATATCAGATGACCTAAAGGTGGGCCAGCATTGTGAGAAGGCAGTAAGGAGGGCTGGAGGGATACTGGGATGCATAGGGAGAGGCATCACCAGCAGAAAACAGGATGTTGTTGGCCCTCTGTACAGACAGTTGGTAAGACCACATCTGGAGTACTGTGTACAGTTCTCGAGACCCCATCTCTGCAAAGACATAGACAGGGTGGAGGCAGTCCAGAGGAGGGCAACCAAAATGGTGCAAGGTCTGCACCAGAAGACATATGAAGAAAGACAAAAGGAGCTTAAGATGTATAGCCTCGAGGAAAGGAGGGAGAGTGGGGACATGATAGAAACTTTCAAATACCTCAAGGGAATCAACAAAGTCCAAGAGGGTAACATCTTTCAAAAAAAGAAATGTGCAAGAACAAGGAGGCACAATTTGAAGATAGAGGGAGGACAGCTCAGAGGTAATGTGAGGAAGTATTTCTTCACAGGGAAGGTTGTAAATGCATGGAACAGCCTTTCTGAGGAGGTTATAGAGTCTAAAACAGTGGGGAAATTCAAGAATGCATGGGACAGACATAAGGCAATTCTAGTGGGGGGTAGGAGGAAGTAGGCTGTTGGTTAACTAGGATCTGCAGCTTATCCATTAGGTAGGGAAATGGGCAGATGAGGTGGGCCAAGCGATCCTTATCTGCCATCAAATTCTATGTTTCTAGGTTAGCATGTAATTTGATTAAGTGCCTTATCATAGTTGAGTTGCCTGGGTGATTAACTTTTTTACCTCTGTTGACAACCTTTTTTACACAGTACACAGATATTATGGCAGATCTTCCATGAAATCCTGACTTGTGTTTGCCCAACACACAATATCCCAACTTTTGTGTGACAGTCACTTGCCCGACAATCCAAGTGTGAGTGCTGCGGAGGTGATTTTATGTTGTGAGGGGGTTTCACCTCTGCAGCGTGCAAACTTGTATTGTTGGGCAAGTGACTGTTTGGCAAATGGAGTCTGGATATTGTGTGTCGGGCAGATACATGTTGGGGTTTTGTACTGTAGACCTCTCATTGTGGTACACATTATTTTGGTTAAGATGAAAATGATTACATGTCACAGATGCAGCTGTCTGTTTTTGTGTTGAGCATGAGAACATCTTTTCCAACACTTTCTCCTACAAAACCTACCAGTCTCAAATTGAGACTGGAAATGACTCAGACTATCTGGTTCATTGGATATACTATGGTATCCCTAAACTCAGTATCCTGAGTCTCAGGATACTGACCCCACTGGCCCGAAATGCACCCTGCTGAATCAATCAGATGCCTGAAAATACAATTTCGGGCATCTGATTAACTCTAAGAAACAAATTAGAGAGCTTTGCCCTGAACCCCCCATGTGGGGCTCACTACCCACACACCCCACAACTAAAATAACTAACTTCAAGGGGAGCGGACCTCAGTGTTATAAAAATTAATTACGGGCAATAGTCTTTTAAAAATTTACTGAACCCATCGTGGGTAGAAATCGTGCCTCCCAGAGCAATCTGGCTGAACTGACAGTGGTTTAGCCCTCAACACCACTGGGGCAGCTTGGCCAGCCTCCAGATTTCTCCAGCATTTAAATCCTATTGACAGGGGTAGGTAGCAAGCCGTCGCTGTCGCTACACTATAGTACCATCGAGTTTTCCCTACTGCCGGGTGCCTTACTGTCTGGATACTGAACCTATAGGGCAATACTGCCTGGCAGGTCAGTGTCAGGATAGTAAGCCTCGGCAAACCATAAGGGTACCGGTTCATTATCACTTTTTGCATTGTCAGTAACAATGGCAAGGTTTTCTCAGCTTTCAGATTATCCTGTTTATCATTCTTTTGTTCATCATTACTATCAATAACATTGGGGCCTTTGCACAATTGTGCAGAGTAGCTACGCATCACACATCTCCAACATGTAGCCACCCCATACCCATTGTGCCCACCAAGCTGGATGCAAAAATCGGACAAGTAGCTCCTATGCACCTGATCCCTGCCTGTGAGGACAGAAACATACTGGGGGTGGGTGGGGGGTGTGCCAGCACTATGCACCATGCATGAAGGCATGCAGTACTGACCACGAGGTGTGCAGAGGAGGGCATAAGGTATGCCAGGAAGAACCCTGCCATAACTGCTCTGCATACCCTATACACACAGACCACCCGCTGGACATGGCAGTAAGCCTCCATCCCCGACCAACAGGGCTCCATTACCCATCCCAACAGGAACACCCAGTACCAGCCACCCCATCACACTTGTGTGCTCTGGCCCCATGATGGCCAACCCCCCCGTGTGCACACACACACTGGAGCACCAGCCCAGGTATGCAGCCCCCCCATGGCACCACCAACCCATCCCCTCATCCCTAATACCTGAGCGCAGAGGCCACTGCTTGGGATGGCCAGCGGCACAGTCCTCTTCTCACCTCCTCCATTTTACTTGACGTACAGTGCAGTATCACAATTTTTACATCTATTTAAATGCACTCCACAACCTGTCCTAAGGGTAGCATTGTGCACTGGCATTAATACATACTGTACTGTCTTGTAAAAGGCATGCATAGGTAAACCAAAAGTTAATTGGCTTAACAGAACTGCAGCCATGTTATGAGTGATTTCCCAAAAATGAATAAAGTGGTAAAAAAACAAAACAAGATCACACACTGTAAGCATCATCCTTGGCTATGTGTCATTGCTGTGTAGACAATGTCTGGATTATTAAAAATAAAACAAAATTAAGAAAATCCATATTGCCGCTAACTCAGCATTGGTATATACAGGTATCTGGGTATTATATAAACGTATACTGGAACTTCACCCCACTCACCCTGAAGTAAATCAACAAACTATGTAGTCTTAGACTTTTCAGTTAATTGTTTAATAATGTTACATTCAAATCAGCTTTCTCAGCTTTCTATGTTTTGGGTAAAATACCCTTCATCAGGAATTGGTTTCTAAAGTAAAAAATATATAAATACAACCATTTTCATATTTCACTCTACAAAAATGTTTTATTTTGTTTTTTTATTAAATATTTGTTAAATAATATTTATATTGCAGAAGAGACATTATATTATTATTCCATATATAAAATAGATTATCACCTTATTATAAGGATCGCTATTGTAATTTTAAATATGTTGTCAGATTCGATTCCTACCACTACTGAGCTGAAAATTAATCATAAAAGCCAAAAAAAAACCATAATATAAGCATTACTTCATTTCTAGTGTGTTACAAATATCAAGTTAACTCAAAGAAATAATAATGCTGATGTCAGGAGGTTTAAACCTCACTTTCAGGTTCTTGGCAATATTGGGAATGCAAGTAATCACAGACACGTTGCATAAGAGTAATAAACTTGTTTATTACTACCAAAAAGGATAAAATCGCAGTTGCCCTAAGCAGTTCTTACCAATACAAACCAGGAGCCAGTGCTAAGCATCCCCTATACCTCGAGGTTTCTTTGTGTCTCTTGGGATCTCCGAGGTACAAGACTAGAGTATCATATTATATACCTATGATAATTACAATATTTACTATAAGATAGAAACATTTCTAGTTACAGAGATGAGCCCTATTGGCTAAATTAGAGGAGGCTCCATGGTCCAAGATAACATTATACAATTTTGTAGTAGTCATCAGTTTGTGAAACAAAAGAGTTCTTTTACAGAGTCTTACATAACTCAGTGTAGTAGTACAAATCACCAAAAGGTGGCAATGCCGACTTACATATCATAATTATTCCAAGGACACAGGTGTCTTGGCATCTTACAAGTAAGAAATACACAGAAAATACATAGAAGAATATATGTATTAGCAAGCAAAGTGTATTACAACAATATACGTACATATCCTGACATCTACTCTTGTATGGTAGATGCCCTTAGCCCTATATGTTACTATAACAGATACCTAAACACTAGCTGTCTACGGTGTACCTCTGAGGGTACCAATAAGGGTGCAGGGACCTTGTGTAACATTCTCCTTCTTGTTGCCTCCAAGGCCAACACAGGCAAATCTAGGGAAAGATCAGGGAGCAGTGGTCATTTACAAACCTGACGGGCGAGCTTTGTAAAGGAACTCAAGCTGCTCATGATTTTAGCGCAGTGTGTGCCTTAGGCAGCATGGCATGATAATTAAGACAAATATCAAAAATGCTTGTATAATAACAAACCCTTTAAAAATAATTTCTAACCAGGTGTTAGTCAATGCGTCATTCATGTCACCATCATTAATCAATGAAAGGATAGCTTCATTGGCCTTGGTCATATTATTGCTGATGCGGATGAGGTGTGTGTCTTTCCTGTCTAAAAGTGGTTTTAATGTAAGTGTGAGTGGGTCTATGTGTACATTAAAATATGGTAAATATTCAGAAAGTGTGAGCAGATAATTTGGGTTACCATCAATGATGTCTGCATCCATAAGGGGGACTGGGCTTATAACGGTATGTCCAATGACAGTCTTCTGGTGGGGGACAAAACAAAAATTGGGGTTATCAATAACACATGTCACAGATCCATAAGTATAGCTTTTAAAGTTAGTTACCACACAGTACTCCCCATCAGAATTGTACTTAGAATGAACAGTAGGGAGTCTCCACTTTTGCAACTGGACAGGGCAAGTGTAGGTCATCTTCAAAATCTATGTTGACAGGCGATGAACCTCCTCACAATATGATTGGCAGAGCTCATCCGGAGCCAAAGTAGAATCTGAGAAATCCATGCCATTTTTGGTGATGTCATCATCCATGGTATAAGTTCAATCAATGCTATCTGGAGAATAACCACAAACAGGTTGCATAACATCAAATACATCACATTGGCACAAGTAAATGTATTGCTTCTTCGCACAGCAGTCCATGTGCAGAGCCACCCAGGCATCCAGGAAAGGATGGAAAACCAGTAGATGCGGTAGATCCAGGCATTCTCTGTAGATGTCTTTGTCCAGGGGCCCAATAGAATGTACCAGTGCAAGCTTGTTGAACAAGGCTAGTGGGATCAAAATGTGGTAAAGAGACAGTAAAAGAAACAAACATCATATGTCTTATGGAACATTTCTTAGCAATGAAACATGGACCAGTGTTAGGGTGTCTGGTCACAAACCCAAGGTTCCTAGCTGTAGAAAGAGGAATGGTTAGAGATTGTTGCATACACATAGCAATACAGCTAGGGGTTTTACATTGTGGACAATACCATTTGGAAATGCGTCTATCATGTATGATATATGGGATTCTTCCAGAGTCTAGACCACGGAAGAGATTGTTGATGGTAGTGATAATGTATGAGCCATAGGCAGAGCAGAGGATCTCTCTAGCAATGTATTATCTGCTTCCTTGTTCTTCTGTGCAATGAGTGCATTAATCTTGTCTTTAGAGTCTGTAAATGCCTTAGCAATGTCATGCATGTTGTATACAGTGTATCTTTCTTCCTGACTAAGGCCATCCACACCATGCAATAATGGGGGTAGTATATTGTTAACTAAACCAGTGGAAAACTTGGCAGAATGAGATTTGATAGCAGCAATGTCCGCTTTATTCCAAATAGACATAGCCGTACAAAAAAGGCCTATGACAGTACCTGTTGCACCTGTGACATCAGAACTGTCAACTTCATGTGTATTACGTTTATGACTGTGATCATCAGGATTGGGTTTTCTCCTGAAGCTGCCTCAATGTTCAGTAGAATGGACTCCGGCAATAGGATCTTGAGTACGAATCTGAAATGCAGCTAAACTATCAAGCAGTAACACACTATAAAATGCTGACATATTAGTATTGTGACACATACCAAATTCTTTCATATTCCAGTAAGTGAGATTAAACAAAACAGGTATATACATAAATTGTAAGTTATTGATCAATGAGCCAGGGAGGGCAGTGGCTGTTAGACCACTACGGGGACCAGGGGTGTGCTTTGGACATTCCAAAAGCTGTCTATCAGTGGGTGGTAATACAGAGAGATACATGGCAGCATAAGCCATGTGGCGTACAGCACAACATTTTCTAGCAGAATACTTAGACAAAGAATTACAGTACGAAGGATCAATTAAGGCAGTAATGTTGTACAAACCAGAATATCTAAGAGCAGCTTGTAACAAGAAGAGAGAACCATTTGGAGATAATTTAGCATTGGGCCAACCCTGAAAGGTTCCTTTGGAGAGTTTGGCCACAGGAAGAATTCGTCCTTGCGATGTGGTTTTCCACACAATTTGTAGGGTAGATTTATCAGGATCAACAACTGAGGCAGTGAGGTAAGTATCGGAACCTTCCTGGACAGTAATCAGACTATCGGGTATATTGATGGATACTCCCTCTGAAGGAGATGCTGGATGATCAAGGTGTGGTACCTTGCCTTGGATGCAGGGGATAACTCCTGAGATGAGAAGATAATGGAACAAGATAGCCATCTTGTCGGTGTATCTGAAAAGCAAAATCAAACATTAGTAAGTTAGTACTATTCCACCCAATGGGGTGAGGGAAAGTAATTAAGCTCCTTTATACAGTTTCAGTTGGTTTGCATGTAACCATTTGTCAGTCAGTTTATTGTTTTGCAGGAGTCTAACTTGATAGACTGCCGGATTGAACATGTTGACAATGGGGTATGGGCCTTCCCATTTATTGGAGAAAGAATGGGTGGGATGTGCAAATTGGAGTACCATTACCTGATCTCCAACCTGCCAATCCACTTCTTGTGCATGTTTGTCAAACTGTATTTTGGATTGTTGCTGGGCCTTGCCCATGCAGTTGGCAGCATACAAATGTGTGTGTATGAGGTCTTTTCTGAGTTTTTCCACATATTGATCTACAGACACACGGTCTGCAGTGGGGGTGTACAGGTCAAACAACAGGTGTTCGGGTAATCTCATCTGTCTTCCAGTCATTACTTCAAAGGGTGTGAGCTGGGTAGTGGCTGAGGGTGTGCCCCTAATTGCCATAAGTAGTAATGGCAGTAGGGAATCCCAGATTTTGGGATTGTCTTCAATGAATTTGGAAAGCATTTGCTTAATCCATCTGTTGGCTCTCTACTTGACCTGAAGATTGGGGGTGGTAGGGTATGTGGAACTTCTGTTGAACTCCAAGGAGTTCAAAAGATTCTTTCATTAACTCACCTGTAAAACTGGTTCCTTTATCAGAGTCTACCTTAAGAGGTAGGCCCCACCTGGAGAAAATCTGTTCCACCAGGATTTTGGCACTGGTCTTAGCAGTGCATGTCTTAGTGGAGAAAGCTTCAACCCACTTAGAGAAGAGGTCAGTTACCACAAGAGCATCGTACTTGTTATTTCTGCTGGTATTGGTCAGTGGGCCAATAAAATCAAGCTGTATGGCAAGCCAAGGGCCAGAATGTCGTTGTGGTAAAAGTTTGGCATTTCGCTTGATAGGGATGGGGTTATTTTGTGCACAAACAAGGCAATTATCTATGTACTGTTTAACATCTTTGGTGACACCAGGCCACCAAGCAGTGGTCTTAAGCCTTTGGAGGGTGTTTTCCACTCCCTGGTGCCCACCAGTGGGTGTATCGTGCACTTGGTGCAAAACTTCAGACCTGAGGTGTCTGGGGACCACCCACAACTTAGTGGTGGAATCATCTGGCTGATACCAGATAAGCTTGTCATCTGGTGACAGGTGTAGCTTACCTTCATGCCTCCAGTAAGGGTTATGTGTAGGGAGTTTCTCTTCGGTACTCTAGTCAAGGAATCTGAACACTTCTTTGAGTTCAGTATCAACATGTTGGGCTGCTGAGAGGTCCAAGGGGGAAAAGGGCTCAGGTTTTTTTCCTGAGTGCTGCAATATGTACGGCCACATTGGCCTCTGGATGGTCCATTATCCAGGTGCCCCCCCCTCTGGCCCCTTTCTTGGCAAGGGTGTCTGCTGTGTCTTTGAAGGCATGATAGGGGTCATGGAGAGAGTGAGATTTGACTTTGTGTACATAGAGTTTGTGTGCAAAGTTTTGTGCCAGTGAATGTATGTATATTACCAATTCCTTGTACTTCACTGGGCTGCCATCAGAGGAGAGGAAGGAGTTCTTCTGCCAGAAAGAAAGGGATTCTGTAAGAGAGTAACAAACCCAATTAGAGTCTGTAAAAATGATGGTATCCTTGGTCCCATGCTGGATGAACTTGAGGGCACAGGCAACCGCTGCCATCTCTGCATACTGTGATGATGCCACACTGCAATGTTTAGATATTTTAACGGTGTTCCCATAGGGGTAAATCACTAGAATACCCATCCCTGCAGTTTGTTCTCCCTGATAGTAGGATGCTGAAGCATCAGTAAAGACGCGACACAAAGAAGTGTTATCAAGTAATTGTGGCGTGGCAGGGAGGAAAGGACCTGGATCTGGAAAATCAGGTGATTGCAGTGTACAGTCATGGGGTTCTCCTTGGAAAAGGAGTCCATGAGCCAGCATAGATGAAATTTTTGTTGGCTGTACCTGTATGTCTCTATCCTGGAGAAGAAGTGCCAGTGCGTCAGTCTGGTGTTAGAGGCTGACCCATCCTTCACTCTATCTAAGAGCAGAAAGGTAATTGGGGTGTGGTTGGTGTTGATAATCAGTGGAGAGTACCCAATGATATACAGAAAGTGCTTGACAGCCCAGTAGGTAGCCAGAAGGTTCCTTTCACAAAGGCTGTACATCTGTTCCACTAGGTTCAAGAGCTGTGATGCATATGCAATAGGTCTCATGGTGCCATGAACCTTCTGAGCCAGTACTGCTGACATGGCAATGTCAGAGGTGGCACATTCCAGATGGAATGGTAGTGCTGGATTGGGGTTGACCAGAGCTGGGGCGGAGGCCAAGGCCTGCTTCAGTGATGTCACAGCCTGGGTATGTATAGGGCCCCAAGTCTATGGGATGTCCTTTTTCAGGAGCTCATACAGACGAGCAGCTTTCTGAGCAAAATCACAAATAAAATCTCTCAAATAATTTACCATACCTAGAAACCGTCGAAGAGTTGCCACGCTGGTGGGCAATGGCAAGTCTTGCAATCCCTGTATCTTCTTCCAGGTAGGGCTTCGACCCTGGTCAGTTATTTTTAGACCCAGAAAGAGTACTTCTTTCTGACGTAGTTGTGCTTTTGCTGGATTGCATTTCAGGCCTGCTCTCTGAATGAGAGTCAGCAGCTCATCCAAGAGATCCAGGTGTTGTTCCTGTGTGGCAGTTGCCAGCAACTGGTCATCCACATACTGCAAGAGACATTGGGGAGTAGAGAAACCCTCAAAGGTGTCCATCATATGCAGATGGAATAGGGACGGGCTGTTATGGAATCCCTGTGGTAAGCAAGTCCACGTGTACTATCTTCCTTCAAAGGTGAAGGCAAACTTATATTGACTCTTGAGAGCCAATGGTAATGACCAAACACCATTGGAGATGTCCAGGGAACTGATCCATTTCAGGTCAAGGGTCAAAGGCCGTAGAACATTGGGTGCTGATGCCACAGTTGGGGAACAACTGGAGGTGACCTGATTCAGTTTTCTGTAGTCAATAGTAAGTCTCCAGGCGCCTGTGGGTTTTTTCACGGGCCACACTGGGGAGTTAGCAGTAGAAACACATGTTCTAATTACTTCTTGCTTGAGAAGTGACTTGATTGTTTCTGTGAGAGAAGGCAAGGCCTCAGTTGGAAAAGGGTACTGCCTTTGCCTCTCATGTGCTGGGCCTGGCACTTTGATGACAGTGTGCATTCTGCCACAGTCATGTTTGCTGATTGCAAATGCTTCCAAATGTTGCTGCAAAATGGGGAGAAACTTTGGGAAAAGCTCATGATCTTTGAACAAATCTATGACATCATACTCTTTGTTGTTAGCAGAAATTGTTGCCACAACATGCAAATCAGGGATCAAAATGGTGTGGTATTGACCCTGAATCTGTATCAGTAGCATGTTAGCCAGATCCACCACACAGCCATGTGGTGCAAGAAAATCAATTCCTATGATACTAGGATGATCATGCATTACCATCAGTTGGAAAGTGTGTGAGGCCTTTAAATGGCCTAACTCTACCGGCAGGGGTAGAGATTGGTATGCATGTAGCCTAGTACCATCTACTCCTGACATGTTGGTCCTCCATCCGATGGACCAAGGAGATGTGTATGGGTGTTCATCATGTAATGCAGACACAGCCGCACCTGTGTCTAGCAAGAGTACAAGTAGGCGGCCCCCAAACTCAGCCTCGGTGCAGGGCCTTCCATTTGTATCCAAGACCAGCTTGTTTACAATCCAGACTGAGGCCTAAAACTGTCAATCTGTACTGCTGCGAGCATGGAGAGGTTGCGCCTGGCTTCTTTGAATCACTTCACCATGCTGCACCGATGCTCTATAGGGAGGAGCTTCCAGGTTCAGGAATGTATGGGCCTGAGGGCCTGCACTTCCATTATCACCATGACCCATTGGGGTCTGGGTCACCGGTTGTACAGCCGCAAGGGCCTGAGCAGGAACAGCGTCCACCACAGAGTGCACTTGTCCAAGGAGCTCTCGGAATTTTTGATTTTCCTCGGCTATCTCCCTATATGAGGGGCCCGTTCTTTGTTGTTGTGGTTTACCCTTATTCTTATGCTTTTTATTCTTATGCCAATTCCGGTTTCCACCGCATTGCTGCTGCTGTTGTGGTTATTGTTGTTGGTGTTGAGCCTGTTGGGGGTGTTGGTTATCAGCTGGAAGGGCCTGTTGATGTTGGGCCTGTTGGTGTTGGGCCCGCCCTTCCACAATGTAGTGCGTTGTGGCCTCCGAGATAGGCTCCATGGTGGCTACTTTCTTAGAACCAGAGCCCAGATCATGGATGTAGGATTGGTAAACTCTCTCAGTTTTCTGAAGGATGTCGGCAAACCTGTCCATATTGGGGTAGGTGGTTGGCTCTACCTTTTCTTGTGCTGCAGGAATCATGTTCCTAAGGAACAGGGTCTTATACTCAATAAGATCTACATCTGCAGCTTCTTGTGCCAGGTGCTTTCCTGCTTGGTAGGCCATCCAAAGTCTCTGGTGGTAAGTCACTGGACTTTCCTTTGCATTCTGTTTTACAGGGTATGCAAGCATCACTCCTACTACACCTGGGCTGTGAGCAGAAATGAGCTCAACTGCAACTGGTGAAAGGTGGCGTTCCCATCCTGGCAGATGGCATCGGGGAGTTTGACCCACAAACTAGGATTGATGGTTTGGCGTAGTATCTGGACCTGGTATTCTGCAGTGAGGCTAAGCATCTCGCATTTAGAATGCACCTTTTCTAAATGACAGCTGGGATTGTCAGATGGGTTCATCCGACCGATACTGTCAGCAATTTGCTGAACAGAGTAGGCCATTTGTAGGGGATTATTGGGTCGAGCAGGTAGAGGTAAATTGTTCTGGGCACCATCTAGTGTGGCCTGAGCTGCAGCCTAAGCCGCAGTCTGAACAATACCATCCTCAGTGCCAGCCTCTTGTAGAAGGTGCCTAATTTTGGTTTTAATGGCCCATTTACTCCTCTCAGGAAGAGGTACATTACCTATTGCAGTTTCAGTCATCGTTTCGATCTCTTGCCTGTCTTCCACATTAATAACGGCTATCGGTGGTGCTGTCGGGACCAGGCCTGGGCCTGTCCCCCCAACATGGGGGCCACCATATTGGCATCTTCCATGATGGGCGTCACGACATCGATGACGTATGACATGGTGTGTGTAGAGTAGGGACCCGCCATGTTGTGGATGGCTAGGTGGGGTTTCTGGGCCATAGTAGGGGTGTGACTGGGTGTTGTACTGAGAGATGTCATCATCTAATACCTCCCCTTCAGATGACGTGTGTAAGGCAGGGGATACGCCTCCCATCACCTTAACATGTCCAGCCAGTACCTCCCGCTGATGGTGCAGTTTCGCCATCTTAGTTTTACATTCAGCATGACTCATAGTTGCAACATCCATATCAACCTCATCCTGCATTTGCTTCTGCAACACTCTATACATGGTGCTCCATTCGTGATTGTCCCTAGTAGCCACTTCTAAGTCATTACGTACCTGATTCATCTCGTCCTGTAGCTCTCCCATCTCCTCACTCAACTGTGCATTTGCTGTACTTATCAAGTCATTCATATGCAATGCCTGTCCCTTATCCTGTCTCAAACTTTCACACTCCTGCTTCAACATACAAAGTTCCTGTTCTCCAGCTTGACTTGAATGATGCAAAAGTGAATCCTTTTCACTCCGCAGAGTTTGAAGTTCAGATTCCAAATTCTGCTGCAGTCTAACACATTCTGTTTCCTGCAAACCTATCTGTTGCTTAAGAGATGAAATTTGCAGATCAAGGGTTCAAAACCTCGCTTCAGAGGCTTCCAGAGCAATGTAGAGAGTCGCGACCATCAGCCCATTAGCTTGACACTTATTGGTTGATTGTTTCATCTCTGTATACTGGGTTGAAATCCCCAGTATAGGGTTTTTGGATTGACTTGCATCCCGCGCAAAGTCAGTCCATCCTCCATGGGAGGCAAGGAAGTCTGAAACATCGAGTCTCAGTTCTGAGCAGATATCTGATACATTGGCCATTGTGTGGGAGGGAACGAAAAACCAAGCTGTGAAAAAGGTGCCGTGCTATGTATCGATCCACAGCAAGCTCTCTTTACACACAGTCTGGCTATTCTAAGAGTTGTAGGCTTACAATTCAAAGCTGTAATGGAGTGAGTCGAGTCGACATCGACCACACCCGGAAAGAAGACAGCCAGTCTTTGTAAGAGACTACAGACTGTTTTTAAAATGGGAGAGGTGATACGGGAATGTACACCTACTGTCACCATGGGAAAGGGAAAAGTTATAGCAACTAGTGAAAACTTACAAACACCAAATATCACCTGCCCATGGTCGCCAATTGTCAGGAGGTCTAAACATCACTTTCAGGTTCTTGGCAATATTGGGAATGCAAGTAACCACAGACAAATTGCATAAGAGTAGTAAACTTGTTTATTACTACCAAAAAGGATAAAATCACAGTTGCCCTAAGCAGTTCTTACCAATACAAACCAGGAGCCAGTGCTAAGCGTTCCTTATATCTCGAGGTTTCTTTGTGTCTCCTGAGATCTCCGAGGTACAAGACTAGTGTATCACATTATATACCTATGATAATTACTATGGTTACTATAAGATAGAAACATTTCTAGTTACAGAGATGAGCCCTATTGGCTAAATTAGAGAAGGCCCCATGGTCCAAGATAACATTATACAATATTGTAGTAGTCATCAGTTTGTGAAACAAAAGAGTTCTTATACAGAGTCTTACATAACTTAGTGTAGTAATACAAATCACCAAAAGGTGGCAATGCTGACTTATGTATCATAATTATTCCAAGGACACAGGTGTCTTGGCATCTTACAAGTAAGAAATACACAGAAAATACATAGAAGAATATATGTATTAGCAAGCAAAGTGTATTACAACAATATGCGTACATATCCTGACATCTACTCTTGTACAGTAGATACCCTTAGCCCTATATGTTAGTATAACATATACCTAAGCACTAGCTGTCACAGTGTACCTCTGAGGGTACCAATAAGGGTGCAGGGACCTCATGTAACACTGACTTTTTCCACACTACTTCTCAAATACTGTCTTAACTTACAATGTTGCACATTGACGCTTCACTCAACATGCTGCCTGTAGCAAATTCAAATACATACTAATTAGTATCCCAGTTATTTCTATATACATCTTAAGCTAATCACCAGATAAAACTTCCACATTCTAACTTAAATTACCTGACTTTATCAACTTAGTTAACTCTTCAGTTAAATTTCAGTCTAACTTAAGTCATTACGTTTTTAACTTTACTACGCATAGTGCTGTCTCTCCAAATGTTCATACTATCCTCATTTAAACAAAATAAAAGAGATTAGCTTCACTTCTTCTTCAGTAACATTCATTATTTAAACAAAAATCTAACCTGTAAATGCCATATACTTTTTTCCAAAGAAGCAGCACTTGTCAGTGCGGTCTTTTCTATCTTTATTTCTTTACCTATACAGACAGAGGACAGGCTCTAACTTTTATTTCACAATCTTTCTCTTACTCAAACAGATAGGATTCAGTACTTACATATAAGTGCCTCTTACCGCTCCTAGGTGGGAATGAGAACACAGGGGCTTTTCAGGCTAGTCTTATAGCAATAGCCCCTCTCCTGAATCTGGCAATGACGTGTTACTTCAATTAACAGGTTAATTCAGCCTGTTCTGTGTGCCAGACCTGCCGCTCTGCAGCACCTAATTACCACAATACTAGGTGTCAGGGGAGCTACTAATTTTTACTGTTTACTGGCACAGAGATGGAATTATTAGAATGTTATAAATTTCTGAATGAGTGCACAAAATATTTGAAGTTTACACTAAATTATGACCCTAATGAAATTCCATTTCTGGACCTACTGATCTATCAGAAAGAGAGACATCTGTTAACAAAAATGTACAGAAAAACAACAGACAGAAATACAATTTTGAGAGTGGATAGTTTTCATCCCAAAAATTTGGTGGAATCAATCCCATATAGTCAATTTTTAAGAGTGAAACGGAACTGTTCTGAAGAAATAGATGTAATGACATCAACATAAGAAATGACCCAGAGATTTGAGGCCAGAGGGTATAGGGTAAAAACATTAGAGAAAGCAAGAGCTATAGCTTTAGGAAAAGAAAGGAAAGATTTGTTATTGAACACAAGAAATACGATGGAACTTATGGATAATAAAATTGTTCTGTCACTCAAATACTGTGATATTTTTGGACCAATTAAAAATATGGTTAATAAACATTGGAGTGCACTAAAGTCCACAAATATGGGAGAAAAAGCATTTCAGAGGGGCCCTCAAGTATTGGCTGAAAAAGTAAAATCTTTATCTTACCGTTTGGTGCATACTAAACATAAAATACCAGAAAAAAGAAATCAGCAGGTGTTGTTTACAAAAGAAGAGCTAAGAGGGAATTTTAGTTGTGGAAGATTTGTTCACTATCACAATACTTATAAAGTTAAAAACATAAGAAACATCAGTAAAAATGAGGATTTTAAAATTAAAGACTTTATTGTCAGACAGAAGGAGTCATATATGGCATTAAATGCCCATGTGACCTTATGCATATTGGAAAAAACCAAAAGACAACTGAAACACAGAATAGGGGAACATAAAAGTTACATAAGAAATAAAGATTTAATATCTCCCATAGCTAGACATTTTATTGAAAGGGGGCACCAGGTACCAACATTACGATACTTTGATATAGAAAAAGTTCAAAGAAATAAAAGAGGAGGGAATTATAATAATAAACTTCTGTTAAGAGAAGCAATGTATATTTATTACTTTCAAACTAATAATCCCAAACTTGGCCTGAATGAGGTAATAGAATGGCAACCGATTCTGTGAAAATTCTAATATAGCACAAATAAGCAAAACTGGTAAATAATACTTTTTTATTTAATATGGACCAGCCGTCAGTGTAGTGCTTTCCTTTTAAAAACTGTGAGGATGTTGTAAAATATAATTTAAAACCTAGAATAATACTTGTTGGAGTTGATTTGCATATCTTGGAGAAACAGTAAAAATAAGTAGCTCCCCTGACACCTAGTATTGTGGTAATTAGGTGCTGCAGAAATGCAGGTCTGGCACACAAAACAGGCAGAATTAGCCTGTTAATTGACGTAACTAGTCATTGCCAGATTCAGGGGATGGGCTATTGCTATAAGACTAGCCTGAAAAGCCCCCACGCTCTCATTCCCACCTAGGAGTTGTAAGAAGCACTTATATGTAAGTACTGAATCCTATCTGTTTGAGTAAGAGAAAGATTCTGAAATAAAAGTTAGAGCCTGTCCTCTGTCTGTATAGGTAAAGAAATAAAGTTAAAAAAGACCACACCGACAAGTGCTGCTTCTTTGGAGAAAAAGTAAATGGCATTTACAGGTTAGATTTTTGTTTAAATAATGAATGTTACTGAAGAAGGAGTGAAGCTAATCTTTTTTGTTTTGTTCAAATGAGGATAGTATGAACATTTGGAGAGACAGCACTATACATAGTAAAGTTAAAAGCGTAATGACTTAAGTTAAGACTGAAATTTAACTGAAGATTTAGCTAAGTTGATAAATTTAGGTAATTTAAGTTAGAATATGGAAGTTTTATCTGGTGATTAGCTTAAGATGTATATGGAAATAATTGAGATACTAATTAGTATGTATTTGAATTTGCTACAGGCAGAATTTTGAGTGAAGAGTCAATGTGGAAAATTGTAAGTTAAGACAGTATTTGAGAAGTAGTGTGGAAAAGGTCAGCATTATTATTTCTTTGAGTTAACTTCATATTTGGAACACACTAGAAATGAAATAATACTTATATTATGTTTTGGGGGTTTTATGATTAATTTTCATCTCAGTAGTGGTGGGAGTCGAATCTGACAACATATTTAAAATTACAGGAACGATCCTTATAATAAGGTGATAATCTATTTTACATATGGAATAATAATATAATTTCTCTTCTGCAATATAAATGTTATTTAACAAACATTTAATGAAAAAAAAAACATTTTTGTAGAGTGAAATATGGAAATGATTGTATTCATATATATTTTACTTTAGAAACCAATTCTTGATGAAGGGTATTTTACCTGAAACGTAGAAAGCTAAGAAAGCTGATTTGGATGTAACATTATTAAACAATTAACTGAAAAGTCTAAGACTACATAGTTTGTTGATTTACTTCAGGGTGAGTCAGGTGAAGTTCCAGTATACTTTTGTATTGTTTGAGCATAAGCCTATACTGGTTATCATCCTCTCCCCATTACAGCTACTGATACATTTGTCTCTAAATTTCCCTGTTTTTTGAGGTTTTGGCTGTACTGGAAAGTCTTCTTTATATAACTGGGTACCATCATAATACAGTAACTTCATACGTATGTACCTATCATAGTGTCACCACTCTGTAAAGTATATTGCTTCACACATGTTCCCCTTGATTTTTTTCTCCTTTACTCAATGCATATATTATTATCCATTTTGTTATTGTGTCTGTGTAGCATAGTACAACATGAATTATGTTTGCCACACAGTTTGCAGTATCAACGTTGCACATATTAATAGTTTTACACTGCATCCATTTGAATTATATAACTTGTCATACATAGAAAAATAGAAACTGATGGCATATAATGACTGCTGGGCCCACCTAGTCTGCCTGTTCTAAATTATGATCACTTTTTTCTGCACACCCAACTTGATTTACAGCACTGTCTCTTTCATCCCCTTCCTTTCTCCAAACCAAAAGCTAACTGGCTGAACAGAATTGCAGTCACATTACAAGTGACTCCCCAAAAACGAATAAAGTGATAATAAAAATAAAAAAAACTAGGTCACAAACTGTAAGCAGCATCCTTGGCTATCTGTCATTACTGTGTAGACAAAGTCTGGATTATTAAAAATTAAACAAAAATAAATAAAATCCCATATTGTAGCTAACTCAACATTGGTATACAGCTGGGTACCATCATAATACAGTAAATTCATATAGTATGTACCTATCATGGTGTCACTACTCTACGAGTAGTATATTCTTTTTCACATGTGTTCCCCTTGATTTTTTCTCCTTTGCTCAATGCACATATTACTACCCATTTGATTATCATGTCTGTGTAGCTTAGTACAATATACAGCATCAGTGTTGCACATACTAATAATTTTATTTTGTATCCATTTAAATCACATAACCTGTCATACATAGAAACATAAAAACTGATGGCAGATAATGACCACTGGGCCCATCTAGACTGCTCATTTTTAATTAAGATCAGTTTTGCTGCAGATCCAACCCAACTTGATCTACAGCACCATCTCTTCCACCCCATTCCTTCCTCCTAGGATCCTTTGTGCCAATCTAAGGCATTTTTGAAACCACCACTGGTTTCACCCCCACTGCCTCCAATAGAAGGCTATTCCAGGAATCCACCACCCTTTCTGTGAAGAAGTACTTCCTAACATCTCTCCTGAATCTACCTCCTTCCAGCTTCATATCATGACCCCTTGTTCTACAGATCATTTTTCTCTGAAACATATCTCTGCCCTGTACCTTATTAACCTGCATGAGGTATTTAAAGGGCTCCATCGTATCCCAACTCTCCCTCCTCTCCTCCAGAGTGTACATATTAAACTCTTTCAGTATCCTCTCATAGGGCTTCTGATGCAGACCTTGCACCATTTTGACATTCTCAGTTCTCTTCTTGTCACTTTCTCCTTTTTTCAAATTGTTCCTCCTTCCTTACCATTCTCCTTGACTAGCCCAGTCCCCCTTTCCTCCTTTGCTAACCCCCTGCATCCTTGAATAACTTGCATTCTGGTGGGACTCTCTCCTCTCAGGATCTCCCTAATCTCTATCTCAGCCTGTGGTGGTCCACTTTCTGGCTCCCCCATTTCTTCTGTTACCCCTAGGGTTACCTTAATAGATGCTGGCCATCACCTCGACATAGGCTCTTATCTTTCCAGGTTGGCCCTCAGTCTCCATTGTATCCATACCTCTCCTCTCTGCACCATTCCTTTTACCATTACTTAGCGGCCTTGGTGCAGCGATCCCTCTCCTTCCCCACACAGTACAAGATGCATTCACAGCTCGCATTTTAAACATGTTGGAAACACAGGATCAACCACATAAATGATCTACCTTTACCAAAAATAAAATTTACACACAGAGTTGACTACATCAATTCATCTTTATGTTTAAGCCCATGAAACACCTTTTATAAGTGAATGTATTAGCAGCCATAGTGGCTCTAACCAGAGTTTGTTCTTATCTGCTGCTGCCGTTGTGTTGGTCTGTTGCATTCTGCTTCTGGTTACTTTTTCTTGTCACCTCATTTTGTGCTATGCTCATCCTGGTTCTCTACTAGTTTTTGCCTTTACTTTGTGCTGGTTCTCTGGCTTCTTCATTGTCCCTTTGCTTGTTACCATGGCCATCATCTCTTTCCTCTCTCCTGTTGTGCTTTTGGACTCCTGTTTTGTTGTCAGTGTTTGACTGTCTCTTTCTGGTGCCATGTACCTAGATGCCTCTGAGTTTTATGGCTTTTCCTTCCTCTACGCTGGCCAACTGACACTAGAGGTTTGTGAATTTGGGAAAATTTGCTTTGCAAAACTCTTTGTGAAGTTTCCAGACTTTGTGAAGCTCTTTGGCAGGTGAAGTGCCCATTTCTCTCTGTGAAGTCTACACTTAGTGGCACTTCACCAGTAAAAGAGCTGGCTAAGTGCCACTATGTGTGGTTTTCATTAGGTGAAGTAACACTTTTCATCCAAAGAATTACATGAAAGTAACACTTAAAGTTTAAAACAATCCTTTTTTGCATTCAAACCTGCCCCCATCCACTATGCACACATTACCCACCTCCTCCCACTACTCAAATAACTGTAACATATCTACCTTCACCTAGCCCGTTACTAGGCTTCCATCTCCCTCCTCCCACCCACAGTCGCAGCAAAATTCCATGAAAGACTATGTTTAGATTCAAGCCTCAAAATTTCATCCCTCCCCTTCTCCAAACAAGTAACCAGTCCCTCCCCACACCCCATCATGAGTCCTAACCCCCATCATTTATGAAAACACTCCCACTCTACCCCATTTAGCTGCCAACCTCCCATGATCCCCCAACTTCCCCAAACATTAAACAACACACATAACCTGCAGTAGAAGTTTGGAAATGTGCTCCCTCATATGTGCTGTGAGCTCATCTCTGTGCTATTCAGTGCATATTACAGGTATAATGAAACAGGCTAAAGCACAGTGCAAGTGCTAATGACACCTTCCAATATACCAACTGACACGATCATGATTGTGGCAGCAAACCATAACCCCTTAACTGGCCATGTTTAAAAACTTCCCCAGTGTCCAGTTATTCCTCCACCACCCCTTGATTGCCCACTTCTGAACAACTAAAGGTTACTCTGGTGTCCAGTGGTTTCCCTGCCTCTTGATCACCCAATCATATTAATAGAAATGTTACCCTCATGTGACAGCTGTTTCTAAAGTACTGAAGGTGTTTAATTGCTTCCTGTCATGCAAATGGTAGTCGACTAAGGAGGTGGGCATACAGATAGTGCCCATCACAGTCAGAGGGTGGGCTACTACAGTGAATGGGGGTGGGAGATGGCATGGAGGGGCTTGAGTGGGTGGGAAGGGATGGGTATCTTCAGTCCCATGGGGGTGGACTACTGGTCATGGGGGGTAATATTTCTGTGAACACAGATGGGTGTTCAGGAGGTGGGGGACCACTGGATACAAGGGAAATCTTTATTTGTATATGGGTGGGTGATTGGGGCACCACTGGTCAACCACAGAATAGACATATGGTCATTGGGCAGACAATCAGGGGAGGGGTGGAGGTTGTACAAGCCATAAGACCTGGTTTGGGGAGATGGTAATTACTGTGGCACTAACGGTTATTGCCTCTCCCAACCTACCAATATGCCAATGTGCCTGTATGTAAGGCACACTGGTGTATTTTAGTGCCACTCCCAGATAGGTTACTGACTCACTAATTATGCTGTGCAATATGGCATTTACTGCCCCTGTTCCACTTTGCAGGTACTAAGTGGTGTTAGCGAGTCACTAACCCATTTAGTGGTTGTTAATTTTATTTATTTATTTATTTAAATCTCGGATTACAAATACCTTTGAGCTCTTGGCAGATCATTTACAAAGGTTCCATGTCAAAGGAAAGGGTTACAAAAAAGCAGGGAGATACAGACAACATTCAGGGTTTCATGAGAGCACAGCAAGTCAACTGGTAAATATATGTAACAGTGCTACACACTCAAGGTTACAAGCAAGCATAGTAAACCATAAGGTACATTTGAAGAAACATTGCTATTCAGGGGTGAGAGGGAAAGGGGGAAGTAAATGAGAGGTAAGGGAGATGAGAAGTGCAGAATCCAGATAGAGAAGGAAAATATGGCAGCCTGGGACCTTGTCATAGGGTAAGAGGGAAGGAGGCTAATGTGGGAGAAGGGGTACAGGAGGGGGAAGGAGGGCAGAGGAAGGGAAAAAAGATAAGGGAGAGTGGGGACCAGAGGGCCTGGCAAGTCCAGGAAGAGGGAGATCAGTGGATAAGAGCAAGGAGGGGGGTGAGGTAAGGGAGGAGGTGATGGGGGAAAAGGGGAAATTGTTCTGTCAGGAGAGGTGAAAGAACAGGAAGCCAAGTGAGTGCATCAGAGAGTGAAAGAGTAGTCAGAGGGTGTCCGCAGAGGTAGAAAACTAGGTGTAACAATCACAAGTGCTTTCGGTTAGGAGATGCTGATGAAGCATAAGTTTAAATTAATTGACTTCCAATATCCTAGCCTTTGTTTTTGAACTGATTGTGCAACCTGTAGCTACACTGTTATGTAGGCTGTCAAACAATGAACCTATTTAATCTAAAATTTTATTACAAAAATGATATAAATGCAAACTTACAGCAGAAAATGGAAAACAATTGAAAAACTGTTCTGCTTCAGTGCAGAAAGGTATACTGAACTTTAAAGGGACACTATCAACCAATTTTGCACCATATTATTTCTAGTTTTTTTTTTAACTCTATTTATCACCCTCACTTGCTGGACTCTCTCCAGCTAAGCTACTGGGCTAACCCCAGCTGTTTCTATCCACCTGAAGCTCTGTCTGTCCCTTCCCGGGACCCCATGAACTGTTACCTGAGCCCCTCTGGATCTGAGTCCCCCAGAGGCAAGGACCACTACTCCCAGGTGCTCTATCTATAGTGTCTGGCCCACGACGCTTGTGAAGGATCCCCCAGGGAGGCAGCTCTGGCCCAGTATTGGACATGGTGCTGAGGCACCGCACAGCCCGCCTTTGCCTACCAGTGAGAAGGGGGGTTTTCTTCATAGGTTTTCTCCACACCCCCTCCCTCCCATGGAGCATTGGACATGCAATGGTGACCAGTGCCCACCAAGCTCCACCCCCCTGCCATATGGCTGTGATGCCAGGTCCACGGCTCCTCCTGACCACCACCAGAGGGTGCATGGGAGCGATGCAAGGCCCTACACCCATCCCAGGAAGGGAGAACTATCCTCCAGATGCACAATCCCTTCCCACCCTTGACATCCCCCGGCAGCCCCAGCTCATTCCCAAACCAGGGTCGCTGGCATAGAGCGAGGTAAGGTTTCTAATTCCTTAGCCCTCAGTGCCACTGGGCCAGGCATGTATTATTTCTAGTTGAAACATCACATTTTGTGATTGCTTATCTTCTCTAAAATTCACTGATGTTGTTGATTGATTTTTCTGCTTCTTTTCTTAGTATAAATAAAATGCATGCTAATGGTATAATTAGCTTAAAATCTGGTTCAATTTCAGTTGGCATTCATCTGTATCCCTCTCCCCCAGACAAGGCTGAAAACAGGCACAATCTTGTCTAGTCCTCTTTATCAGTCAATAAAAACTAAATAAATAAATAATTATACCCAACCTTGTTTGTTTCAGATCCTTGATCTTTGCTTACTGCATGAATTAAGAACATTCAGAGCATCCCAGACAATGTAGTCTCTAATGATGCAATACTCTCCTCTCCTCTCACTGCATTTTGAGTGATTAAACTATATTGGGGATGTTCCAAAGTCCAGAAGGGTGCAGTGGGAGTTGATTAAGGAATGTTCTTTAAAACATTTTAATGTTGCAACACCAGTAGGGTGGGCAGCCTGCTTTTCACTTTTTAAAGAAAAACAGAATCAGATCCAAAGTACAAGCTATGTCAGCAATTTCTACAGAATTTGACCAATCATAAAATGTGTTTTTTAAACTAGGAACACCTTGACTCCTCAGGGGATGACAAATTCCCTTTAAGGCAATTTTCTATGCAGCTTTCTATGACAGTTTATCTTTAAGGCAATTTCCTATGCAGCTTTCTAATTGCATTGTAATTAGTCCCTGACATCACGTGCTTCTCAATTAGGAGGAGCTGGGTGGGTCCTGCTATCTACTGATGGGGTGGGGGGTGGGGAGTCCACTAGATACCAGGGAGTGAAAGGTGATTTTTTTTAAACAATAATGGAGGCGGCAGGGTAACTTTGGGGGGAGGAGTGCTTATCTTACTGTTTACAGCCAGTGACAGCTGGAGGGGGGTCCACTAGACACCAGGTACTGAAAGGTGATTTTTTTTTAAAACATAAGGGAGGCAGCAGGGCAACTTTGGAGGGGGAGTGCTTATCTTACTGTTTATGGCCAGTGAGAGCTGGGGGGGGACAACTATACACCAAGAGTGAAGGAGGGTGAATTTCTGTTTTGAAAATAAAACAAATGGGGGTGCAAGGCAACTTGTGTGTGTGCGTGTGTGGGGGGTCAATATATGGACTTTTGGCAGGCAGCGATGGGCAAAATTGTGAAATTTTACTGCAATTTCTGGAAACATTTCACCTGGCGAAATTGCCGATTTCACGGCAGTTTCACCGGCAAAATTTTATTTCGCTGCATCTCTATTCTCAATATGTGTTATAGTCACCTCAGTGTGTATTGCATGTATTTCATTATGTGCTATCCTCATTTCAGTATGTGCTTTTTTTGTATAAAATGTTTGTATTGTGATCACCATGACATATATAAATTACAATACATAAAGAACATCCTAGCTGAGGTTGCCCCCTTGAAAATACATTCTAGGTGTAGCATGAGTTCAGATCATATAACCATTACTATTATAAACTGACAAGCATATTATTAACTGGGTGAGATGCCCCTATCTACTCAACTGAAACATAACTTATATGAACTGTGAACTTGACAAGTAAGTCTATGCTACAGTGTACCCTTAGAACAACTGATATCACACAACTGTGCAAACCATTAGTATGTTTTGGATATGTGCAACATTTAAAGCTAAGTAGAACCTTATCACTAGTATGTTTCAAAGAGTCATTAGAAAAGTAGCTTCAGCCAGCTTCATCGTGCTGAGCTATGGGGCATCATTCTTGCATGCTGGTGATCTTACTGCCTGACACAGTTTTGTAAGTAATTTTTGATCCATCATCTACTTATAGACACTGCTGTGCTTTTATTACATGTACTGCCTGCAATGCTTAAACTGCCTCCTGACCTTACGTTAATCATTGGGCGGTCTCACCGCACCCTGGGTCACTTCTTGAACTATTCCCATACAGAATTAACACTGAAATGAGTCAGAGAAATGGGGAAATGGGGAAACATCAGTGGCAAGAGTTTAATATTTCCATCTACAGAGACTTTTCAAAAGATTTAACCATCAGAAGGAAGGCCTACAATCCACTTAAACAAATCCTCCACCAAAGAAGCATTAAATTTGCTTTACGTTACCCCGTGACACTATGCCTTTTCTCAGGCTCTTTCTTCAAGGATTTTGAAACCCCGATACCTTA